>LR738711.1:653278925-653390500 GCA_902687465.1 Secale cereale
CCCCCCCCCCCCCAGGCTGCCCTTCGGACGCAGTGTTGTTTCCGATACGCTGATTTTTTTATATATATTTTCTGGATTTTCCTGGGCAGTTCTCGAAACGTGAAAACCTGAAATACAAAAACAGCCGAAAACAGAAACTGGCACTGGGGTGCACTGGATTAGTAAGTTAGTCCAAATATGATCAAAAGTGTATGGAAGTGTATGAATATCATAGCAATATCACCCAAAAGTGGCATCGAGCAAGCAGAAATTATAGATACGTTTTGGACGTATCAGTCATTTCCGCGTCCAATAGGTCATCGCTTTTGTCTAACAGTTTTTGAATATGTTCCATGGCTTTCTGCTGTTCAGTGGCAATTTTAGCAAGTGTTTTGTAGCTAGGTTTTGATTCACAATCAGAGTCATCTTCACTAGATGTTTGAAAGTAAGCATCGCGTGATTTTACCTTAGCACCGCGTGCCATGAAGCAGAAGGTGGGTGCAGAGTCGTCGTCCTCATCATCATTGTTGTTGACGGGGCCATTGTCTTTAGTGTTGAAGATAGACTTGCCCACGTAGGCAATGGCTAAGGCAAGACTTGCAGCACCAGAGTCACTCTTCCTCCGACTCCACCTCCACCTCTTCAGAAGCAGACTCTTCCTCAGAATCCATCTCCTTGCCAACAAATGCACGAGCCTTGCCAGATGAATTCTTCTTGTGTGATGAATACTTTGACGAAGACTTTGAAGAAGACTTTGAGTATTCTTCTTTTTCTTGTCATCAGAATCATATTCCTTGCTCTTCTTCTTCTTCTTCTCGTTGTCCCACTGAGGACACTCAGAGATGTAGTGACCAGGTTTCTTGCACTTACGACATGTTCTTTTCTTGTAGTCATGAGCATATGCTTCATCATTTCTTGAGCTGGATCTTGAAGATCTTCTGAAGCCTTTCTTTCTAGTGAATTTCTGGAACTTCTTCACAAGCATGGCAAGCTCCTTTCCAATGTCTTCAGGATCATCAGAACCGCAGTCAGATTCCTCTTCAGACAAGGAAACAACTTTTGCCTTTAACGTGCGAGATCGGCCATAGTTGGGACCATAGATGTCACGCTTCTCAGATAGCTGAAACTCATGTGTGTTGAGCCTCTCAAGTATATCATACGGATCGAGAGTCTTGAAGTCAGGGCGTCTTGAATCATCAATGCAAGGATATCAAATGAGTTGTCGAGTGATCTCAGAAGAGTCTTGACGATTTCATGCTTGGTGATCTCAGTGGCGCCAAGTGCTTGAAGCTCATTTGTGATGTCAGTGAGACGATCAAAAGTGTGCTGGACATTCTCATTGTCATGTCTCTTGAAGCGATTGAAGAGATTGCGAAGGACGCTAATCCTTTGATCTCTCTGGGTAGAGACTCCTTCATTGACCTTTGAGAGCTAGTCCCAAACTTCCTTTGACGTGTCCAGAGCACTCACACGACCGTACTGTCCTTTGGTCAGATGACCACAGATGATGTTCTTGGCCGTTGAATCCAATTGAACGAGCCTCTTGACATCAGTAGCGGTGACGCCTTCACCAGTCTTGGGAACGCCGTGCTTGACGACGAACCAGAGGTCCACATCAATGGCTTCAAGATGCATGCGCATCTTCTTCTTCCAGTAGGGATATTCGGTGCCATCGAAGACAGGGCACGCAGCGGAGACTTTGATTATCCCTGCAGTCGACATAGCTAAAACTCCAGGTGGTTAAACCTAATCACACAGAACAAGGGAGTACCTTGCTCTGATACCAATTAAAAATGCAGTATATCGACTAGAGGGGGTGAATAGGCGATTTTTATGAAATGCTTCAAAACATGGTAGTTTCGAAGACAAACGATAAGCTCAAGCCTATTAGTATGCAGTGGAAAGTGGACTACACTAGATAAGCCATAGTCATGTATTCAATGAAGTGAAAGCATGAAGACTAATAGCAACTAGGCAGTAGTGATCACAAAGGAAGAAGGAATGAAGCCAATCACAACATGTGGATACTCAGTGAAGACAATCAGATAAAGCAAACATGCAATGTCTTCACAACATAGAGTAGTAAGTAAAGGGAAGGAAATGATAGAACCAGTAGCTCGGGGAAGACAGTGATTTGTTAGACCAGTTCCAGTTGCTGTGACAATTGTACGTCTGGTTAGGGAGGCTGAGATTTAACTCAGAAGACCGCGTATTCACCTTGTTCCCCTTGAGCTAAGAACACCTAGTCCTCGCCCAATCACTCTGCTAAGTCTTTAAGGTAGACTTCCAAACCTTCATAGACTTCGTTCACCGGCAATCCACAATTACTCTTGGATGCTCAGAACGCGACTCCTAACCGGCTGGAGGAAACACAGTCCTCAAGTGTAATAAGTCTTCAGGTCACACAGACAGAAAGACTTCGGTGATGCCTAACACTCTTTGGCTCTGGGGTGTTTGGGCTTTATCCTCGCAAGGATTTCTCTCTCAAATGCTTCGGAGGTGGGTTGCTCTCAAACGACAAAAGCCGTGCAATAACTCTGAGCAGACACCAATTTATGGTGTAGGAGGTGGGGTATTTATAGCCACTGGGCAACCCGACCTGATTTGTCTGAAGTGACCCTGGGTCACTAAGGAACTGACACGTGTTCCAACGGTCAGATTTCAAACACACACGGCAACTTTACTTGAGCTCCAAGTAAAGCTGACTCATCCGCCTCTGGATAAGATTTGCTCTCATAGTCTTTGCTCGAAGACATAGGATTTGGTTGAGCATCACATCAGTCACTCTGACTTAGTTCACTTGGACCCCACTTAACAGTGTGGTGGTTCCTATGACTCAATAAAGAAGAAAAGGAAACAGCGACAACTCTACATCTTCGCTTTCCATAGTCTTCACACAATGTCTTCTCATGTCATAGTCTTCAATATGATTATCTTCATATACCACCACAGTTATCAATGTCTTCATACATTTTTAGGGTCATCTCCGGTAGGCTAAGCGAATCAATGAGGGACTACTACATGTGTTATCCTGCAATTCTCGCAAACACATTAGTCCCTCAACCAGGTTTGTCGCCAATACTCCAAAACCAACTAGGGGTGGCACTAGATGCACTTACAGAAAGGATCAGATTCAACCAAAGTAGTTAACTCAGGATCAATAGAGAAATCATAATCCTTATCAGTAACAAAGATAGGTGAAGTAGCAAAAGCAGGGTCATGTTTCATTCTAGCATTCAAGGACTTTTCTTTAAGCTTAGCTAATAATTTCTTAAGATCATATCTATCGTTGCAAGCAAGAAAGTCTCGAGCAGTTTCTTCATCCATAACATAACCCTCAGGAACAACAGGCAATTCATATCTAGGGGGAGAATCTTCATCATCACTTTCATAAATATTATCAGTTTCAATATTTGCATTCTCCCTAACCCTAGCAATTTGTTCATCTAGAAATTCACCTAGTGGCACAGTATTATCAAGCATGGAAGTAGTTTCATCATACATAGCAGAAGTGGCATCATCAAGAACATACGACATATCAGATTCAATAGGATGAGTAGGTGTCGCAAATTTACCCATAATAGATGGTGAATCAAGTGCATAGCTAGATGGAAGTTCCTTACCTCCCCTCGTAGTTGAGGGTAAGATCTTGGTTTTTGAGTCCTCCGGATTCTTCATAGTGATCAACAGATATAAATTCCAAGTGACTTAAAGAATAGAGCTATGCTCCCCGGCAACGGCGCCAGAAAGTAGTCTTGATAACCCATAAGTGTAGGGGATCGCAACAGTTTTCGAGGGTAAAGTATTCAACCCAAATTTGTTGATTCGACACAAGGGGAGCCAAATAATACTCTTAAGTATTAGCAGTTGAGTTGTCAATTCAACCACACCTGGAAACTTAGTATCTGCAGCAAGTTAGTTTAGTTGCAAAGTAATATGGAGAAAGTGGTAACAGCAATAAAAGTAACGATAGTGTTTTTGTAGTTTTTGTAATAGTAGTAGCGGAAAAGTAAATAAGCAACAAGCAATATGTGAAAAGCTCATAGGCATTGTATCGGTGATGGGGAATTATGTCGGATGCAATACATCATGTAAAAGGTATAACCTAGGGTGACATAGAACAAGCTCCAGTTCATCAATGTAATGTAGGCATGTATTTCGAATATAGTCATACGTGCTTATGGAAAAGAACTTGCATGACATCTTTTGTCCTACCCTCCCGTGGCAGCGGGGTCCTAGTGGAAACTAAGGGATATTAAGGCCTCCTTTTAATAGAGTACCGGACCAAAGCATTAACACATAGTGAATACATGAACTCCTCAAACTACAGTCATCACCAGGAGTGGTCCCGATTTTTGTCACTTCGGGGTTGCCGGATCATAACACATAGTAGGTGACTATATACTTGCAAGATAGGATCAAGAACACACATATATTCATGAAAACATAATAGGTTAAGATCTGAAATCATGGCACTCGGGCCCTAGTGACAAGCATTAAGCATAGCAAAGTCATAGCAACATCAATCTCAGAACATAGTGGATACTAGGGATTAAACCCTAACAAAACTAACTCGATTACATGATAAATCTCATCCAACCCATCATCATCCAGCAAGCCTACAATGGAATTACTCACGCACGGCGGTGAGCATCATGGAATTGGTGATGGAGGAAGGTTGATGATGACGATGGCGATGATCTCCACTCTCCGGAGCCCCGAACGGACTCCAGACCAGCCCTCCCGAGAGAGATTAGGGCTTAGCGGCGGCTTCGTATCGTAAAACGCGATAATTCTTTCTCTCCGATTTTTTCTCCCCGAAAGTGAATATATGGGGTCCGGAGATACGTCGGTGGAGCGTCAGGGGGGCCCACGAGGCAGGGGGCGCGCCTAGGGGGAGGGGGCGCGCCCCCCACCCTCGTGGACAGGGTGTGGGCCCCCTGGCGTAGATCTTTCCACATGTATTTTTTATATATTCCAAAATAATTCTCTGTGGATTTTCAGGTCATTCTGAGAACTTTTTATTTCTGCACAAAAACAACATCATGGCAATTCTCCTGAAAACAGCGCCAGTCCGGGTTAGTTCCATTCAAATCATGCATGTTAGAGTCCAAAACAAGGGCAAAAGTGTTTGGAAAAGTAGATACGTTGGAGACGTATCATGAACCTTGCCATAAGTTTGGTAGGGAGGTAACAAAGTGATCCCGGAATGGAAAACTGGACAGCGGTCAAGAATATCCTGAAGTACCTGAAAAGGACTAAGGATATGTTTCTCGTTTATGGAGGTGACAAAGAGGTTGTCGTAAAGGGTTGCGTCTATGCTAGCTTTGACACGGATCCGGATGACTCCAAGTCACAAACCGGATACGTGTATATTTTGAATGGTGGGGCAGTCAGCTGGTGCAGTTGCAAGCAAAGCGTCATGACGGAATCTACATGTGAAGCGGAGTACATAGATGCTTCGGAAGCAGCGCGGGAAGGAGTCTGAATGAAGGAGTTCATCACCGACTTAGGAGTAATTCCCAATGCATCGGGCCCGATGACTCTCTTCTGTGACAACACTAGAGCTATTGCAATTGCCAATGAGCCCAGGTTTCACAAGAAGACCAAGCACATCAAGCGCCGCTTCAACTCCATTTGTGGTTATATTCAAGATGGAGACATAGATATTTGTAAAGTATATACGGATCTGAATGTCGCAGATCCATTGAATAAACCTCTTCCACAAGAAAAACACAATCAACACCAGAACTCTATGGGTGTTCGATTTATCACAATGTAACTAGACTATTGACTCTAGTGCAAGTGGGAGACTGTTGGAAATATGCCCTAGAGGCAATAATAAAATGGTTATTATGACATTTCCTTGTTCATGATAATTGTCTATTGTTCATGCTATAATTGTATTAACCGGAAACCGTAATGCATGTGTGAATACATAGACCACAACATGTCCCTAGTGAGCCTCTAGTTGACTAGCTCGTTGATCAATAGATGGTTGTGGTTTCCTGACCATGGACATTGGATGTCGTTGATAACGAGATCACATCATTAGGAGAATGATGTGATGGACATGACCCAATCCTAAGCACAACACAAGATCGAGTAGTTCGTTTACTAGAGCTTTTCTAATGACAAGTATCATTTCCTTAGACCATGAGATTGTGCAACTCCCAGACACCGTAAGAATGCTTTGGGTGTATCAAACGTCACAACATAACTGGCTGACTATAAAGGTGCACTACAGGTATCTCCGAAAGTGTCTGTTGGGTTGGCACGAATCGAGACTGGGATTTGTCACTCCGTATGATGGAGAGGTATCTCTGGGTCCACTCGGTAATTCATCGTCATAATGAGCTCAATGTGACTAAGGAGTTAGTCACGAGATCATGTGTTACGGAACGAGTAAAGATACTTGCTGGTAACGAGATTGAACAATGTATGGAGATACCTACGATAGAATCTCGGGCAAGTAACATACCGATGGACAAAGGGAATTGTATACGGGATTGATTGAATCCCTGACATCATGGTTCATGTGATGAGATCATCGTGGAACATGTGGGAGCCAATATGGGTATCCAGATCCCGCTATTGGTTATTGGCCGGATAGGTCTCTCGGTCATGTCTCCATGGTTCCCGAACCCGTAGGGTCTACACACTTAAGGTTCGGTGACGCTAGAGTTGTAATGGGAATTGTATGTGGTTACCGAAAGTTATTCGAAGTCCTGTATGAGATTACGGATGTCACGAGGAGTTCCAGAATGGTCCGAAGGTGAAGATTTATATATGGGAAGTCCGGTTTCAGTCGCCAGAGTTTCGGGGGTTATCAGTATTGTACCGGGACCAACCAAAGGGTTCCAGGGGTCCACCGGGAGGGGCCACCTACCCCGGGGGACCAAATGGGCTAAATATGGGCGGGGACAAGCCCCCCTAGTGGGCTGGTGCACCCCCCAAGGGGCCCAACGCGCCTAGGGTTGAAACCCTAGGGGTGGGGATGCCCCACCAACTTGGGTGGCAAGCCTCCTCCTTGGCCGCCCCCTCCCCCCCCCCCATCTAGATGCATCTAGGGGGCCGACCCCCTCTCCCCTCTAGCGTATAAATAGTGGGGGTGGGAGGGTGGCCGCACCCTTCCCCCTGGCGCAGCCCTCCCCCTCCTACACCTCCTCCTCCGTAGTGCTTAGCGAAGCCCTGTCGGAGAGCCACGAGCTCCACCGCCACCACGCCGTCGTGCTGTTGGAGCTCTCCCTCAACTTCTCCTTCCCCTTGATGGATCAAAAAGGAGGAGACGTCCCCAGGCTGTACGTGTGTTAAACGCGGAGGCGCCGTCCGTTCGGCGCTAGATCGGATCTTCCGCGATTTGAATAGCCGCGAGTACGACTCCATCAACCGCGTTCTTTGCAACGCTTCCGCTTAGCGATCTTCAAGGGTATGAAGATGCACTCTCTCTCTCTCTCTCTCTCTCTCTCTCTCTCTCTCTCTCTCTCTCGTTGCTAGCATCTCCTAGATTGATCTTGGTGACACGTAGGATTTTTTTTTTGAATTATTACTATGTTCCCCTACACTTGCATGCATGTAAATTCCATTGAAATAACTTCGTTGTTAAATTGCCATCGGGCAAAATGGTGGAGGAATTAGAATACTTGAATTTTCCTGGCACAAAAAAGGCTAAAATTAAGCCGTCTATGCTCATCTTCTTTATAAAAGTTTGTACCCCCCCTAAATATGTCGCCCTCTACGTGTGAGGTTAACAAGACAATATACGTGAGAGCATCTCTAGCAAACCCTCTATATCGCGCCGAACTGCAAAATAACCGCCAGTTTACAATTTTGCGTGGAAAAGGTGGCTCGAACAGACACCTTAAACACCCCCGACCCTTAGAATTTTTTGAGGGGCACGGTAAATTTCCCCACTTACCCGTGAAAACACATGTGCCCCCCCTCCCCCCGCCCTATTGGTGCCCTGTATAGTAGAAAAGCATATGGCGGGAGGGACATTCCAGCTCGTGCGCATTTCCTTCCCCCATTCCGCAGCCACCTGCTGCCTTCGATTTCGGTCGTATCCGCGGGTGAAAACACCGCCGGGCCGCTGCAGATCTGGGTCCACCGCGCCGCTTCCCCGGCGCCCCGAATCCACCGTGCCCAGCCGCCCGGATCGACCGCCGCCGAGTCGCCGCCCACCAACCACTGCCGAGTCGTCGCCCACCCTGGATCCGTCGGTGAGTCCTTTTCTACCCCTTCAAGTTAGATTTAGCAAATAATTTCCGTTCATGCGAGCTTCGTTACGATTTATAGATGAATTTGAGCCCTTGAGAGGAATTTTTGCTTGAGGATTTGTCCTCGTCCGACGAATCGAACATAGAGACATTGCTCGAGAACAATCGACACAGATGGTGGTGGTGGTCCTCGTCGTGAAGGAGCTCGAGGATATGACACATACGTGTCAAATTGAGAAAAAAATCACTTGTTTTGAGCTGAATATTCTGTTTTACCATTTGACCTTGTTGGGTCTGTTCGGCCGCAACCCACGCCAAGGCCCTTATACTCACTTTAAAGGTCCACGCGATAAGGGACCTGCTAGAGATGCTCTAAGGTTAACACAAGGCTATGGCCAATTGGGGGTAGGGTAGCAAATGAGTCGAGTTCGAGTGACTTAGGCTCAGCTCAGATTATACTAAAATCCGAGCGAGCTCAAACCAAGCGAAGCTCAAGGTCGAGCCATAAAAAGTGGCTCGTGCTTAGCTTGTATAGATTTCGAGCTAGTTTCAAGCAAAATAAGATGATTTTATCAATAATGTAAGGCCACATCACCATATAAGAAACACTATATTGTTCTCTCTGAACTCAAGACTAATACTTGATAACTAGGGATCGTGGGTGAAGTAGAAAGATAGAAAAATGAATGTACGCCTGCTCGCAAACTTTTACCGAGAATAATAGGATATTTAACACACAATTAATCACGTACCATATAGAGGCTAAAATTTTCGGTGCTTAATTCGGCTTTTATGTTTGCTACTCCCTCTACGAACAAATATAAGAGCGTTTGGATCATTACTTTAGTGATCTAAACATTCTTATATTTCTTTACAGAGAGAGTACTAGGTAAAATTAACAAAAAATGTACACACCAAATATGATGATAAATTACCCTCTTTTCTTTATATGAAGATTGTTTAATATAATTTTATGACACCGAGGTATCGAGCTAAAATGGAGTGAGCCAGTGTTGGCTCAAAATTAGCTTGTTTCTCTATTGAGCTACAAGAGCATCTCCAATAAATGATTCATATGTAAAAATAATCATTTTTTTTTATTTTCCGAGGCAAAAAACTGCTCTTCAACAGATGGTCCGTATGGAAAAAAAAAACATCTGCACCTCTCGGTGATGTAAAATTCAATACCTCGCGGTGCAAATTTACATATCCGGAGGCAGGAAATGTAAAAAACCGCGGCCGTGCGCCAACGCTCAATCGCTCTTCATTTCCTTCCCACGCCTTCTTCCCCCCGCCCGCCGCCGCCCCGCCGTAGCTCCCCGCTCGGCCGCCGCCTGTCGTAGAACCAACCCCCGTCGCCGATTCCACCCCGCCTGGTCCGCCGCCCCATCGCGTCTGCCTCCGCTCCGGCCTTCACCCGCACCGCACGCTACCACCCCGCTCCGCGCCGCGCCGGCGTTGGTGGAGTTCTCCGATGTCGGGCGGCGTTGGTGGCTTGACACGTATCCCACCGCTGATGAGGCCGCATGTGCCTACGACGTGGCGGCGTGGCGTGCCGGACGGCCGAAGACAGACCTCAACTTTTCGGAGGTCGAGACCCGGGCGGTGGCGGAGTGGCTCGTGTCGCAGGGCATCCGGATGGAGGATATGCCGGCGAAGAAGGCAAAGAAGAGACCGACGGTTGTCGTCGCTCCCGGCGAGAGCGACGAGGCGGCGATGGCTCGGTTTGCGGGAGCATCTGCAGTACGTCTAGGCCGAGCTGGAGCACTACTGGAAGCGCGACGTCGAGGTGAAAAGAGGGGGGGTGAAGAAGGAGGACGAGCCGGCCCCTCGACTGTGATCCCTATCGAGTCGTCGATGAGGACTGGGGTGTCTCTGACGAGGAGGACGAGGGGTGCGAAGACCAGGACAAGGACGAGTTCTGGGAGCAGTTCCGCAACTCCAACGACGAGGAGTAGTTTCATCTAGTATTTCGAATAAGTAGTAGTTGATTTTATGTATGAAACTATGTTGAATTTGATGTTTGAACTATGTTGAGATGAAGTAGTAGTTGATCATTTTTATAATTTTACATCTTCGTTTTGGACCATCTGTTGGAGTTGCTCATCTTCGTTTTGGATCATCCGTTGGAGTTGAGCATTTTTTGAAGATGTAAAAAGCATTTTTTTTGGTGCTCCAAATTTTTACATCATCTATTGAATATGCTCTAAAGCGTTCATACTTGGCTCATTTTTTTTTTTTTTTTGAGTCAATCTCAAGTCGAGCCAAAATACCAGTCAATCTGCTTTGGCTCACAAGCCTAAGCTTTTAGACCTAGTTGGGGGGTGTTGTTCCGTGAAGCAAAATACCTACCCCAGCTGAGTTTTATTGAGCATCTTCTCTTGGTTCGAGTGGTGCTCCTGGTTGAAATGTAAGGTGTTCCACGTCAAAAGATAAAAAAGAAAAAACAGAATACAGTATTGTGGAGTTATGTGCTCGTGCATAAACGGCGCATAGTTGTCAATCACTCCATCTTTTTAGAGTGATGAAATTCAGATATCGGCCGGCCTTGGTGTGCCACAATGGCACATGGCCGTCGATCAAGAGAGAGAAACCGTGGCGTCGCAGGAAACGAACGACCCAGTCTAGGTGGAATCCACCCACAAGGTAGAGAAGAGAATATCCTCAGCATCCACAGCTAACAACAGTCTTAGTTGTATGATACCGATAGCAAGGACACTCCAATCAAACAGAAAGGAACCAAAGTGCAACCAGCACAGTTCGCACCACTTCCAGGCAGCAAAGTTAGAACAGCCAGCGTCAGAAAAATGGTAAACAACTAGTAGTAGGATAAAGTCCGAAGTAGCTAAAATGTAATTTTCCGGCAGCACACTAGTGACAAATTTCAAAGTTCAAGGTGAAGTCACCTAAATTACAGGAACAGAAAAGCAAATCAAGCATAGCAGCGACTACAGAACGAAATCCAAAATATATAGAAGAACGGCACAAGACGCACCCAGACGACAGTGGTCACCCTTACTTCGTCTCCCTCTCACGATTCCACTGTTCGATCTTGGCCCTGCGCTCCTCGCTGTTCTCCCTCACAGGGCTTCTTGCACGCCTCGGAGGGCTGCCTCCATACCTACGCCTTCCTCCATCGTCGTGCCTTTCATGCCTGCTGCTCCCACCCCTCCTTCCACCACCGCCGCCACCACCACGACGGAAATCATCACGGCCACGATAGTCATCACGGTCACGACGCTCTCTCCTATGGTGTGGGCTTGGGCTGCGGCTCCTTCCTCGTTGTGATCTCCTGTAGCGCCCAAAGAGTTTCTTCCTGAGATCCTTACCTATCTGCTTCACATGCATGAAATTGCAGTGCCCACCACGAGTGCAGGTGTTCTCCTCATACTGCCTGCAGGTCGCTTCACGGAAGTCCGTCACAGGAGAGAAGTCAACAATTATGAGGCGACCAGAGTAAAAGCGTCCCTGAAGGGCAGTATGAGCTGCTGCTGCCTGATCTTCCTCTCTGAACTGGACATACACATTGCCTATCATGTGATCAGAAAGGTTGTCACAGACATTGAGGGTCTCAATCTCACCAAACTTGCTCAGTTCCTCGAAGATATCCTCGTAAAAATCTTCAAAATGCTCCTGCATCTTGCGGGGATCTATCGGCTGGCCTTGAGCATCAACCCCAGGGGTAATCATATCAGGGCGCTGATACATGTTCATGAGCACAATAGTAGGTGATATGGTTGGTCTGTTATGGATGCGAGAGCAGCGATCACCATGACGACAAGCTCCAATCTTGAAGTAAAATGGGCAGTTGACCCTGTCTTTCTCTGTACCAAATATCGAAGCCAAGTGTTCTGCCATTGTTTGATATCAGTCAAGCTGACCACAAGCCTGCAAATTCAAATGTTTAGTCATCAAAACACATGTTAGCAGTGCTCCGGCATGCATAAGGCTCTCAGTCTTTAAAAGAGTATCACCTTGCATAATCAGCATTTAAATTAATGTCTAAGTTTCATAGATTGCTGACCTAAAACTAATTAAACCATGATTTGTTTCAAAACTTATATGGAGTAAAAGTAGTCACGAAACAGTGATCAAAATTTGTGATGTTGCAAGAGCTGCTAATTGATGCAATAAAAACAGAAGGGGAAATTGTATATGCCAGATTCTAACCCATGTAATTCTCACCAAAGAAAAATGCCTTGTGCACAACTAGTCTTAAACAGGTGCTATCTATTTCACAAACTGTGTTTCAGATGTTTTTCCAAGTGGATGAAGCTCTAATAGCACGCCATACTTTTATTTACTATCTTTAACACTACAGATTGGCAACCAGTAACTTGAAGGACTTCAATTGAGCATTAAGGTTATTTTCTAAGGAGGAGCAGCTAGGGCCTGCAGTACAAAGCATAACAATCTCACATTCTTGCAAAACAACGCTAATCCATACTGCGTCTTATGACCTAACTCAAAACAGTTAAATATTGAAACATGCAGGATATACAAAATAATCATATACAGGGTTACAATGTTTTTCAAATGAAGCCATTATTTGGCTTAAAATCTGAACTGCGTTCAGATAGTAAAAAGCAAAGAACAAAAACCCTGCAACTGCATAAACAAGATAAAATTTCAAACTAAGATGCTTAGTGCCTCTGTCCCTGCAACTGCAAAAGAGACCACAAAACCGAAAGGCACAAACAAAGCAACTTTTTGTGTTGCACATGAATACTTCCTTCTCAGGTAGGCCATGCTATATCCGTCCAAAAAGAATTATATTTCGTCCATTTAAAAACCTAATCTGCACACCATTTTAGATCATTAAATCGGGGGAAAAAGGTCCAGGAAATATACTACTATCCAGAATACTATAGTACAAAGATGTGGAGCACTTTGATATATGTATAATTACAGCAAAGTACATGCTTAACCCAGAAAGGAGCAAAAAATAAATATAAATAACATACTTTGCTGTCATGCTGGGTGAAAATTCTAGTCTCCCATTTCACATACTATCACAGCCATCAAGTGGCACATATATGAAACAAGCTACAAGATTGGTCCAGTAGTTGGATTCTCAGAATTATTTGAAACTTTGCAAGTTTCTTTTCCTAATAATACGATATAATTAGTCATGACCAAATGATATGCTTTGACATAAAAATTATTATGTGATTGAGAAGTCATCTCTTACAGCATCTTGGTGTGCAAGGTACTCCTCTCAGACAGCTACTGGGCATGGTTTGTGTACAAAGCAAAATTATGGTTGTTATCACTAGCAACACAATTGATACATAGTTTCATGTCCAACCAACGAATTTCTGTGTTGCAAAGAAAAGAAAATTGATGAGGGGTGGTTCCACCCGTGCGATTTTTCTACCCCCACGATTGCACCACCAGATGCAAAGGTATTATCATACCCCCAGCTACATACCCAAAACGAGGGCCTACAACGAGATGAAAATTGAAAGGGGGTGGTTCGGCACGCGGATTCGCGAGGTCGGGACAAGGTCCACTACACGGATCTAATTTTTCCTACTTCCCCGAATCCAAAATCGAGAGTAGGAATCGGCAGATTCGCGGGCTCGAATCGAAAAGAGGTCGCGTCGAGATCTGGTAAAGCGAGGGCAGAAGGGTTAGGGTTTTAGAGGGGAGGCGACGCGCACCTGTGAAGCGACGAGTCGGAGGAGGGTCGTCGACAGCTGCGCTCGCACCGACGAGAGAGAGGGAGGGTGGGAGGGAGGGGGGGACGAGAGAACGGCGTGTGTGGCGGCGCGATGAGGCGTCCCGTCCCTATATACCGCCCACGCTGCGTGGAGAGTCTGGACCGGCCCGGTTTATTCCAGTATGTCTCTGGTGTTTTTTCGACGTTTTGATTTTCCACCGGTCTTCCTTAGCTTTTTGATCAAACAAAATTTGAATTTTTTTTTGTCTGCGAAAAAACATGTTTTTCGCGAGAGTCATGGTTTTGCTTCCGCGAGAGGCATGGTTGTGCTTTCGCGAGAGTCACGGCCGTGTCTCTCGAAAACGAAAAAAAACGCATTTCTGTTTTTTTTTCTTTCGCGAGTCACGGTTTTGCTTCCGCGAGAGGCACGGTCGTGCTTTCGCGGGAGTCACGGCCGCGCCTCTCGGAAACGGAAAAAACGCATTTCTGTTTTTTTCTCCTTTCGCAAGAGTCACGGTTTTACTTCCGCGAGAGACACGGTTGTGCTTTCGCGAGAGTCACTGTCGTGCCTCTCGGAAACGAAAAAAAAAAACGTGTTTTCTGTTTTTTTTTCTTTCACGAGAGTCACAGATTTGCTTTCGCGAGAGGCGCGGTTGTGCTTTCGCGAGAGTCACGGCCGTGCCTGTTGAAAACGAAAAAAATGCATTTTTTGTTTTTTTCACGAGAGTCACAGTTTTGCTTCGGCGAGAGACACGGTTGTGCTTTCGCGAGAGCCACGGCTGTGTGTAACATCCCATATGTGATACCTTTCATTTATGGCAATATAATCTTCGTTGTCTTAATCAATTCCATTCTGGGCTCTTCTTTTTTTCGGGTTTCTTCGTTTTGTCGTGTGCGTGTGTGTATTTCATCCATGTCATGTTATCATGTGCATTACATTGCATTCGTGTTATCACTTGCACCCGGTCCCGCTCGTCTCTTTTCGTTGTCCGTTTCGAGTTCCGACACTCACACACGTGCCCGTGGCACCCCGAGTTCTTTTTTCGTGTGTGACCGTGTAACGTTCTCAGAATGAGGCGAGACTTGTCGTGCGTTGTTGTTTTGGTACGTGTAGGCCGCCTGTCAA
This sequence comes from Secale cereale, assembly GCA_902687465.1. Classification (NCBI taxonomy): domain Eukaryota; kingdom Viridiplantae; phylum Streptophyta; class Magnoliopsida; order Poales; family Poaceae; genus Secale; species Secale cereale. The sequence goes on from LR738711.1 coordinate 653,293,909, forward strand.
GTTTCGTCACGTTTGGAGTTCGTTTGGTACTCTAACAGTTAACCTAGTGGGCTAAAAACTCTTCTTCCTTTTGTCCCAAGACCCCTCCACAACAGCCCACTAACCCAGCACAACCACTCCCATCCTCTCGGTCATCGGATCGTGATCGTGTGGGCGAAAACCGCACCCCATTTGGAGTCTCCTAGCTTCCTCTACCTATAAAACAGTCCCCATCCCCGAAATCCGGATCAAAACCTAGCCCCTCCTCCCTCCGCGCCGCGCCGGACACATCCGACCCGGCCGGACATGTCCGCCGCAGCACAGCCACGTCGCCCGGGCCAATAGAGCGCCGCCACCTCAACACAGCCTCCGCCCAGGCCAATAGGTCGCAGCCACGTCACCCCGCCGGATCCCCGCCTCCCGCCGCGGCCTGCGCGGCCCGCCCGCGGCCCTCCGGGCCCGTCTCCGCCGCAGCGCCTTCGCGCCTCGCCCGCCGCCCGACGCGTCGTCCGGCCGCCGCCGAGCCCAAGCTCGCTCCGCCGCTAGTCGCCCTCCGCCGCCGTCGCGCCCGCGGATCTCCCCGTCGGCCGCCACTCCTCCGGCCACTCCACCGGCCACCTCCCGCTGGCGCCGCCCCGCGCCTCCCGCCGGCGCTGCCGCCACGTCGGCCATCGTCTCCGGCCATCTCCTCTGTCTCCGGCGACTACTCCGGCGAGGTCCCTCGGTTCGGGACCATATCCACCACCTCACCGATCCAAACGCCAGTCCCCGTCCCGGATCTCCTCGTCCCGCACGGATCCATCCCGCGTTAACTTTCGCAGAGGTATAAATTCCACTAAGTCCATGGATTCCGTAAATTTGTTGCCTCCTTTGCCATGTGATAACTTCGTGCTCGTAGCTCCGTTTTGCGCGTATGATATGTCGAAATGTTCGTCTCGTCGTGCTCTACATGTTAGTTCCAGTTTCATGCATGTTAGAGTTCATCTTGTTGACTTAATCTTCGTGGCAAGAGTGCATGTTGCTGTAACTAGTTGTCTGTGTAAATTTGTCGCCATGTTTGAGATGTGATAACTTTGTGCATGTTGGTCCGAATGGAGTGAATGATATGTCCAGATCTTCGTTGTGAAATGCTCTACATGATGGTTGCTGTAGCATTCATGTTAGGTGTCATATTGTCATGTTTATTTCTGTTGCAAGAGTGCATTTGGCTGATAAGTTTCTGCACTTGTTATGGGGTCATGTTTTGCCATGCTTGTGCTTATTCATCCATGTGTCACATGAGCTAGGTGTCAACATGAGTTTTGCTCTTGAGTATGTGCTCTACATGTTAGATTCATTCCCATGCCATGATATGTCTTGATATGAGTGCAACAAGCTTGTTAACATGTCATCATGTTTATAAATTTCTGCTAAGTGTGAATCTGTTAAATTTATTGCCATGTATCCATGATGTCGCAGTCTTTGTTGTGCTTGTTAAGGGTTGTCCAATGGATGTTCCTTGAAGTATATGTCATGCTCTAGATATCCATGCACTTGTTTGCCATGATGCCATGCTGTAGATTGTTATTATGAGGCCCTCAAGTTGCTATAAAATTTATCTGTCAGCATGCCCAGATTTTGCCAAGTCTGGTTAAACTTTTGCTCTTTTGCCATGGTGTTTGGAACATGTTCTAGTATGTTGTAGAAGTAGCTATGTGGTTATTCTTGAAGAGCATGTTATGTATGTTATTGCCATGCCTTTGCTTGCATGATGGCTTGCTGTAACTTGTTGTTTTCATGCTCTCAAGTGACTATAAAATGTAGCTGTCAGCATGTTATCAACAAGTTCAGTTTTGTCACGAGTGTAGCTAGTGTTCCAAGCATCCTATAAGCATGTTCTTGCTTTGATTAGCTTCTCAAATATCTCTTCTTGATGTGTGTTACCTTAATTTGCCATGCCATGCTTTGAGTTGAGCTGCACAAGCTTGTAAACATGCCATTTCGTTGTAATTCTGCCATGCCTTGTAATTTTCACTAAGTCTGAGAATTCTGTAAATTTATTGCAACTTGTCATGCTTGGTTAATTGTGTTCCAGTAGGTTTTTGAGTGTGTTATAAGTTCATGCTTGTTAAGTATCATGTCTATTTCACATCCATGCCCTTTGTCTCCATGTTTGAGTGTTGTAGCATAGTTATTTCTTGCTCCAAAGATGCCATGTTGCTGTAAACTGCAGTTTTGCGTGAATATTGTTTTGCTTGCCATTTGCAAACCGTGCATCCGTTTCCGGTGATCTTTATATCGATTTCAACCGAAATATTCCCCTCTATCCAGTGGCTTGCTTGGTTTTGCAAGATAAGGCCTTTTCCATCATCTTCTCCTTAGGCTCAAGTGCTTCCACATGCATACGCACATCATACTCGCATCCCTTGTTATGACTTGCATCATGTTGTTTATGCATTGCACCGTGTTTGATTTTGTGTCGTGTTGTGTTCTTGTGTTGAGTAGAGCCGGGAGCCGATTCGGAGTACGAGGTTTCTACCGAGGCTGAGTTTGAGGAGCAAGGTTACGATCCCTCCGTGGAATCAACAAGCAAGATGACCTTATCCAAATATCACTACTATCTTTGTCTATGCTAGATGTCTCTCTCTTTTAGATATTGCCTCGATGCCTATGTCTGTTTGTCAGCCCTCCTATTGTTGCCATGAAACTCTCTAACCACCCACCTAGCAAACCGTTGTTTGGCTACGTAAGCATCGCTCAGCCCCTCTTATAGCGTTGCTAGTTGCAGGTGAAGATTTGAAGTTTCTGCTTCGTGATGAAGTTATTGTTGGGATATCACAATATACAAACTGTTAAACTAAATCATCTATATATTGGTGCTGGGTGGAAGGCTAAGCCTCTTGCTTAGTGTTTTGTTCCACTCATGCCGCCCTAGGAACCGTTAAACCGGTGTTATGTTCCTTGATTTTGCGTCCCTAACACGGTTGGGGCTTATGGGCCCCCCTCGATAACCCGCTTAGCGCTAAAGCTTTTCCAGCAAGGCCCAACATTGGTTTTACATTTGCCTAATAACTAAAACATGCATAGGGACTAGCTATCCCGAGGACTTAATAAACAACCCTCCGGGCCAGTGCTCCTCATGAGTGTTGGTCCAAACTAGTGCCACTTGTTGTGCCACCCAGTTCGCTGGGATCTTCGGTTGCTGTACGTACTGCTCATCCGGTCGTGGCCTGAGACTAGATACGCGCGGCTACTATCAGGGTGTCAGCACGCCGTGTAATGCCCAGGATGGGACTATACCTCCTACGTGTCGAGGCACGACTTAAAGGTATAAGCCCATTCTGGAATGATCGCAAGTTCGGTATCTTTGCACGACTCGTGTAAAAATAGGGATGAAATTGCAAAAGGATAGTTGGCTTACACTCGCCATGTCACACAATACATTACATAGCAATTCATCATCCAAATAACATCACAACTCGACTACGGGTGAAGATCCAAAAGAAAGATACCAAATACATAAAGCCACAGGTTCGAATCGCCCCTGGTAGAAACCACTACTGATCATCGGGATAGTGCACATAGTATCGACTACGTTCTTCATCGTACTCCCAGTACAGCTCTGTGTCGTCACCTGAGTAGTTCATCATTGTACCTACATCTGGTGTGGTGTAGAATCTGTGAGCCACGGAGGACTCACCAATCCCGTTCCCGGGTAGCAAAACTATCTAAGCCTTGGGTGTGGAACAAGGCTAGAGAAAGATAAAAGGTTGCAGCTGCACTAGCACTAGCTTACGTGTTAAGAGCGAGAAGAGAAGTGCCACGAGCGACAAAGTGATCACGAAGTGATCCTATCTAAGCACGTCAAACATAACCCCACCGTGTTCACTTCCCGAACCCCTTTCGGAAAATGACCGTCACGGTTACTCACGCTGGTAGTGTGTTCTGAACATGGTGTCAAGTTTTCTATAAGCGGATATTAACAAATTCCCATCTTCCACATAACCATGGGCACGGCTTTCGAAAGTTCAAAACCCTGCAGGGGTGTTCCAACTTGGCCCATTACAAGCCCACGATCCGCGGAGTCGCAACTCCAAGGTGGGAAGGCCCGAGTATCCTCGGAATCCCGTGCTCAAGATATATCAACATAGGTAAAACTAATCCAGCAAGACCTCCCGGCGTGCCGACACCCTGACAATAGTCGCGCGTATCTAGTCTCAGGCCACGACCGTATGAGACATCCTACGGGTAATACTAGATACCTCGGGTTTCCCCGAGGCGGCCCCGCAGTCCGCTCAGTTCGGACCAACACTCATGTGGAGCACTGGCCCGGGGGGTTGATTAATAAAAAGGGATAGCTAGTCCCTATGCAAGTTTTAGTTATTAGGCAAATGGAGTACCAATGTTGGGCCTTGCTGGAAAAGGTTTAGCGCTAAGCGGGTTATCGAGGGGGTCCCATAACCCCAACCGTGTGAGGAACGCAAAATCAAGAAACGTAACACCGGTTTAAACGGTTCCTAGGGCGGCATGAGTGGAACAAAACACCAAGCAAGAGGCTTAGCCTTCCACCCATTACCAATATATAGATGATTTAGTTTAAGAGTTTATATAGTGTGATATCCCAACAAAACTTCAACATGAAGCAAGAATCTTCAAATCTTCTCCTGCAACTAGCAATGCTATAAGAGGGGCTGAGCGAAGCCTACGTAGCCAATCAAAGGTTTGCATAGGTTGGGTGGTTAGACAGGTTCAAGGTTACAATAGGAGGCTGACAAACAAACATGGGCATCGAGGCAATGAGCTAAAGTGCGAGACATCTAGCAATAGGCAAAGATAGTAATGATATCTGGGTCAGGTCATCTTGCCTGTCGAGTCGTCGATGGGATCGTAAGACGGCTCCTCGTTCTCAACCTCGGTAGTAACCTCGTTCTCATACTCGGTCTCGGCTTCCGGCTCTACTCAACACAAGAACACACGAGGCACGAAATCAACAAGGTGCAACACACAATTTACATGATGCACATATGATGCACTTAGGATGCACTTAGGATGCACTGCAGATGCACTTAGGATGCATTACATGTCAAAGTAGGAAGCACACCAGAACAACACAAGAAACATGACAATATGCTCAAGCAAGTAGGACGCAAGACAGATCTATATAGGATGCAAAACATGGCAAAGTAAGAGGCACAAATAAACAACACAAGAAACAACAGGTTTAAAAGAGGCCGGAAACTACTTAAGGCAAATCTGGTAAGTCATCATATGCATAGTTTGGAATTAGTCCAGATCTGAACAAACCTTAAGTTAAAGTTGTTAAACAGCAAGTTAACATGCACCATGATAATCTACATGAAATTCTAGTCAAGTTTCATATAAAGTTTGTTTAAAACGGAGCTATGGTCTAGAAGATATGAGCAAAACAAGTTAAGCATGGCAACGGTGCAAGATGCACCCAAACATCAAGCAATCATACTCCAAACATGTTAACAAGATGATATTATGAATCTACATGCAAAATCACACAAGTTTCATGTAGGGCACGCTCAAAACGGAGCAACGGACTAAAAGTTACACCCGAAACAAGAAACAATGCAAAGCTGAAATTAACAGCCACATAGCAACTTTGGAGCAAGAAATATATACTCTACAGCACTCAAACATGGTGACAAGAAGCATGGACATGAAGTAGACATATCCTACAGCAAACAAATCCATTGGAGCATCTCCATAGGAGGCATGGATCAATAGCAACAAGCTACAACATTTTGATCATGACGCTAAAAACCTAACAGCAATATTTTACAGCAACTTGGGAGTAAGAATTAAATATGCTACAACAACCCAAATGAGCAAGTGAGGGCATGTATGGATAGAAAACAACATATACAACAAGTAATGATCAATGGCCACCCCAAAACTAACATGGATTTGCCTAGGACATCACGCAAACATAGCATCAGGATATTACAGATTCCAGACTTAGTGAAATTTCACTAAGTGTTAAAACAGTAACATTGGCATGACATGTTTGCGAGCATGTTTAAGTCATCTTAAAGCATAACATGGCAAATGGTTTGCACCACAGCAAAGATCACATTATGGGGAATCTAAAACATATGAGCATGTGACATGGGGACAAACACATCAATAGCAACGAGCTCCTCAACTAGGCATCTCGTAACAAATTACAAAACCTAACAGCCACATGCACTTTTGCAACAGGGATAAACATGGCAATATGAACTCTAACATGCATGCTATAGCAACCAACATGTAGAGCATCTCATGATGAACATTTTGACATATCATTTGCTTCATTTGGATAAACATGCACCAAGTTATCACATCTCAAACATGGCATGAAAATACCAAGTAGCAGCAGTTTTATCAAGTAGCACTCTTGTCATGATGATTAAGACATCTAGATGGACTCAAACAAGCATGACACAGTGGAACAAAACGTAGTACACATCACCACGATCATTTTGACATATCATATGCACAAAACGGACAAGCACGGTAAAAGTTATTGCCATCACAAGAATGCATCAGACAACAAAAACAACAAAAGACTTAGGGAAAAAAACAACCTCAGAGGTCAATGCGGGTTGGGCCGGGTCAACGGTGGATCGGGCGAAGCGGGCGAACGGGCAGCCGGCCCGTTAGGGTTTCGAACCCGGGGCGGCGCTCTGGATCGGATCGATCCGATCGGGAACGATCCCGGCGGCGACCTTTATCCGGCCGGCGAGGAGCCCGGCGGCGAGGGCCCGGAGGAGGAGGCCACGGGGCCGGCGGTGAAGAGCTTCGAAGGGCGGAGGCGGACTGGGGCGAGGCCGGCGGCGTGCGGCCGGCGTCGGGCGGTGGCGTGGCCGGCGCCGGCGACGGGGCGGCGGAGGCCGACGCGCAGAGGCGGAGGCGCGGAGGAGGGCACGGGATCTGGCCCGTTGCGGCCCGGAGCGGGCCGGAGGCGGGCTCCGCGGGGCCAGGCGGCGAAGTGGGGCTCGAGGGTGACGTGTCACGCGCGGATTGGTCCGGCCGTCGGCTGGACGTGTCCGCTGGCGGTCGGACGTGTTCGGCTCGGGGGTGGAGGGTTGGATCTAGGGTTTTTGGACGAAAATGGGATGGGGGATGTTTTTATAGGCACAAAGAGCTAGGAGACTCCAAATGGGGAGCGATTTTTGGCCACGCGATCACAATTCAACGACCGAGATGATGGGAAGGGTTGTGCTGGGTTGGTGGGCTGTTGTGGAGGGGGTCTTGGGCCTCAAAGAAGAGGTTCTTTTAGCCCACTAGGTTAACTGTTGGAGTATCAAACGAACTCCAAACGCGACGAAACTTGACAGGCGGCCTACACGTACCAAAACAACATTGCACGACAAGTCTCACGTCATTCCGGAAATGTTACACGGCCACACACGAAAGAAGGACTCGGGGATGCCACGGGCACGTGTGAGAGCGTCAGAACTCGAAACGGACAACGGGAAGAGACGAGTGGTACCAGATGCAAGTGACAACACAAATGCAATGCAATGCACATGACAACATGACATGGATGAAATGCACACACGCACATGACAAAACGACGAAACCCGAAAAGAAGAAGAACCCGGAATGGAATTGATGAAGCCAAAGTTTATATATTGCCATATGGGGAAAGTGTTACATCCGGGGCATTACACGCCGGGAGGTCTTGCTGGATTAGTTTTACCTTTGTCGGAATATCTTGAGCACGGGATTCCGAGAATACTCGGGTCTTCCCACCTTGGAGTTGCGACTTCGCAGATCGTGAGCTTGTGATGGGCTAAGTTGGGACACCCCTGCAGGGTTTGATCTTTCGAAAGCCGTGCCCGCGGTTATGTGGCAGATGGGAATTTGTTAATATCCGGTTGTAGATAACTTGACACCATGTTCATAATACACTACATGCGTGAGTAACCGTGAAGGTCTCTTTTCGAAGGGGTTCGGGAGTGAACACGGTGGGGTTATGTTTGATCGTGAGTAGTTAGGATCACTTCTTGATCACTTGGCGATCGTTGGCACGTGTTCTCTCCTCGCTCTAAACCCGTAAGTTAGTGCTAGTGCTGTTGCAACCTTGTTTTAAGCCTTTTCACACCTAAGGCTTTGATAGTATTGCTACCTGATGGCTTCTCGCCCCTCGTTGGTTACCCCAAGTGGAAGGTTTGAGATGCAGTGTAGCGAAAGTTTTCCCTTGGCAAAGATACCAAGGATCGATTTCCCCTGAGACTCCCAGTTTCAACAAGAAGGTGTCAACTGCTAACGGCGCCAGATATTAGCAATTAACGTGGACCTGCACACAGATACAAATAACTTTGCTCCCAACGAGTACACAGAGGTTGTCAATCCCTACGGCCTTTTCGTTTACAAAGGATCAAACGCAAGTGATAATAGTGATAGGTAATGCTGCAAATAGTAAGTAAAAGCGTAAAGTAAATAGCGGATGTGATCAGTGATGGTAATATGGACCGGGGTCCCATGATGTTCACTAGTGATGTCTCTCTCCCAAAAGACGATAAAACAGCTATGTGAGGTAAACGAATTACAGCTGGGCAATTGACAGAATTATGTGCGCAAACCAATGCTAACTATGTTGCAAGAAAGGTAGAGGTTCAAAGCATGGGCGGTACGCCAAGGCAAGTAGACCGAAATCCATCTGCATCTACTACTAATCATCCACCTTGAGATATCTATCCAGAACATCTCGCTGGTATTAAGTTGCGAGTCCCACCCATAGTGTAAACTCAAAGCAACAAACAACTGCATTAAAAGAACTTTGCGTAAAGTAAACAATCCTTGCACCCGCGGGCACAAGCACCGTTGTTTTCCCCCTTGTGGCAACAACACATCCCCTAGACTCATGTTTCTGTCACTCAAGCTAGTCATCGAGGGGCATGAACCCACAATCAAGCATAACGTTCCCTCTTGGAGTCACTACCTACTACTCGGCCAAAGCAATAAATAGCAACGGAGAACATGCAAGAATTACTTACGAACATAAATATAAAAGAGGTGAATCAAATATATTACTCAAACACAATCTGAACATAATCTCACAATCCATCGGATCCCAGCAAACTCATCATAGCAACAGCATAAGGATTACATATGTGCCTCGATCATGTAGGGCAGCTCACGAGGACTAATTAGTGAAGCACAAGAACGGAAGGAGAACATCACATAGCTACTGGTCATGGACCCAAGGTCCAAGGGAGACTACTCACAACTCATCCGGGAGGCGTCCATGGTGGTGGAGAGGCTCCCGGTGGTGATCCTCCCCTCCGGCAGGGTGCCGGGAAGAGTTCTCCTGGTGCTCCCGATCTTGGAAGCACGGCGGCGGCGGAACAGAGATGAGATCGCGAAAAAGGGTTCCCCTCTCGAGGGTTTCGGGACACGATATAAATATATGCCAAAGGGGGGCATCAGCGGAGGCCTGGGGGGCCCAGGCGCCCCCCCGGCGCGGCCAGGAGGGGGGCCGCGCCACCAGGGCGCCTGGAGCCCTGGTGGTCCCCCTTCGGCTCTACTTTGGCTGCCGGGAAGCTTCTGGAACGCTGATTTTTTATATAATTTTTCCGGGATTTTTCTGGCAGTTTTCGTAATGGGAAAACCTGAAATACAAAAATAGCAGAAAACAGAAACTGGCACTGGGGTGCACTGAGTTAATAGGTTAGTCCAAATATGATCAAAAGTGTATGGAAGTGTATAAATATCATAGCAATATCACCCAAAAGAGGCATGGAGCAAGCAGAAATTATAGATACGTTTTGTACGTATCAACATCCCCAAGCTTAATTCCTGCTCGTCCTCGAGTAGGTATATGATAACAAGAATAATTTCTGTGGTGACATGCTATTAACCATATAGGACTTTTTCATAGTCATATGACAAAAGCTTACTGAGACAATGAATCTGTAGTAATTAAGTTGCCTCATGAGAAAATCACAAAGAACTGAAAGTTTTACAATATGATACTGAAACATCAAATAGATTTGTAATGAGCATGGTGTGCAAATATGATAAAGTGATATCTCGCTTGCCCCCTTTAGTGAAGCAAGACATAAATGCAGGGGCACCTCCAAGGTTTAAGTGATGACTAGATACAATGATTTCAAAATAAACGATATCACAGTCATGCAAAAGACAATGCTACTTTGGGACAATGCACATTACACTCAGAATGACAATCATGCTCTCAGTAGTTGGTGCTTTAAAAGAAGGTGGAGACTCTCGAACCGTGGCTTTTGTTGGCAAGGTTGAAAACCCGTAGTCGGAAACAAAGACAAAACATGTACCAGAGCTCTTGGTTTTAAAAACAGAGGTAATAATTATTTTTTTAGATTATGCATGTTCCGTCAATGAATGCTAGCAGACAACTCAATCACTTCTTGAGATGGACAAGTTTCGAGGAACGGCTCCCGAATGAGGACGATCACATCCTCTTAATCTCCTTTGTTTATCACTGCCAAAGTTTTCTGATTTCTCATGAACAAAGCGTGAAGGAGGGTTTGTTTGTTATATTAATTTTGAGCCGGGCGCACTCTTTGCCAGTTCCTTCTCGTATTATGGGTTTGCACATTAGACATGCAATCCCGGGGTGAAGCTTGTCCAACTTAAAAAGATCATGAATTAACTACTACTTCCTCATGAACTAAAAACAGAGGCACAAAATATGAATGCTTTTTTTTGAATAATTTCGAGATGGTACATGCAAGTCTTCGTTAAGAATGGCAGGTAAATACCATGTAGAAAGGTATGGTGGACTCATATGGCATAACTGGTTTAAAAGAATTTGGATGCACAAGCAGTCAGTCCGCTTAGTACAGGTGGAGGTTAGCAAAAGACTGGGAGCGACCAACTAAGAGAGCAATGACGGTCATAATCATGCAGAGCGACAAAACAACATTGAATCAGGCATGGCAGTTATATCGCTACTCAGAAACAAAAGATCATCAAGGCTTGACAGACTTTCTTTACAGTCTTAAATATGCGTGAGCATACGCCAAGTCAATCGAAATAAATTCTTGAAGGAAGATATTACTAAACCATACCACATCATTGGCAAACAAATCATGTTGGTACTCCAATAACACATTGGAAACCCCCCAGCTATTTGAGACTAACCATAAGAAAACATGAACTACTAAGCACCATTATGCACGTAGCATCTTTATCATAGACATATCAACCAATGCAACAGAAGCAAACTCTCTTAATAAGATAATCATGATAAATAAAGAGAGTTCAAGCAACCAACTAAACAAAAGCTCTTTAAAAAGATAAGCATGAAAACTAAGAGCTGAACATGATAGTAGCTATTGAAAGACAAAGAACACACACAGCAAGGATAGCCATGAAAATTCTATGTTATGTTCTAGGTAGAAGTGGAGCGTGTTTCTCTCCCACACAAAGAAAGCTGAGTTCCGACTCGTTATGAAAAGCTAAAGAAAACTAAAAAGGAAACTAAAAGCAAGACGCTCCAAGCATAGCACATAACACATGAAGTGATAAAAATATAGTGGAACGAAAGACGAACTGATAATGTTGATGGAGAAGGGGATGCACGGGGGCATCCCCAAGCTTAGACGCTTGAGTCTCCTTGAATATTTCTTGGGGGTGCATGGGGGCATCCCCAAGCTTGAGCGTTTGACACTCCTGAATTTTTTTATCATCTTCCCTCGCACACTTGAAAACTCCCTTCATACATAACTCATCATAATCTGATTAGCGAGGTTAGTACCCTTAATAAAATAATGGTTCCTTGCTGGAAATAAAGATATTCTTGAAGGTCTACTGTTTCTCAAGATTGCCAAAAGGTTTTTGCAAAGAAAAAGCAAGCTCAAGGTTTGCAAAATGAAGGAAAGGCAAAACAGGACAGAATCTGTGAAAAACAGAACAGCAGGTAGTAAATGATTTTTTCGGGGCACTTCTGCAACTCTAATCAAAAAACTCAGAACAGACGCACAAAAGACAATTGTATAGAGCACGCTGTAGAAAAAATTCTGACCAAAAAGATGATCTGGTGATTTTATACGAATTTTTCTATCCAAGGACAGAATCTGTATCCTGGACAGCACGTCACAACTTTTGAACTTTCTTGCAATCAGAGGCTACACTTGGCACAAAATTGAAAAGCAAAGATACAATGATGATGCTACTGCAGTAACAACATCAAGACACAACAAAAGCAAAATAAAATTTTATTCATGTGGGCTGCCTCCCAAAAGCGCTTTCTTTATGCCTTTAAGCTAGGCATAATGCAAAGAGATCAAGTTTTATCAAGAGTAAAAGAATAGCTAGCCCGTATAACGGACTCAAAAGGTAACTTAATATTCTTTCGAGGGAAGTGTTCCATCCCTTTCTTGAGAGGAAATTGGAATTTTATATTCCCCTCTTTCATGTCAATGATAGCACCAACGGTGCGTAGGAAAGGACGTCCCAAAATAATTGGACACGAAGGTTCACATTCAATATCCATAATAGTAAAATCAACGGGAACGTAATTGTCATTGACAACGATAAGAACATCGTCGATCCTCCCCAAAGGTTTCTTTATGGAAGAATCAACGAGACGAACACCAAAAGAACAAGAATCAAAAGGTTTCAATTTAAGCATATCATATATTCTTTTGGGCATAACGGAGGTACTAGCTCCAACATCACATAAAGCATAACAAGAGAAGTTATTCAACTTAATTTTAATCATAGGATCCCAACCATCTTCTAGCTTTCTAGGTATGGAGGCTTCTACTCTAAGTTTCTCCTCCCTAGCTTTGATGAGAGCATTAGTGATATGCTCTGTGAAGGCAAGGTTAAGCGTGCTAGTGCGGGGATCTCTAGACATCTTGTGAAGGAAATCAATAACTTCGGTAAGAGTGCAATTATCAAAATCAAGGTCACTACTATCAAGTAAGGTGGTAGTGGTGTACTTTAGGTTCACTTGTTTGGTAGTTTCTATAGTCATAGCATCACCATTAATAGGTCCAATGGGACCAGGAGTGCATTGGGTGCTAAGAGTTTGAATATCCTCAACAACTTGGATAGTAGCAACAGTGTGGTGGGTAGGAAGGTTCTTAATTCTATCTTCTTCCTCCCTTTCTCTAGCCCATCTCTCTTTAAGTTTAGCCAACATCCTAATATTTTCATTAATTTGCACTTGAATAGCATTCATAGGAGTGACCTTCCTCTCCTCAAGAGGAGAAGTTCTAATTTTAAGCAATTCTACCTCATTGGCTAAATTGTCTACCTTCGAAGAGAGATCATCTAGTTTGTTTAGTTTTTCTCCTACACTCTTATTAAAGGCTTTTTGGGTAGTGATGAAATCCTTAAGCATAATCTCTAGTTCAGTAGTGGAGTTCTTGGTGCTAGGATAAGCATTGTTGTTCCCATAAGAATTAGAGGGGAACGGTCTAGGATTGCTACCAAAATTACTCCTATAAGCATTGTTGTTAAAATTGTTTCTAGAGATAAAGATCACATCTACTTATTCTTGAGCAATCAAAGAATTTAAAGGAACATCACGAGGATCAACAGAAGATTGCTTCGAAAGTAGAGACATGATCAAGTCAACTTTTTCATTTAGGGAGGAAATCTCCTCGACAGAGTTTACCTTCCTACCTGTTGGAGAGCGTTCGGTGTGCCATTGGGAATAGTTGGTCATCATCTCATCGAGAAGCTTCGTGGCAGCACCAAGTGTAGTTGACATAAAGGTTCCTCCCGCGGCCGAATCTAACAAGTTCCGCGAGGTAAAGTTCAAGCCTGCATAAAAAGTTTGGATAACCATCCAAGTAGTCAAACCGTGAGTAGGGCAGTTCTTGACAAGAGATTTCATACGTTCCAAGCTTGGGCAACGTGTTCATTATCCAATTGTTTAAAATTCATTATGTTACTTCTTAGTTGGATAATTTTAGCAGGTGGATAGTATTTTCCAATAAAAGCATCTTTGCACTTGTCCCATGAATCTATGCTATTTCTAGGCAAAGACTGAAACCAAATTTTAGCTCCTCCTCTCAAGGAGAAAGGAAAAAGCTTAAGCTTAACAATATTACCATCTATTTCTTGGTACTTTTGCATATCACAGAGTTCAACAAAATTGTTTAAGTGTAAAGCAGCATCATCTCCAGCACCGGAGAATTGATCTTTCATAACTAGATTCAGTAAAGCAGGTTTAATTTCATACGAAGGTGCTGAAGTGGCAGGTGTAGTGATAGGTGTGCAGATAAAGTCATCGTTGTTATGACTAGTGAAGTCACACAACTTGGTGTTCTCGGTGGAGCCCATAGCAGCAAGCAAGCAAGATAACTATTTTTGTGATTTTCGATAAAAGATACTAAAGCAAAACTGAAAGGTAAACTAACAAGACTAAAAAGCAAAGGTAAAAGATAGCATGCAACTCCCCTATCTTGAAGAGTGGAGTCCCCGGCAACGGCGCCAGAAAACTTTGCTTGATGGCTTCTCGCCCCTCATTGGTTACCCCAAGTGGAAGGTTTGAGATGCAGTGTAGCGGAAGTTTTCCCTTGGCAAAGATACCAAGGATCGATTTCCCCTGAGACTCCCAGTTTCAACAAGAAGGTGTCAACTGCTAACGGTGCCAGATATTAGCAATCAACGTGGACCTGCACACAGATATAAATAAATTTGCTCCCAACGAGTACAGAGAGGTTGTCAATCCCTCCGGCCTTGTCGTTTACAAAGGATCAAACGCAAGTGATAATAGTGATAGGTAATGCTGCAAATAGTAAGTAAAAGCGTAAAGTAAATAGCGGATGTGATCAGTGATGGTAATATGGACCGGGGTCCCATGATGTTCACTAGTGATGTCTCTCTCCCAAAAGACGATAAAACAGCTATGTGAGGTAAACGAATTACAGCTGGGCAATTGACAGAATTATGTGCGCAAACCAATGCAAACTATGTTGCAAGAAAGGTAGAGGTTCAAAGCATGGGCGGTACGCCAAGGCAAGTAGACCGAAATCCATCTGCATCTACTACTAATCATCCACCTTGAGATATCTATCCAGAACATCTCGCTGGTATTAAGTTGTGAGTCCCACCCATAGTGTAAACTCAAAGCAACAGACAACTGCATTAAAAGAACTTTGCGTAAAGTAAACAATCCTTGCACCCGCGGGCACAAGCACCGTTGTTTTCCCCCTTGTGGCGACAACACATCCCCTAGACTCATGTTTCTGTCACTCAAGCTAGTCATCGAGGGGCATGAACCCACAATCAAGCATAACGTTCCCTCTTGGAGTCACTACCTACTACTCGGCCAAAGCAATAAATAGCAACGGAGAACATGCAAGAATTACTTACGAACATAAATATAAAAGAGGTGAATCAAATATATTACTCAAACACAATCTGAACTTAATCTCACAATCCATCGGATCCTAGCAAACTCATCATAGCAACAGCATAAGGATTACATATGTGCCTCGATCATGTAGGGCAGCTCACGAGGACTAATTAGTGAAGCACAAGAACGGGAGGAGAACATCACATAGCTACTGGTCATGGACCCATGGTCCAAGGGAGACTACTCACAACTCATCCGGGAGGCGTCCATGGTGGTGGAGAGGCTCCCGGTGGTGATCCTCCCCTCCGGCAGGGTGCCGGGAAGAGTTCTCCTCGTGCTCCCGATCTTGGAAGCGCGGCGGCGGCGGAACAGGGATGAGATCGCGAAAAAGGGTTCCCCTCTCGAGGGTTTCGGGACACGATATAAATATATGCCAAAGGGGGACATCAACGGAGGCCTGGGGGGCCCATGCGCCCTCCCCTGCGCGGCCAGGAGGGGGGCCGCGCCACCAGGGCGCCTGGAGCCCTGGTGGCCCCCCTCCGGCTCTACTTTGGCTGCCGGGAAGCTTCTGGAACGCTGATTTTTTATATAATTTTTCCGGGATTTTTCTGGCAGTTTTCGTAATGGGAAAACCTGAAATACAAAAACAGCAGAAAAACAGAAACTGGCACTGGGGTGCACTGAGTTAATAGGTTAGTCCAAATATGATCAAAAGTGTATGGAAGTGTATAAATATCATAGTAATATCACCCAAAAGAGGCATGGAGCAAGCAGAAATTATAGATACGTTTTGGACGTATCACTACCCGAGAACGGGATTGCTGAGTCCTCCGTGGCTCACAGATGCTACACAACACCAGATGCAGGTACCGATGAGAACTACACAGGTGGTGGTTCAGAGTTGTATTGGGAGTTCGATGAAGAGCGTAGACGTTACTACGTGTCTTATCCCGAGGATCAGTAGGGCCCTTACTAGAATGATCGGGACCTTGTGTTGCTTTATTTATGGTATCTTTCATTTGGATCTTCGTCCATAGTCGGACTCTGATGTTATTTGGATGATGTATGTTAATGTATTACATTGTGTGACATGGCGAGTGTAAGTCAACTATTATTTTACATTTTCATCCCCACTTTTACATGAGTCGTGCAAAGATACCATACTTGAGATCATTCTAGTATGTGAGTATGCCTTTAAGTCGTGCCTCGACACGTGGGAGGCATAGTCACATACTGGGCATTACACTGTGCCTCCTCGGAAGCGAAAAAAAATATGTTTTTTCTCTTCTTTTTTTCTTCCGCGAGAGTCACAGTTTTGCTTCCGCCAGAGGCACAGTTGTGATTTCGCGAGAGGCACGGGCGTGCCTCTTTCGGAAAAGGGAAAATCAGTGCGCCCGGTTCAGTTTTTTCGTCCGGTTTTTTCGTGAAAAAATGTTCGTCAAAAGCTATCAACATGGGATCTAGTTTTGAAGATCTCGACGCGAGGATTTCAACGATGAAAGCGGTTCGAGATTTGGACGCACGGTTTAAGAGATAAAACGTTTTGAAAAAACGGATATACGAAAAAAGGAAAACGCTCAGGTTGCGACAAGTGGCGCGCCACTTATCGCAACCTGGGGTTTGGGGGATCTTTGCAACGAGTACTCCTCAATTAGTGATTTCGGAGAGTTCCAAGTTGGCGCCTAGCCGACGCTCACATTGGGAAAATCCTATTTGTTGTTCTTTGCAGCATGTTCGGCACACCCTATCGACCGAGCGCTCGCGGGCGGGCGAACCTGTTAAGCGTTCCAACCCTACTGGTTTTTGAAACCTTCTATGAATGTTCCAAGCCGGTTTTTACGGTTTTGGGAACTTTCTAGAAGGTTCCATAACCATTTTTTTATTTTTTTATTTTTCTTTCCTTTTTCATTTTTTCCCTATCTTTTTTCTGTCTTTTTTTATTTCTTCTTGCTCTTTTCTTTTTTTCTATTTTCAACGAATGTTTTACAAAAAAAACTAAATTCAAATTTTTAGGTTTTGTTCAATTTTTCAGAAATGTTCCTATTTTCAATTTTTTGTTTGGAAATTTCATTAAAGTTTAAAATTTCAAAAAATGTTTAAAACTTCAAAAAGTGTCCGTCTTTTAAAATTATGTTCACAAACTAAAAAGTGTTCGGTTTAAGAAATATGTTCCAGTTTTTGAAATTTATTGTTAATTCCAAAACATATTCACTTTTCAAAATTTGTTCACAATTTTTAAAAGTGTTCGTGTGTTTAAATTTTGTTCATGAACTAGAAAATGCTCAGGAATTTAGAAAATGTTCTCATTTTGGAAATTGTTCACAAAATTTAAAAAATGTTCCTGTTTTCAAATTTTGTTGACAAGTTTAAAAAGTGTTCGCGTTTTTAATTTTTTTCATGAATCAGAAAATGCTCAAAATGTTAAAAAATGCTCCCATCATCAAAATCATTCCAAAAAATTGTTCCTGTTTTCAAATTTTCTTCACACATTCAGAAACCTTTCACGTTTTGCAATTGCACATATTCAATCAAATCTGGGATCTTTAGAAAATGTTCCAGTTTTCCAAATTTGTACAGAAATTAAATTAATGTTCGTTTTTCGAAATTTCTTCACAAATTAAGATATGTTTGGGAATTTCTGAAAATGTTCCAGTTCCAAAAAAAATTAGAAATTTAGAAAATATTCCTGTTTTTGAAAATGTTTTTGTTTGTATTTTTTTTTACAAAGTTGAAAAGTTTTGTATTTCATAAAACACTCAGGGTTTATCAAAGCAATTGCGTTCGAAGATAAAATCTGTCGGATCTAGGGTTGGATATTGCTTCTTAAAGGTTTACGCTGCTCTATGCTCAATAGCGTCTGTAGCTTACCTGGTAGTAATGCCTGCCCTGTTGATTGAGATATTGTGTTCGATCCCTTGAGAGGGTGGCTAAATTTTTTTTTTTGCGTTTTCTTTTAGCTACAGTACGAAATGGTGCTAATCGTTTCCTTGGTGGACCGGCTTGTTAAGCGTGCGATTCTATGCGAACGTGCGACTGTTTGCCGCAAAATGCGACACATAGGAGCTCTCTTCACACACGGGAGTGTATATCGGGAAAAAGAAATCCTATATGACATGGTCTCTTCTCCCATCACACAAGACCCAACTATGACGAAGCCATGTGTCACCACCAATCTCAGATCATCTTCGTCTTCCTCAAGGCTACGAGTTGAGTGAATAGTCTGGTGAGCAAGAGCGGACATGACCTTGACCGATTAGCGGTGGTGACATGGAGAGGGGAGAGGCAGCCGTGGAGGGTGGCTCAGTTCGCGAGCGAGGCGTCGGCGGGGAGGAGCGCGCCCAGGGCAGGGCGTCGAGGTACCGGAGAGATGCGCCATCCGGAAGAACATGTGCTCCTCGCCGATGCGCGTGTGGCTCACCCCGTGCCCCGGCCGCGTCCTCAGATCCTCCTTGTCCTCCGACGTGATTCGGATGTGGCGGCGGCAGGGGAGGCTCTGGCAAAAGCTCCTCTCACTAGCGACGAAGTATTGTCTGAGAGGCAACGAAGAGGACGTGGCAATAGGTTGTTGCTCCAGGGTCGTGACGGCCAGCGACGACCATGCCTTGCCAATGGATTTTGGTGAAGACGCGAAGTCACGCAAGAAGTGAGAAGCGACTATGGGGAGCAAGATGCCTTGAGATATGTGCTAATACATGTGATCTTATCGTCTAGGTCTCACGCGAGGGGAAGAAAGTTCAGGTCGCATAAGATTTTTTTTTTCCAAGCGTATGGGCCGCCCCATCTGAGTCTTTCTTACAATTGGTTAACTAGTGTCAAAAATTGGCCGACAACTGTTGATGATTGACCATAGAAAGTTAGCCATTGGCTTTTCGAAAAAATGAAAAGGTTCGCGACTTTTGTAAAAACAAGAATCTTAAAAAAAGTCTAAAAAGATTGAAATTTCGTGAATCAAATTTTTAAAAATGAAGAAAATCAAAACTTGTAAAAGTTCACAATTTGGAAAATGTTTGCAAAAATGAAAAGAAGTTCACGAATATAAAAAAATCACCAATTAGAATTTTGGGAAATGGTCATGAAATTGAGAAAAAAGTCATGGATTTGAAAAGAAAATGTTCACAAAAATTGATTTTTTATATTCAAAACTAAAATCAATAAATTGGGAAAAGTTAACGAATTTGGTATAAATGAAAAAAGAAAGAAAAAAGTAAACAAAGTGAGAAAACTGGTGGGAAAAACCTACATGCCCCTAAAAAACACAGGGAAGCCTGACTGCGCTGGCTCATTAGCAGGAGTCGTGTGTGCCACTATAGTGAAGAGTTTTTTACTGTAGATTTTTTTTCTGAATCATTGCATGACGTGAGGGTTTAACATTGGATGAAGATTTGGCACTACAAAGTTTTAGCATCGCATCAGACTCCAAGCCAGTGGTTAATGATATTCAGAGAAATAGTTGTGGAGAGTATGGAGCTATTATCAGTGAGATAAACACAGAGATCTTCTCTAAACCGTAAACCAGGTTAGGCAAGTTTTCCATTCATTAGATAAAGAGCGTCACGTCTGGTTTTGTCGAACCCCATGGTCCTTTAAGTATTCTACACCGGTGAAATCTCCCTCCCCACGAAAAGGACAATTTAATGTCGTGTGTGTCACATATGATTTGTGATTTGGGAGCTCAGATGAATGGGCGTGATTATGTCTCATTTGACGTAAGACAGTGCCACGTCTTGCCTCAAGCAACCGCCAGAATGGTCGGCCCAGCGTGGACCACAATGCCTCCAACCCTCCTTTTCTCATCTATTCTTACCTTCATTTTCCTTCATTTTTGTACTATTGCATAATTTTGAAATATTCTAAAAATATATATTATAAAAAACACTTTCCACGCAATTTAAAAAATGTTAATCGAGCATTTTAAAAATGTTAACCGAGCATTTAAAAAATGTTAAACATGTATGGAAGAATTTTTGTAATACATATGAAAATTGTACAATGTGTATGAATAATAGACATGAAAACATATAAAACAATGTTAATGTTGTATTTAAAAATGTCAAATGTGTACATATAATATACAAAAAATGTTTATGGTTAAAAGAGAAAATAGCAAAAATATGATTTAATCAAGTATTGAAAATGTTAAACTTCTATATATAAACATTTCTCATGTCTGTCTATAGTATGTATGAAAAAATTATACATAAAAATATAAGTTTTCAAAACAACTAAACGTGTATTTGAAAAATATTAAACATGTATAAAAAATGTTCCTGGTGTATACATAAAATGTAGAATCTTTATGAAAAAACTCGACATCAAAATATATGTCAGGAAATAATGTTAAAAATGTTTATCATAAAATGTTCAACGTGTACACGAGCAATGTTTATACAATTTATTTATATTTATTAGGTTAAAAAAATATTGCCATTAAAAGAATGCATGTTACATTTTGAAGAAATATACCTGTGTTTGCAAAAAATGTCAGTGCTATTTTTAAAAATATTTATACAGTGTTAATAAAAGTTTATGTTGTTCTAAAAAAATATGGCCATCGAAAAAGTCTATTGTGTATTTGAAATATGTTGACCATGTATTCCAAAAATTGTGCAAAATGATATATCAAAAGGAAAATGTACATCATGTATTTTCAAAATGTTCAACTATATAAATAAACAGTTTCACATGTACAGTCAAAACATATATTGTGCACTAAAAAAAGTAGACATGTATGAAAACCGACAAAAGAAACAAAAAACAAATCAAGGAAAAACAAAAGGAAAGGGAAAACGCAGCAAAAACTAACAAAAAAAAATCAAAGTAACTGGTGACAAAACAAAAAATAAAGAATGAAAAGAATAAACCATTGAAAACTAAGAAAGAAACAAAGAAACCTAGTGAAAAATATTTAAAAAACCGAAGAAAACCAAATTTAGAGAGGGTATTCATGATTATTTTAAAAAATTGTGCGCTTAATGTTCCCATAATAAAGTATGTTCTCGAATTTGAAAAAAGTCCATGATTTTTAAATACACGTGAAAAAAATCAACTAACACAAAAAATAAACCGTTGAAAACCGAAAAGACTGGATGTAGAGAATAAGAAGACAAAATAATAAAAATGCAAGAATAAACCAAAAATCATTGAACCAGACAAAGAAACAGAGATATACAACATACAAGGAGAGAAAATCGTCCGGAGCCCTCATACTCAGCTTGCCCATTTTTTTTGCGGGCACATGAGTGTGGGCGATTCCTACCAAAAGCTCTCTATCCCTCGCAACGAGGAAAGAATACGAGAATCGCGAAACCCTCTTATCCTGTTGCAGCTTCATCGTAGGACCCCGACCACTCCAACAATTTCTCTATTGTCGCCCCACCACTATTTTCTACCTCAAAGATTACTCTTTTGAGGTTGAAGTCGAAGTTTATTAAACAAGTTTGGATATAGCTAAGAGCGTGATTAATAATACGTCCAACAATCGGCTATAAGAAGATGCCACATCGATAATTCGGTGTTCGGACTCATCCACACCCAGTGAAGTGTAAAATAATAAAGATAGTAGGTTTTATTAAAAAAAAAGCTCCTCAAATGTTCAAACTTTACCTAATTTTGCACGGGCATCACGCACATGAGCATCATGCACCATTTTTTTTTGCTATTTAGAAGAAAATTACCCTTCACATTTGGGGTCATGTGAGTCTGAGTCAAGATAATCGCATCCGGTGCCACATCATCTATAACCAACCTAACAACCGGCATGTATGGTAGTGATTTATAAATATGTACTATTTTATTGATGACCGACCCACCTTACAACGACACAAAGTGTCTTGGAGCCCATTCTATAGTTGGCTCTTAATATATATTGGGTCGCTCACCCAGCACGGCCGACGAGCGGACCAAAGCAAACACCGGACCACCCGCCATCAAGACAGCACATGCGCGTGCGCATAAGTCAGGTACTTATGCGCTGGCCAAACCCCATCCGCAGGTTCCCACGACACACGACACGGGTTGTGCATGACGAGACACGCGACGCAGCAGGAATGGCTCACGCGAGAAAATCTAACCCAACCAATGGATGGTTTGCCCCAACCCGCCACTCATCGTCTAACATGAAGCAACACTGAGTCAAAACATGCTGTAAAAAACTAACGGTTGACACAATGACGTTGACCCAACCAGACGAGATCGAACTAGCAGAATACTTCGATATTGAGGGAGCCCTCGGGTGAGCGGCTCAGCCACCTTATAGGTTAGAATGCGTTCCTTCTCTCATACTCTTTCTCTTTCAACTAGGTAAAGATATTTAGATATATTATAACCGAGCACTTTTCCAACCATCTCAGGCTATTAGCAATTTTAATCGTTGGATGCACTGTTGTGGGTGTTCCTGCCCGTCAGATGCCCCTTGTGCTCCCGCTTGAGCTTTGTAATGCTGACCAAAGAGCGTTGGATGGTACTAGGCCGATGCTCCGATAACTAATTTGGACATTTGTCATCAATTTGGCCCAGATGGGCTAGATGTGATGTGTTGAACGTGAAAAAAGAGTATTAACACATCGTCCACACACGCGCAAGTGCGCAACTCTAGCGTGTCGGCGGACACGTTGCGCCTCGCCTGGGGCCGAGCCTACAGTCGGGCGGAGAATGGCTTGCATGGACATTGATACGTCCATTTTGCATCATGCTTATATGTTGATATTTATTACACTATGGGCTGTTATTACATGTTTTGTCATAATACTTATGCCTTTTCTCTCTTATTTTACAAGGTTTACATGAAGAGGGTGAATGCCGGCAGCTGGAATTCTGGGCTGGAAAGGAGCAAACTCTGGAAACCTATTCTGCACAACTCCAAAAGCTCAGAAAATATAAAAAATATATGGCAAAAGAAGTTCATGAGGGGGGCCACCGGCTGTCCACGAGGGTGGGGGCGCCCCCCCCCCCTCTCAGGGCGCCCCCCTGTCTCGTGGGACCCCCGATGCCCATCTTCTCCTATATTAGTTGTTTTGACCTGGAAAAAAAAAATCATAAGGAGGCTTTCGGGACCAGCCGCCGCCGTATCGAGGCGGAAACCAATCTAGGGCTCTGGCAGAGCTGTTCTACCGGGGATAGTTCCCTCCTGGAGGGGAAAATCGTCATCGCTGTCATCACCAACAACTCTCCCATCTTGGGGAGGGCTATCTTCATCAACATCTTCACCAGCACCATCTCCTCTTAAACCCTAGTTCATCTCTTGTATCCAATCTTTGCACCCAAACCTCAGATTGGTACCTGCGGGTTGCTAGTAGTGTTGATTACTCCTTGTAGTTGATGCTAGTTGGTTTATTTGGTGGAAGATCATATGTTCAGATCCATTATGCATATTAATACCCCTCTGATCATGAACAATATTATGTCTTGTGAGTAGTTACTTTTGTTCCTGAGGACATGGGAGAAGTCTTGCTATTAGTAGTCATGTGAATTTGGTCTTCGTTTGATATTTTGATGAGATGTATGTTGTCTTTCCTCTAGTGGTGTCATGTGAACGTCCACTACATGACACTCCACCATTATTTGGGCCTAGAGGAAGGCATTGTGAAGTAATAAGTAGATGATGGGTTGCTAGAGTGACAGAAGCTTAAACCCTAGTTTATGTGTTGCTTCGTAAGGGGCTGATTTGGATCCATCTGTTTCATGCTATGGTTAGGTTTACCTTAATACTTCTTTTGTAGTTCCGGATGCTTGCATTAGAGGTTAATCATAAGTGGGAGGCTTGTCCAAGTAAGGACAACAACCAAGCACCGGTCCACCCACATACCAAATTATCGAAGTACCGAACGCGAATCAGATGATCGGGATGAAAACTAGCTTGACGATAATTTCCATGTGTCCTCGGGAGCGCTTTCCTTTATATAAGAGTTTCTCCAGGCTTGTCCTCTGCTACAAAAAGGATTGGGCCACCTTGCTGCACCTTATTTACTTTTACCTTTTGTCACTTGCTACCAATTACCTTATCACAAAACTATCCGCTACTTATAATTTCAGTGCTTGCAGAAAATACCTTACTGAAAATTGTCTATCATTTTCTTCTGCTCCTCGTTGGGTTCGACACTCTTACTTATCGAAAGGACTACGATAGATCCCCTATACTTGTGGGTCATCAAGACTCTTTTCTGGCGTCGTTGCCGGGGAGTGAAGTGCCTTTGGTGAGGAAAAAATTATATAGTGTGCTGAAATTTATTGTCACTTGTTACTATGGCTCAAAATCCTTTGAGGGGCTTGTTCGGGGTATCTTCACCTGAACAGAAGAGCAAAGAGTTGCTCCTCAACCTACTGCATCTACTGAAAATGTGTGCTTTGAAATTCCTTCGGGTATGATAGAGAAACTGCTTGAAAACCCTTTTACAGGAGACGGAACACTGCATCCCGATTTACATCTAATCTATGTGGATGAAGTTTGTGGATTATTTAAGCTTGCAGGTATGCCCAAGGATGTTATCAAGAAGAACGTCTGCCCTTTATATTTGAAGGGAGATGCATTGACATGGTTTAGGCTATGTAATGATATGGGATCATGGAACTATAATCGTCTGAAGTTGGAATTTCATCAGAAGTTCTACCCTATGCACCAGGTTCATCGTGATCATAATTATATCTATAATTTCTAGCCTCGCGAAGGAGAAAGCATCGCTCAAGCTTGGGGGAGGCTTAAGTCAATGTTATATTCATGCCTCAATCATGAGCTCTCAAGAAATATGATCATTCAAAATTTTTATGCTCGGCTTTCTCTCAATAATCGCACCATGCTCGATAATTCTTGTTCTGGCTCTTTTATGATGAAGACTGTTGAATTCAAATGGGATTTATTGGAAAGAATTAAACGCAACTCTGAAGATTGGGATCTCAACGAAGGTAAGGAGTCAGGTATGACCCCTAAGTTTGATTGTGTTAAAGCTTTTATGGATATCGATGTTTTCCGTGAGTTTAGCACTAAATATGGACTTGACTCTGAGATAGTAGCTTCTTTCTGTGAATCATTTGCTACTCATGTTGATCTTCCCAAGGAGAAGTCATTTAAATACCATCCCCCTATTGAAGTAAAAGTAGTTGAACCTGTTAAAGTTGAAGAAAAGACTATCACTTATAATGTTGATCCTATTGTTCCTACTGCTTATATTGAGAAACCACCTTTCCCTGTTAGGATAAAGGATCATGCTCAAGCTTCAACTGTAGTTCGTAAGAGTAATACTAGAACACCTACACCCTCTGAGCAAATTAAAGTTGAACCTAGTGTTGCTATGGTTAAAGATCTCTTGGTAGAAGATTTAGATGGACATGCTATTTACCTCCAAGAAGAGTCTGCTAGAATAGCCAAACCCAATGCTAAGAATAAACAAAGACCTGTTGTAGGCTTGCCTGTTATATCTGTTAAGATAGGAGATCATTGCTATCATGGTTTATGTGACGTAGGTGCTAGTGCGAGTATCATCTCTCATACCTTATATCAAGAAATTATGCATGATATTGCACCTGTTGAGTTAGAAGGGATTGATGTCACGATTAAGCTAGCTAATACAGACACTATTTCACGAGTTGGGATTGTTAGAGATGTTGAAGTCTTGTGTGGTAAGGTTAAATACCCTGCTGATTTTCTTGTTCTTAGTTCCACACAAGATGAATTTTGTCCCATTATATTTGGTAGGCCCTTCTTGAATATTGGGAATGCCAAGATAGACTGCGTGAAAGATATTGTTACTGTGGGATTAGGGGATATGTCTCGTGATTTTAACTTTGCTAAATTTCGTAGACAACCCCTTGAAAAAGAACCACCTAGTAAGGATGAAATTATTGGTCTTGCATCTATTGCCGTACCCCCTATTGATCCTTTAGAACAATACTTGCTGGACCATGAAAATGATATGCATATGAATGAGAGAAGGGAAATAGATGAAATAATCTTTAAACAGGGACCCGTATTGAAAAACAACTTGCCTGTTGAAATCCTAGGGGATCCTCCTCCACCCAAGGGTGATCCCGTGTTTGAACTTAAACCTTTGCCCGATAATCTTAAGTATGTTTATCTTGACGCAAAGAAAATATATCATGTTATTATTTGTGCTAACCTTTCAGAGCAGGAAGAAGAAAAACTATTGAAAACTCTGAAGAAGCACCGTGCTGCTATTGGATATACTCTGGATGATCTTAAGGGCATTAGTCCCTCTATATGCCAACACAAGATAAATTTGGAAGAAAATGCCAAACCAGTTATTGATCATCAGTGACGGTTAAATCCTAAGATGAAAGAAGTGGTAAGGAAGGAAATACTAAAGCTTCTAGAGGTAGGTATTATCTATCCAGTTGCTGATAGCCAGTGGGTATGTCATGTCCATCGTGTCCCTAAGAAAGGAGGTATGACTGTCGTTCCTAATGATAAAGATGAATTGATCCCACAAAGAATAGTTACAGGTTATAGGATGGTAATTGATTTCCGTAAGTTAAATAAAGCTACTAAGAAAGATCATTAACCCTTGCCTTTTATTGATCAAATGCTAGAAAGGTTATCCAAGCATACTCATTTTTGCTTTCTAGATGGTTATTCTGGTTTCTCTCAAATACTTGTGTCAAAAGGTGATCAAGAAAAGACCACGTTTACTTGTTCTTTCGGTACCTTTGCTTATAGACGTATGCCTTTTGGTTTATGTAATGCACCTGATACCTTTCAAAGATGCATGATGGCTATATTCTCTGATTTTTGTGAAAAGATTGTTGAGGTTTTCATGGATGATTTCTCCGTTTACGGAACTTCTTTTGATGACTGCTTAAGCAACCTTGATTGAGTTTTGCAGAGATGTGAAGACACTAATCTTGTCTTGAATTGGGAGAAGTGCCACTTTGTGGTTAATGAAGGCATTGTCTTGGGACATAAAATTTCTAAAAGAGGTATTGAAGTTGACAAAGCTAAAGTGGATGCTATTGAAAAGATGCCATTCTCCAAGGACATCAAAGGTATACGAAGTTTCCTTGGTCATGCCGGGTTTTATAGGAGGTTCATAAAGGACTTCTTCCAAATCTCCAGGCCTCTAATTAATCTTTTACAAAAAGATATTCCTTTTGTCTTTGATGATGATTGCCTAGAAGCATTTGAAATACTTAAGAAAGCATTGATCTCTGCACCTATTGTCCAGCCTCCTGACTGGAATTTACCTTTTGAGATTATGTGCGATGCTAGTGATTATGATGTAGGTGCTGTTTTAGGGCAAAGAGTTGATAAGAAATTAAATGTTATCCAGTATGCTAGTAAAACTCTAGATAGTGCCCAAAGAAATTATGCTACTACTGAGAAAGAATTTTTAGCAGTTGTATTTGCTTGTGATAAGTTTAGACCCTATATCGTTGATTCTAAAGTAACTATTCACACTGATCATGCTGCTATCAAATACCTTATGGAAAAGAAAGATGCTAAACCTAGACTTATTAGATGGGTTCTCTTGCTGCAAGAATTCTACTTGCATATTATTGATAGAAAAGGAGCTGAGAACCCCGTTGCAGACAACTTGTCTAGGTTAGAAAATATACTTGATGACCCACAACCTATTGATGATAGCTTTCCTGATGAACAATTAGCTGTCATAAATACTTCTCGTACTGCTCCATGGTATGCTAATTATGCTAATTATATTGTTGCTAAGTTTATACCTCCTAGCTTCACATACCAGCAAAAGAAAAAGTTCTTCTGTGATTTGAGACATTATTTTCGGGATGACCCACATCTTTATAAAGGAGTAGATGGCATTATTAACGTTGTGTACCTGAGCATGAACAGGAACAGATCCTACGCAAGTGCCACTCCTAAGCTTATGGAGGACACCATGCGGGAGATAGAACTGCACACAAGGTATTGCAATCCAGTTTTTATTGGCATATTCTCTTCAAGGATGCCCGTAAGTTTGTCTTATCTTGTGATGAATGTCAAAGAATTGGTAATATCAATAGACGTCAAGAAATGCCTATGAATTATTCACTTGTAATTGAACCATTTGATGTTTGGGGCTTTGATTATATGGGACCGTTTCCTGCCTCTAATGGGTACACACATATTCTGGTTGCTGTTGATTACGATACTAAGTGGGTAGAAGCTATTCCAACTAGTAGTGCTGATCACAACACCTCTATTAAGATGCTTAAAGAAGTTATTTTTCCGAGGTTTGGGGTCCCTAGATATCTAATGACTGATGGTGGTTCACACTTTATTCATGGTGCTTTCCGTAAGATGCTTGCTAAATATGATGTCAACCATAGAATTGCATCCCCCTATCACCCTCAGACTAGTGGTCAAGTAGAACTAAGTAATAGGGAGTTGAAACTAATCTTGCAAAAGACAGTTAATAGGTCTAGGAAGAATTGGTCCAAGAAACTTGATGATGCATTATGGGCCTATAGAACTGCATACAAAAATCTTATGGGTATGTCTCCATATAAGATGGTACATGGAAAAGCTTGTCACTTACCTCTTGAGCTAGAACATATAGCATATTGGGCTATCAAAGAGCTCAATTATGATTTCAAACTTGCCGGTGAAAAGAGGTTATTTGACATTAGCTGTCTCGATGAATGGGGAACCCATGCCTATGAGAATGCCAAGATGTTTAAAGAAAAAGTTAAAAGATGGCATGACAAAAGGATACAAAAGCGTGAGTTTAACGTAGGTGATTATGTCTTGCTATTCAACTCTCGTTTAAGATTTTTTGCAGGAAAACTTCTCTCCAAGTGGGAAGGACCTTACGTTATCGAGGAGGTCTATCATTCCGGTGCCATAAAAATCAACAATTTCGAAGGCACAAATCCGAAGGTGGTGAACGGTCAAAGAATCAAACATTATATCTCAGGTAATCCTATAAATGTTGAAACCAATGTTATTGAAACCGTAACCCCGGAGGAATACATAAGGGACACTTTCCAGAACTATCCAGCCTCCGAAAAGGGAGAGGTATGTGATACGATAAGTAAACCGACTCCAAAATAGCTCTAAAGGCAATTTTTCTCCGTTTTCGAATACTTAGAAAAATAAGTAGTAGTCCAGAAGAGACACGAGGCGTCCACGAGGTGGAGGGCACGCCCCCTGCCTCATGGGCACCCCGTGTGCCTCCCTGACACCGTTTTCTTGTGGCTTACTCCTTTTTGTCGGTAAAAATTCATTATATATACTCCCGAAGGTTTTGACCTCTGTATCACGCAAAAATCCTCTGTTTTCGTTTCGAGCTGCTATTTTTGATAGATCTAGATCATCATGGCGTCCTCCAACACCCCCAAGGACAAGTTCTTCGAGAAGGTCATCAACCCCTACCTTGCAGAGGTGCTGCACCACCCTAAAACCATGCAGTTGCATGAGGGGGTGCTGCACATCTGTGATGTTGAGGGGCCGAGGAGGATCGGAAGCATGGAGACAAGACTCGAAGCAATGGAACAGCAAGTTTTCAAGTGCCAAGGTATGATGGAACGAGGACTCAACGCCAACCACATGATGATCTCGGAGCTCGCCAACAACCTCAAGCTGTACTCAAGGATCTTTGGGGAAGCTATCTCCAATCTTCAAGATAAGATCGAACACCTTCAAGCACAAATCTATGACCTGCAAAACCAAAACTGTGAGGATGAATATAGATTGAAGAAGATGAGTCTGGCTGCAGATTTGACTATTCCGGAGACTCGATCATCCTTCTACGATGGTGAACCCATGCCTTGGAAGGTGGACAACAAGCCTACATCATCAACAACTCCATCATCACCACCCCCGAAGAAGGAGACATAATCATATGGGTATGGGCACTCCCCTTGGCAACTGCCAAGCTTGGGGGAGTGACCCCGGTATCGTATCACCATCACTCCTATCTTTACCATTTTACTTAGTTCGATCCTTTTGGTAGTATCTTGATCTAGTAGAATAAAGTTAGCATGATCTAGTTGTGAGCTTTTGCCTTATGATCTTTACCCTTTGTAATCGAGGCCGTGAGCTATATAATAAATATTAGTGTTGAGTCAAGGGCTTGATTTCCTCACTTGGGTCATGATAAAAAGAAAGAAAGCATCAAAGAGTATCAAAGAGATCATATCGATCTTATGGGAAGTAATGACTTCACATATAAGAGTATGATAAATAAAAGTTGTTGGGAGTTGACAAACATAGTTTTGGTCATCGTTGCAATTAATAGGAAGTAATAAAAGAAGAGAGGCTTCACATACAAATATACTATCTTGGACATCTTTTATGATTGTGAGCACTCTTTAAAGTATGACATGCTAAAGAGTTGATGTTGGACAAGGAACACAACATAATGGGTTATGTTTTCTTGTATCCGAAATAAAGTATAGTGTCATGGATCATCCAACATGTTGAGCTTTCCTTTCCCCCTCATGCTAGACAAAACTCCTCGCACTAAGTAGAGATACTACTTGTGCTTCCATATATCCTTAAACCCAGTTTTGCCATGAGATTCCACCATACCTACCTATGGATTGAGAAAGATCCTTCCAAGTAAGTTGTCATGTTGCAAACTCGCTAAAATATGTATGATTTATTAGTGTGGAGGAAATTAGCTTTATACGATGTTGTGATATGGAAGTAATAAAAGCGACAGACTGCATAATAAAGGTCCTTATCACAAGTGGCAATATAAAGTGACGTTTTTCTATGCTAAGACTTTGTGCATCCAACCATAAAAGCACATGACAACCTCTGCTTCCCTCTGCGAAGGGCCTATCTACTATTCTTGCCTTATAAGAGTCAAGGTGATATCCACCTTTCCTTTTTTACCTTTTATCCTTTGGCAAGCACATTGTGTTGGAAACATCCTGACATATATACCCACTTGGATGTCAGTTTTCATGATCTATTACTGTTGACATTACCCTTGAGGTAAAAGGTTGGGAGGCAACATCATAAGCCCCTATCTTTCTCTGTGTCCGATTAAAACTCCATAAACATAAGTATTGCGTGAGTGTGAGCAATTGTGAAAGATTATATGATAGTTGAGTATGTAGGCTTGCTGAAAAGCTCTTATATTGACCCTTTCCGATGTTACGATAAATTGCAATTGCTTCAATGACCGAGATCAAAGTTTGTTAGTTTCCAATGAAGTTTATGATTCATGCTTGATATTGTGAATGAATTTTTACTTTAGCATAAGAATCATATGACAGTATATATATGTTGCTGTTGTGAAAATGATCATGATGCCCTCATGTCCGTATTTTGTTTTTATCGACACCTCTATCTCTAAACATGTGGACATATTTTTCGATATCAGCTTTCGCTTGAGGACAAGCGAGGTCTAAGCTTGGGGGAGTTGATACGTCCATTTTGCATCATGCTTATATGTTGATATTTATTGCACTATGGGCTGTTATTACATATGTTGTCATAATACTTATGCCTTTTCTCTCTTATTTTACAAGGTTTACATGAAGAGGGAGAATGCCGGCAGCTGGAATTCTAGGCTAGAAAAGGAGCAAACTCTGGAAACCTAGTCTGCACAACTCCAAAAGCCCCGAAACTCAATAGAACTCTGTTTCAGAAAATATAAAAAATATCTGGCGAAAGAAGTTCACGAGGGGGGCCACCGGCTCTCCACGAGGGTGGGGGCGCGCCCCCCCTCTCAGGGCGCGCCCCTGTCTCATGGGCCCCCCGAGGGCCCCCCGATGCCCATCTTCTCCTATATTAGGTGTTTTGACCTAGAAAAATTTATAAGGAGGCTTTCGGGACCAGACGCCGCCATCTCGAGGCGGAACCGAGGCGGAAACCAATCTAGGGCTCCGACAGAGCTGTTCTGTCGGGGATACTTCCCCCCGGGAGGGGGAAAACATCACCGCCGTCATCACCAACAACTCTCCCATCTTGGGGAGGGCTATATTCATCAACATCTTCACTAGCACCATCTCCTCTCAAACCCTAGTTCATCTCATGTATCCAATCTTTGTACCCAAACCTCATATTGGTACCTGCGGGTTGCTAGTAGTGTTGATTACTCCTTGTAGTTGATGCTAGTTGGTTTATTTCCTGGAAGATCATATGTTCAGATCCATTATGCATATTAATACCCCTCTGATCATGAACCATATTATGTCTTGTGAGTTGTTACTTTTGTTCCTGAGGACATGGGAGAAGTCTTGCTATTAGTAGTCATGTGAATTTGGTCTTCGTTCGATATTTTGATGAGATGCATGTTGTCTTTCCTCTAGTGGTGTCATGTGAACATCGACTACATGACACTTCACCAGTATTTGGGCCTAGAGGAAGGCATTGGGAAGTAATAAGTAGATGATGGGTTGCTAGAGTGAGAGAAGCTTAAACCTTAGTTTATGTGTTGCTTCGTAAGGGGCTGATTTGGATCCATATGTTTCATGCTATGGTTAGTTTTACCTTAATACTTCTTTTGTAGTTGCGGATGCTTGCATTAGAGGTTAATCATAAGTGGGAGGCTTGTCCAAGTAAGGACAGCACCCAAGCACCGATCCACCCACATACCAAATTATCGAAGTACCGAACGCGAATCAGATGATCGTGATGAAAACTAGCTTGACGATAATTACCATGTGTCCTCGGGAGCGCTTTCCTTTATATAAGAGTTTGTCCAGGCTTGTCCTTTGCTACAATACGGATTGGGCCACCTTGCTGCACCTTATTTACTTTTACCTTTTGTCACTTGCTACCAATTACCTTATCACAAAACTATCTGCTACTTATAATTTTAGTGCTTGCAGAAAATACCTTACTGAAAACTGCCTATCATTTCCTTCCGCTCCTCGTTGGGTTCGACACTCTTACTTATCGAAAGGACTACGATAGATCCCCTACACTTGTGGGTCATCAGACATCACACATGCGGTCTGACCCACATGAGCTATACGGGTCTCTATCTCCGAGCAATGCAACAACGGGGCGGTGTGGGAAACCAAGCATCGGTCGCGATTGGAGTCGATTCGTCGAGGATTGAAGATGCAAATCATAATTGCTACAACCATTACTGGCAAGCGAAGCGATAATTGCAGGTCGGTCACTACCCCCAATTCATCTTCTTCATTTACTGACACTCGATAATCTGCATCGAGCAACAACTCCTTCCCCGTTCCCCTGGTTACATCTGTAACTCATCCGGAAGCCATGGTCGACGTGTTGGTCGCTAGTTTGTTTCCCTGTTCTGCCAGTCGTCCTCCTCCTCCACCTCTTCATCCTCTCTCTCTCTCTTGAATCCAGATCTCTCTCTCTCTCTCTCTCTCTCTCTCTCTCTCTCTCTCTCTCTTGAATCTAGATGGCTCGTGATTCATGAACTTTCTAATTTGTGGTAGTCTCTTTGCTGGACCGACAGATCAGAGAGACTTTCTCTATCTTAACTTATTTACTATACTCGTGATATATAGAATAGTATGTATGCTCAATTTCGAATTATTCTTATGTGGTATTAGTGGCGTATATGGTACCTCTTTCATTCGATGTTGAATTGACATGTACGGAGAAGTTGTTTTCATATTTAACATGCAGACATGCATACGTTTTACAACATCCCCAACAGAAACTCCTATTTTCCTCTTTACTCACGCGTCAACCATGGAGGAAGGAATGAGGAGTTGTCGAAGTTGAACTTCTGATCAGGTGCTTCCTCCTCTAATTTAGGTTGTAAGTTGCCTCTGGTCCCTGGTTTGTATTGTGCGAGATTTAGTGATGTCATTTCTCCTTATATTTTTGGTAGCTTTGTGGTTGTTTCAATCGATTAGGAATAAGTTTATCTGATGAGATGATGTTTCAGGTTTCAACCCCTGGTTGGGGAAGAGACGTGAGATCATATCGAACATCAATGACCAGCTCGAGGGATCAATCCCTTTGTGTTATCGTCAGAAAATAAGATGATCTGTATCTCATGAGAAATTTCTCTGGTATGATGATTTCAACTATTTTCTACCTGGGTGGCTAGGTGATTTTGTGAGTGCTTGTATCAGGTGATCTCTCCTTACATGCTATTTAATTTTCTCTCCATGACTTTTGTTTTCTAACTTACAGTTATTGGCATGTATGATCACTGGAACCCATTTTCTGATGCACAAGTTGTAAGTTTGCTACTATCTCCCATCCTGTGTGTGTTTGGTTTGGTTAATTTACGGATTTTTAACTGCTAAAATTAGATACCTTTCTGATTTGTGGTGCTCGATCTACTTGATCGAAGACAAGGGCTGCTGCACATGGAAACAATTTTTTTATTCCAGTAGTACCAACGCGTGGGCTTTCTCCATTCTTGCAGTAACTTTGTATTTTGGCTATGTGGTGGCATCTACATTATTAGCAACTGGGCACATTGGTTATTTTTTTGGAAAATAAAATTGTACTAGCATGTGCTATTTAAAGATTAGGGTCTGCATAGCTATTTACTTATCGACAAACTTTTTATAACTTGATGATTCAATGTTCAAATGGTGAGTTATATATCTTCATTTCTTAGGCGTAGTGATCCATTTATTATTGCAAAATATCTAAACTTCTCCTGTGTAAAGGAATTAATACAAAATTCTAAGTTTTCCTAAAATGGTACATTGTTAATATTACTCTTGAACAAATGGTTCATGATAAGCAACTATGAAAACAATTGTTATATGATTTGATTCTTATTCTATATGATGTACTTATATTTCATAAACCTTTATGGCATGAGTGTAGATGGAAGCATATCACTTAAATTGCAAAGTTGTGCCAGAAAATCTAGTATACTCCCTCCGCCCCAAAATAAGTGGTTTTAGTTGAAATTTGAGCTAAAACCACGACACTTAATTTTTGGGTGGAGATAGTAAACAAATGTATAGAAGTTGCTTTATATTCCTAACAAGTAAGTGCCGAATAGATGGGTGCAGCAACGCGCACCATCAAAGATCTAGTAATATTTAAAACATGTATATATTGTTGGGGAACATTGCATGGAAAAAAAACTACGCACACGCAAGATCTATCCAAGAAGATGCATAGCAATGAGAGGGGAGAGTGTGACATGCTGATTGAAGATGCCTCGGTTAAGGACTTCCTGGTTATCACCAGCATGCAAACGACCTTCCACCTCCCCCTCTCATTACAAGCCCGAGAGGAGGTGAGGGAACTTCAGGAGGGAGTAATTCACACGGTTCCTTCTGAGCGTCACGACACCTGGACATGTATTTGGGGGTGGGGGACAGAAGTTCGTAACCACAACATACTACAAATTCTACTTCAGAGAAGTGATTGCCCATGAAGCTTTCAGTTGGCTATGGAAAGCCAAGTGCACACCCAAGATCAAAGTCTTTGTATGGTTCTTGCTGTCTAATCATCTTAACACCAGAAACATGCTCAAGCAACAACACTATAATATTGGCAACAACTTTGACTGCCTGCTATGTGGAGAGCACATTCAAGAAACCGTAGAACATCTTTTTCCCACTTCAAGTTTAGCCGGGCATGTTGGCAATCCATCGGTTTTCACCGGTCCACCCATGATCATAGGCTAGAGCTCATTAAACAGCAGAAACAGCGCCACCCCCGCAAGATGTGGATGGA
Organism: Secale cereale; assembly: GCA_902687465.1. Classification (NCBI taxonomy): domain Eukaryota; kingdom Viridiplantae; phylum Streptophyta; class Magnoliopsida; order Poales; family Poaceae; genus Secale; species Secale cereale. The sequence goes on from LR738711.1 coordinate 653,329,734, forward strand.
CATATTTATGGTGGCTGCTTGGAGCCTTTGGAAAGAGCGCAACAACAACCATTTCAGACAAGTGGTGCCCACTTTTGCTGCCTGGAAACAAAGGTTCAAGTCTGACTTATCTAACCGTAGATATAGAGTTCATACATCTAAAGTGTAGTTTATTACCGCCTTGCTGAATACCATGCCCAGACTATATAAAAATAGCCTAGAGTACCATCCCCCCATTTCTGGTCCTCTTTGTACAAACTGATGTAATTAACCTCATGTTACTATATTAAAATATATGCAGTAGAAGCCTTTCCTACTATTTCTTTGTCAAAAAAGAGAGGGGAGAGTGTGTCTACGTACCCTCGTAGACTGTAAGCGGAAGCGTTTATCAACCTAGTTGATGTAGTCGAACTTCTTCGCGATCCAACTGATCAAGTATTGAACGTACGGCACCTCCGCGTTCAACACACGTTCAGCTCGGTGACGTCCTCACCTTCTTGATCCAGCAAGGCGGGCGAAGTAGTAGATGAGTTTAGGAAGCACGATGGCGTGGTGGCAATGATGGTGAAGCTATCTCCGCAGGGCTTCGCCTAGGCACTATGAAAATATGACAGAGGGACGAAATTGTGGACAGGGGCACCGCACACGGCTAAGACAATGTTCTCGATCATGTGTGGCGCCCCCTCCCTCATATATATATTGGGGGGAGGAGAGACAACTAGGAGGCGCCCCGAGTGGGGCCAAATCCCACTTGGGCACCTGCCCCAAGCTGCGCCCCCCTTCCTTGTATGTGTGCAGGAGGAAGGAAAGAGGAGGAGGCGCTCCCTTTCCTTTCTCTCATGCGAACGAAGGCAGGAGGGGTGCTACCTCTTGAGCTTGCGTTGGTTTTTCCCTTGAAGATGAAAGGGTGATGCATCTAAGTAGAGTAAGTATTTCCCTCAGTTTGAGAACCAAGGTATCAATCCAGTAGGAGACAACGCGCAAGTCGTCAAATACCTGCACAAACAATAAATAACTTGCACCCAACGCGATAATGGGGTTGTCAATCCCTTCACGGTTATTTGCAAAAGTGAGACCTGATAGAGATAGATAAGCTGTAAAGTAACTTTTTTTGGTTTATAGATTGGAAAGTAAAAGTTTGCAAAATAGTAGATTGGAAACTTATATGATGGAAAATTGACCCCGGGGCCATAGGTTTCACTAGAGCCTTCTCTCAAGATAGCAAATATCGCGATGGATAAACAAATTACTGCCAAGCAATCGATAGAAGAACACATAATTATGACGATACCTAAGGCAATGATCATGAATATAGGCATCATGTCCGTGTCAAGTAGACCGACTCATGCCTGCATCTACTACTATTACTCCACACATCGACCGAAATGATTCTGCATCTAGAGTATTAAGTCCATAAAGAATAGAGTAACACATTAAGTAATATGACATGATGTAGAGGAATTAACTCAAGCAATATGATGAAAACCCCATCTTGTTATCCTTGATGGCAACAATACAATACATGTCTTGTCCCTTTCTGTCACTGGGATTGAGCACCACAAGATTGAACCCAAAGCAAACCACTTCTCCCATTGCAAGAAAAAACAATCTAGTTGGCCAAACCAAACCGATAGTTCGAAGAGAATTACTAAGATATCAAATCATGCATATAAGAATTCAGAGAAGATTCAAATAATATTCATAGGTAAGCTGATCATAAATCCACAATTCATCGGATCTTGGCAAACACACTGCAAAAGAAGATTTCATCGGATAAAGCTCCAAGAACATCGAGGATAACATGGTATTGAGAATTAAAGAGAGAGAAGAAGCGATCTAGCTACTAGCTATGGACCCGTAGGTCTGTGGTAAACTACTCATGCTTCATCGGAAGGGCAACAGGGTTGATGTAGATGCCCTACGTGGTCGAATCCCCCTCCGGCAGATTACCGGAAAAGGCCTCTAGATGGGATCTCGTGGATACAGAAAGTTACGATGGTGGAAAAGTGGTTTCGATGCCCCCTTTAGGGTTTCTGGAATATATGTGAATATATAGGCGAAAGAAATAGGCCGGTGGAGTCACGGGGGGCCCACAAGGGTGGGGGGGGCGTGGCCTCCGTCCTTGTGGCCGGCTCGTGGCTCCCCTCACTTGCACTCCAAGTCCTCTGGTTGTTTTCTGGTCTAAGAAAAATCATTGTAAAGTTTCGTTCCGTTTGAACTCCGTTTGATATTCCTTTTCTGCGAAACTCAAAAACAAGGAAAAAAAAGAAACTTGCACTGGGCTCTAGGTTAATAGGTTAGTCCAAAAAATAATATAAAATAGCATAATAATGCATATAAAACATCCAAAACAAAAAATATAATAGCATGGAACAATAAAAAAATATAGATACATTGGAGACGTATCAAGCATCCCCAAGCTTAATTCCTGCTCGTCCTCGAGTAGGTAAATGATAAAAATAGATTTTTTATGTGGAATGCTACCTATCATATTTACCAATGTAATTCTTCTTTATTGCGACATGCATGTTCAGATCCATAAGACTTAAAATAAAAGTTTATCAATATCAAAACAGTAATACTTTGAGCATACCAAAAGTAATCTACGAAGCTTCAAAAATAACATGGCTAAGGAACGTTATCCCTAAAAATCATATAGTCATTATGCTCCCTTTTCTTAAAACAAGATACCCCTCATGCCCATCCCGGTGTCACCCAAGAAATTGCTTTCATACTCTACTTTTTCAAGCCTTTTTTCAACTCTTCACACAATATATGAGCGCGAGCCATGGACATAGCACTTTGGGTGGAATAGAAGGTGGTGATAGGCAAAAGGCGGGAGAAAGTCTCACATCAACTAGGGAAATCAATGGACTATGGAGATGTCCATCAATTGATATCAATGTGAGTGAGTAGGGATTGCCATGTAACGGATGTACTAGAGCTATAAGTGTATGAAAGCTCAAAAAGAAAACTAGTGGGTGTGCATCAACTTGCTTGCTCATGAAGACCTAGGGCATTTGAGGAAGCCGTCGTTGGAATATACAAGCCAAGTTCTATAATGAAAAATTCCCACTAGTATATGAAAGTGACAACATGGGAGACTCTCTATCATGAAGAACATGGTGCTATTCTGAAGCACAAGTGTGGAAAAAGATAGTAACATTGTCCCTTCTCTCTTTTTCTCTCATTTTTTATTTTGTGCTCTTTGGCCTCCCTATTTTTGTGGTTCTTTGGTCTCTTTTATTTATTTGGGCTTCTTTGGCCTCTTTTATTTATAATCTCACATGGTACAATGTTCTAATAATGATGATCATCACACTTTTATTCACTTACAACTCGATATTACAACTCGATACTAGAACAAAATATGACTCCATCCGAATGCCGCCGGTGGTGTACCAGGATGCGCAATGATCTAGAGTGACATGTATGAAAAATATGAATGGTGTCTTTGCCACAAATACTATGTCAACTACATGATCATGCAAAGCAATATGACAATGATGATGTGTGTCATAAGTCGTAACAAACGGAACGGTGGAGTTACATGGCAATATATCTCGGAATGACTATGGAAATGCCATAATAGGTAGGTATGGTGGCTGTTTAGAGGAATGGTATAAGGTGGTTTGATGCACCGGCGAGAATTGCGCGGTACTATAGTGGCTAGCAAGGTGGAAGGGTGAGAGTGCGTATAATCCATGGACTCAACATTAGTCATAAAGAACTCACATACTTATTGCGAAAAATCTACTTAGCCCTCAAAGCAAAACACTACGACGCATTCTCCTAGGGGGGGGGGAGGTTGGTAGGAGTTAACCATCACACGCCCTCGACCTTCACGCAAAGATGAAACAATGAAGATACAATGCGTGCCAATTTAGTTACATAGGCCATACGTGCATGCTACGGGAATCACAAACCTTAACACAATTATTTCTTTAACCTCGCAAACTACCACTAGCATGACTCTAATATTATCATCTTAACATCTCAAAACAACTATAAGGAATCAAACTTTTCATAGTATTCAATGCTCTTTATATGAAAGTTGTTATTATATCTCCTTTGGATGCCTATCATATTAGGACTAAATTCACAACCCAAGCAAATTACCGTGCTGTTTTTAAAGACTCTCAAAATAATATAAGTGAAGCAAGACAGTTCAATGATTTCTATAAAATAAAACCACCGTTGTACTCTAAAAAGATATAAGTGAAGCACTAGAGCAAAATTGCCTAGCTCAAAAGATACAAGTGAAGCACATAGAGTATTCTAATAAATCACGATTCAAGCGTGTCCCTCTCAAAAGGTGTGTACAACAAGGATGATTGTGGAAAACTAAAAAGGAAAGACTCATATCATACAAGACTCTCCAAGCAAAACACATATCATGTGGTGAATAAAAATATAGCCTCAAGTAAACTTACCGATAGACAAATACGAAAGAGGGGATGCCTTCCCGGGGCATCCCCAAGCTTAGGATCTTGGTTGTCCTTAAATTTTACATTGGGTTGCTTGGGCATCCCCAAGCTTAAGCTCTTGCCACTCCTTATTCCATATTCAATCAAATCCTTACCCAAAACTTGAAAACTTCACAACACAAAACTCAACAGAAAACCCGTGGGCTCCGTTAGTAAGACAAAGCAAATAACCGCTCAAGGTATTGTTGTGATCTTATTCTTATTTTATATTGGTGTAATATCTACTGTATTCCAACTTTTCCATGGTTCATACCCCCCGATACAAGCCATAGATTCATCAAAATAAGCAAACACCACATAGAAAACAGAATCTGTCAAAAACAGAACAGTGTGTAGCAATGTGAAAACTTCGCATACTTATGTAACTCTAAAAATTCTGAAAAATTAGTAAGACATGGGGATTTTGTATATAAATTTTGTGTAAAAAATTCAGAAGGTTATCATGTTCCAGCGAATTATTGAATTTTCTGCATTGGGCGCAAAAGTTTCTTTTTTTCCAGAAAAATCAAATCAACGATCACCGTAAGCCATCCCAAAGGTCTTACTTGGCTCAAACACTAATTAAACACCAAAACACAATTACTACAGAAGTAATAATGTGTGAAAATTGGGTTGCCTCCCAACAAGCGCTATTGTTTAACACCCTTAGCTAGGCATAAAACATGAATAGATCAAGGTATTGTCATCTTTGGTATGCAATCCATAAGTAGCTCTCATAATAGATTCATAAAGCAATTTAATTTTCTTTCTTGGAAAGTGTTCCATTCCCTTCCTTAATGGAAATTGAAATCTAATGTTTCCTTCTTTCATATCACTAATTGCACCAATCGTTCTAAGGAAAGGTCTACCAAGAATAATAGGGCATGTAGGATTGCAATCTATATCAAGAACAATGAAATCTACGGGCACATAATTCCTATTTGCAACAATAAGAAAATCATTAATCCTTCCCATAGGTTTCTTAATAGTGGAATCCGCAAGATGCAAATTTAAAGAACACTCATCAAATTCACGGAAACCTAACACATCACATAAAGTTTTTGGAATCGTAGAAACGCTAGCACCCAAATTACACAAAGCATGTCACTCATAATATTTAAACTTGATCTTAATAGTAGGTTCCGACTCATCATAAAGTTTTCTAGGAATAGAAACTTCCAATTCAAGCTTTTCTTCAAAATATTGCATCATAGCATCAACGATATGTTTAGTAAAAGCTTTATCTTGATTGTAAACATGAGGAGAATTCAACATGGATTGCAACAAGGAAATACAATCTATTACAGAACAATTATCATAATTAAATTCCTTGAAATCCAAAAGAGTGGGTTCATTGCTATTTAAAGTTTTAACCTCCCCAATCCCACTTTTATCAGTTTTTGTATCTAGATCTAAAAACTCTGAATCATTGGAATGCCTTTTAACTAAAGTAGACTCATCCGCAGTCCCATCTCTATCAAGATTCATATTGTAAAACAAAGATTCAATAGGAGTCACATCAATCACTTTAAGATCTTCATCATTATTTTTAGATTCTGGTTTAGCCGCCATCTTATTTGCTAAGGTGGCTTGCTTATCAGAGATTTGGCCAACTAAATTTTCAAGATGAGTAAATTGAGATTTCAGACCATAAAATTCCTTAGACATATCATTGAGCTCTTTATTCATACGTTCCATGAAACTTTTCTGCTCCTTGAGCTCGTTTCTAAAGAAATTATTGTGCTCAAATTGCAAAGCATGAAGCTCCTAACATTTTTTTTTCAATTTCTTCCAACCTCCTAAAGTGAGGATTAGAGTTTTTTGGTTGAGCCATGGCAACAGGGAAAGTAATCCAACACACGAGCACACAAGAAGCAAGCGAACAAGATGAACGGAAAAGGGTGAAGACAAGGCAAATCTTTTCAAAAATCGTTTTAGAAGTGGAGAAGAGGAAAACGAGAGGCGAATGGCAAATAATGTAAATGTAAGAGATGAGAGTTTTATGAAGGGTACTTGGTATGTCTTGACTTGACGTAGATCTCAACGGGACCAGAGATTGAGTTGATAGAATACAAATCTTGACTCTTGACTTGGCATAGATCTCCCCGGCAATGGCATCCGAAATTCTTCCTGCTACCTCTTGAGCTAGCATTGCTTTTTCTCTTGAAGAGGAAAGGGTGATGCAGCAAAGTATAGTAAGTATTTCCCTCAGTTTGAGAACCAAGGTATCAATCCAGTAGGAGACAACGCGCAAGTCACCAAATAACTGCACAAATAATAAACAACTTGCACCCAACGCGATAAAGGGATTGCCAATCCCTTCACGGTTACTTGCAAAACTGAGATCTGATAGAGATAGATAAACTGTAAACTAAATATTTTTTGTATTTTTGGTTTATACATTAGAAAGTAAAAGATTGCAAAATAGTAGATCGGAAACTTATCTGATGGAAAATAGACCCGGGGGCCATAGGTTTCACTAGAGGCTTCTCTGAAGATAGCAAATATCATGGTGGGTAAACAAATTACTGCCAAGCAATTGATAGAAGAGCGCATAATTATGACGATATCTAAGGCAATGATCATGAATATAGGCATCACGTCCGTGTCAAGTAGATCAACTCCTACCTGCATCTACTACTATTACTCCACACACTGACTGAAACGATTCTGCATCTAGTGTATTAAGTCCATAAAGAACAGAGTAACACATTAAGTAAGATGACATGATGTTGCAGAATTAAGTCAAGCAATATGATGGAAAACCCATCTTGTTATCCTTGATGGCAACAATACAATATGTGCCATGTACCTTTATGTCACTGGGATTGAGCACCGCAAGATTGAACCCAAAGCAAAGCACTTCTCCCATTGCAAGAAAAACCAATCTAGTTGGCCAAACCAAACCGATAGTTCGAAGAGAATTACTAAGATATCAAATCATGCATATAAGAATTCAGAGAAGATTCGAATAATATTCATAGTTAAGCTGATCATAAATCCACAATTCATAGGATCTTGGCAAACACACCGCATGTCAGGACCCCGATCCTAAGTCACACAGGTCTAGCCTGTAACACATCATATCACTTTGCGGCCTCACGCACGGTATCCCCACGGGTGCCACCTTACCTGGCCCGGTACCGTTTGCGCATTTTGGCACACGTATATGATAGTGTCGCTAGCATCCATATGACAGAGAACCCGGGCCGACATGACTAGTTATAAACCAAAAGTGGCGCTAAATTACAGAGACAGACATACATGACCCAACAACGAACGTGTCGTTCATCAACGTATGAACCCAAGTCGTAGCAAGCTACAAGGACTTAAAGGAACAACTCGTGACATTACCCCTAAGGGACAGACACAAGAACGAAGAAGGACACATGCCGGCCATCCTAAGTGTTCCGGAGCAGTAACAAGCTACCAAGGCTCAGTGGAAGAACTAGGAGACATTTCCCTGTAAGATAGGCTACCAAGGGTAAACAACTAGGTGTCGGATCCCACACATAGCAATACACATTACACGTACGCATAACATGCAAGTATGTGCTGTACAACATGGCATCACAACATAACTCAACAACTCATATAGATAAAGGCCCAGAAGAGCCATCATAGCATTTATTACAAACAGAGGTCACATGACCCAACATACAGAGCATACAGGCAACGGAAGCATAACATGTCTGAGTACAGACAACTAAAAATGAAAAAGGCTGAGAAGCCTGACTATCTACAAGACCCTCCCAAGGGTACAAGATCGTAGCTGAGGTAACAAGCTAAACATCGAAGTCCACATGGAACCACTAGTGAGACTGGAGTTTCTCTGCAAAAACATAAATTAAGCAAACGTGAGTACAAAGGTACTCAGCAAGACTTACATCAGAACTAGCTACATATGCAACATTATCAACAAAGGGGGGGGGGGTGGAGTTTGACTGCAGCAAGCCAGCTTTGACTCGGTGGCTATCCTAAACTACGACTGCAAGTAACTCTTTTGAGGTGGCGCACACGAGTCCACATATTCACCAAACAATACACCACTATGGACCCGCTCCCGTCTCCCTACGAGAAGGCCATCCATAGCACTCACGCTCATCTTGCGCGTTTTAGAGTATCCACTTCCACTTGTCTATGAATTGTACAGGTAACCCAGAAGTCCATTACCGCGGACACGGCTATTCGAATAGATCATATATAACCCTGCAGGGGTGTACTTCTTCACACATGTTTCCACTACTTAGCGGCTGCACATGACATGTGCTCGGCAGACTTCAAGCGAAATCCGACGTGGGTGTAGACCACGACCTAACCAACCACTCAAGTCTCTAGTCCAGGTTTATCGCCTATTTGGGTTCCATCCGTGGGGAGATCCGGCCGGGGTGTCGCTCACGGCCCCAAATGATGTGTACAGGGTTCCCGAGTCACCAAACGGGCGCTCGGTACACCCGACCATGTACCTGCCGCGTCACAGCCCACCCCGAGGGTCAGCGCTGCGCACGACCTCCAGTAAACTACAAACATCAGAAACTAGTTGCAACTCCTGGACAGAGGACATGGGCAGTCAATAAGTCGAGCGGGGTCATATTTCAGGGCCCAACGTGTGGTAGTAGCTGTTCATGGATCAACCAACACAGAACTCAGTTCCTGAGGACGGTTTCAATGAGACAACCCACCATGTACTCCTACACGGCCTCTCGTCGCTACCTTTACCAAATCGTGTTCACACACATAGCTCTCAAACAGCAGGACATGTCAACCACATTCCAATTCATCCCCGATGAATCAGACCTGACACAACTCTAAGCAATAGCAGGCATAACTAGAAAGCATGAATGAGTAGGCACAACATGGCTCAAACAACTCCTACTCATGCTAGTGGGTTTCAACTATTTACTGTGGTAATGACATGTCATGCAGCGGAAAGGGGTTCAACTACCGCAGCAGGTAACAGTTGAAGCGTTGTTGTCCTAATGCAGTAAAAGAGAGCAAGAGCGAGAGAGTGGGATTGTATCGGAATGCTCAATGGGGTTTTGCTTGCCTGGGCCTTCTGAAGATAGTAATACTCTTCATCAGTGTCATCGAACTCATCGTCGGAGCTACGTCCACTAAGAGGGAACAAAACCGGCAAACAGAGAAAGAACACAATCAATGCAATGTGACATTATGATGCATGATCATGACATGTCAATATGCTGTTGATTGGGCTAATGCAACTAGCAACCATATTAAATGAAGTTGGTTTGAACCAAAGGTTCAAATTCAAACTCCATATGTGATTATTTAATTGTCATTTAATTGATTTAACCTGATCAGCAGGTTTAACTTGTTCAAACATGCATGAAAATGCCATAAACAGATTCCTTGAATTTTTCTTATCATTTTTCATATATAAATTATTTTCATTGGAGTTATAGATTATTTTTTGTGATTTTTAGAAGTTTTGGCTATTTTCTGAAATAAATAAATCATTTAAGATTTATTTTAAATTCCAGAAAATAGTTACTACGTGAGCACTAGGTCATGCTGACATCAGCAAGTCAACAGGGGCTGGTCCAGTCAAACCTGACCTGTGGGTCCCACAGGTCAGTGTCACAGTGCTTGCGTTAGTCACAGACAGGTGGGCCCAGTCAACAGCCACGCCAGCAAAGTCAATGCTGACGTGTGGGTCCCACTGGGTTAAGAACTAAACTAAAACGAAAATTAAATTAAACTAAACGGGCACGGGGCCCACATGGCAGTGGCACTAGGGGTAACTAATTAGGTGATTAGCACTTAACCTAAAAACCTAAACTAATTAAACAGAAGCCAGTCCCACGATCAGTGACTCAGGGGGAGTCAAACCCCTGGTCAGGCGGGTCAAACTGGCCGGCGGCTCACCGCCGCCGAGACGGCGGGGCGCGTCGAAAAATGACCACATGGCACCATTCCACGCGTGGTTTGCGGCTATGAGTTGCTGTGGTTCTCGTGCATTCGACGGAGCAAACGGCATCGCCGGAGAAGGCCTGAAATGACGGGGGTATCCAATTGCGCGGCGGCCGGAATACGGGCTCGGTCGTGCGCGAGGCTGCAGTGCACAGAGAGGCTAGCTGAGGTGATCTACAGGCTCCTGGGAACTCCAGGAGTTCAACTGCGTGCTTGGATGCGGATGAATCAAGCCATGTCCGCGGCGGCGACATGGCCGGCGGGCGGGAGCTCTCGGCTCCGGCAGCAAGGCAGGCTAGAGGAAGGTTTGACCGTGGGGAGGAGAGGGAGAACACTCAGAATCTCACAGCGGTTCCGTAGGGAAGGCCAGCGTGCTCGGGGGCGTCCTCGACGGCGCGAATCGACCGGCGACATCCGACGGTTCCCAAGGTTGAAGACGACCAGATGGAGGCGGTGCAGGGCCTCCCGCGATGCGTGGCTCAGTGTTGAGGACTAGGAGGACGCGGCGGTGCTTCTGAGCTCCACGGGAGGGCGAGGGGTGGCCGATGACCACGGGTACGGCGATCGACGGTCTCGGGTGTGCTCGGCGACGCGAGGAAGAGAGAGCAGAGGAGGGGGCGGGGTCCAGGGAGAGAGGTGAGGTGCATGGGGTCGAGGTCGTCGCGTGGCGCTCGTCCAGGGCGTCCGGGAGGGAAGCAGGCAGGGAGGAGGTGGAGGCCTGGCGCTCTCTCACGCCGAGAGCAGCAGCTTTGGGGCGAGGGGAGGAAGATGACATGAGTAGCTGGCGGGCTGGGCCAACAGGAGCTGGGCCGCCTGTGCTACTAATAAGCGCCAGGTAAGTCTCTAAACTTTTCTAATTTGTTTTCTTTTCTTTTTCTTCTGTTGTGTGTTTTGATTTAGTAAAAATACTAAACCATTTTGAAAAATCCTGAAAATAATCAGAGGCACTTTTGAGATTATTCCCAACAGCCTAAAATTGCTTTCAGAATTATTTGGACAATTTAAAATATTTATAGCATTTTAAATGTCCAAATGCAAATAGTTATGACTTAATTCAAGATCCAAAATGGTTCCCAAAATTATGAAACCATTTTTGGCAGGAGTTTTAGCCAAGACCAAAAATGATGAACATTTTGTGAAGGGCATTTTGGGTACATTGAAAAGTATTTTAAATTTGAACCTAGTTGAGTTCACTTGGTGCTAGGGCTTGAACAAACCCCATTTCAAGTTTAAGAGAAATTTAAACATGATGCAACACAAGACTAACTGGACTAGAGAAGACCAGAACTAGGGATGTGACAACTCACCCCCACTAAACAAGAATCTCGTCCCGAGATTCAGGCGTAGGGTAAGATGAAGGGGGACGCAACTAATACAATCTTCACGATCCAGGTTGCATTTCATAGGAATGTTGATTTCTTGCATCATGTTGATCTTGACATCCTTGCTTTCGAGGTCTTTGTCCAACATGGTGACGACGAAAGAAACTCTACAGAATTGATCTTCTGAAAGATCGAGCAACTCAAGATCAACTCATGGAGTGAGATGTTGAAGCATCTCTTGAGCTGAGACACGGAACACACATCCAGAGGGATGGAGTGAAACAAACGATGTAGGTTCACTTAGTGGCAATAATTCCACACCTAAGGAGATGGTGATCGATGTCACCAGACGGGGCACCTTGGAGAAGGTGACTCGTAGAGTTATTCCATTAAGTGGCAAAAGAATTACTTTTGATATAGAGATCATTGAAATTCTCTATACCAGCCTAAGGCAATCACAAATGATCGTTTGACGGAATTCGAAAGAACAACTTTCTCGGGCCAGAATGGATGATGTGGACTACCTTGTTGAAGACAACACAAGGGATGATTTTGCTTATCCTCGGAAATGGATGGAACCCTTGGGTAAATGGCACATTGGCGGTGCAAGCTGGGAACAAAATGCAAATGCTGGGAATGATTCTGGTAACTGGGAAGAAACCCAACAGTAGAGAGTGAATCTACTCTTTGAGAGGTTATAGCATAACCGAAGAGACTAGGAGCAATCCCAGTTAGTGTCGATGATAACACCTAGTGCTTGTGCGTGCTCTCAAGAACTTGAGCATTCCCATATTCATCAAGGTTTTACCAATATCCGTGCCAATGGTGCTGACAACACGACATACGACCATGATGAATAGCGATAGACGATGTAGATGCAAAGGAAGATAACACTTACTCAGATTTCACCTTAGCGGAGTCAGGGGCAAAATCTGGATGATCGACCGAGAGACATTAGCATTCCGCTTCTAATGTTCTCCTTGATGTGCTAGCGCAACCCATTTATTAAAATGGTTTGGTACCTAGAACGTCAAGTAAAAGGTCGGACTTCAGGAGCCCACAAATCCATAAGGAACAATTGGGGAGTAAATCCTGCGAAATCCTTATGGGGAGGTGGCCAACTTCTTCAATAAAGATACTACAACAATAGGTCTTTCGGCTGGGTGTGTTGGCCACGACATCCACTTTACCGGTTATCGAGAGACCAATATTATAGTTCTTGGGAAATGCTCCAACCATCATATCTGCCTGAGATTCGGTTCTGGTTGGTGTCAGGACATTCCAGACTCATCAAGTCTAGAAAGAAAATGAAAGTTTGCAACACAATCGACGAGACGGCATTACGAGATTCTCGGGAAGTGAACTACGATAGCAAGCTCCAAAACATGAGCTAGTTCTGCTACGTACCTATGAACACGTTGTCCCAGACAAGCATGACCACATAGTAGTCTTATGATATAATACTACCGAGTTCAGGTGGGGAACCATCATCAAGGATAGCGAAGTCCTAACATAAGTCATGATTCTTAAGAAGGAACTTCTTCTCCTTGAACAAATCTACCAGTGGCTTGGCGTGCTAGGGATACATATGGAATGAAGATGATCAGTCTATCAGACCATAGAATACTTCGCACGTATGCATGACTGAATTGGGATGATTCCAGAGGAGGTAAAAACAAGCTTTCTCAAATTCACGGTGGCAACTTGCATCAAATGCTCATGAATTAGAGGAAGTCACTTCTTTCATTCGCACATATGCTTCATGAATGGGACATGAATATAATGCTTATAAGTTTCCAATACTAACTTAAATGTTTGACATGAATCGTGGTCAAGATAAACGATGTTGATGGGCTCAACAACGGGTCATCGAGATATCCATGAAGATGGAATTCCACAATTTATATGAACAAGGTGGTAGCATTGGTCAGACCAAGAGATATAATGAGGTATGCTCGGGGGACACCCACGAGTAAGACAACATTAAGAACATCGTTGGTTCTGATTTGATTTGAGGATAGCCCACACTCAAACCAAAGTTTTGGCAAGACAATAGGTCCAACAATTGATCACGAGGATCGATCAATCAAGATATCATCTTTCTTCAACACACTCACAAAAGATATCCCATGGAAGGAACTAAGTCAGGCAAGCTTTTATCTTCCAACTCTCCAAGTTGTTGTTTAGCTTAACCAACTAGTTCAGGGTATCCAACACAGATTCTTGGAGAAGGGTTGGTTTATATGAAACCAACTTGATCACGAACTCAACATAGTGGTCAGGGAACAACCTGGTAATACTTCCGAGAAGATATTCAGAAAATCACGAACCACCGATATGTTAAGAAGCTCGAGAACAATCTTGCTTTTCAGGGCAAGACGATATGATCAAGAGAGTGAGAGATTGACACAATCCTAACTCATTGATCGAAGAGTGCACCACACAAATGGACTAGGTAGCACGATCAATCATTAGAATGATGATTCGGTAACCATCATGCTAAGAATGAGATTATCGTCCATTAACTACCAAGCAACGGAGTTGCTAGGAGTATTGATTTCACATATCACAATTCACTTGTCGGTATTCCGGTTACAATAACACGGAGACCGAGAATGATGATGATGGCGAGGAGTATTACTGTATCAAAAGTTCATAGGAGGTGTTGCAATTCCCATGACATCCTTGACATAAAGAAGGGTAACACTCCAAGGTAGAGCAGCGCAAAAGCTGGATTGGCATTTTGATCTGCGGAATACAACTGCTTTGACCCAGCCTAGATATGGATGAGGTACTGGAGTTTGTTTCTCCTAGTCATTCTGAAATAGAATGGATTGACGGACCATAAGAATAATAGGCATCGATGGCACAAATGCACAACTACTCTTGGCTATCAACTGATAGACGAAGGCCGAAATACAACTAAAGGGAGACAACTCAAAGAAACATATAACTTTCTGAGTTGTGGATGCATAGATTAATATGTCGAACTAGTCCAACATATTTCTTCCGGATAACCCATGCAGAAAGGTAGGACTGGCAGAGTCACAATATGGATGGAGTACTACTCAAGAGCACTCTGGTTGTGATCTTTCGGTTCAAAAGAACTTCCGCCACAATGGTTCATGGTATTGGAAGAGCGATAACCATGGACCTTGAAGACTATCACAAGGTTACTAATATCCTAAAGGGACGAGCAAATACTACCAACATGAAGTAGGTAGAACGAATCTTGGGTTCAGGAACCCAGGAATAGAATGCCTACTAACTAAATGGCATCACGGGATGCTTTCAAGAATGATGGCCAGAATCATCACACTGGGAAATACATAGTATTGCTAGATTATTGGGTGATTCTCTAGGACACCTAGGGTCATAATAATAATTCCAACATGTATGTCGAGGCAACTGATTATCTCAACACAACAACTAGTGTGGTTAATCTGGCCCAAAGAAGCATCGGAACATGAAGGAAAGGTTTGCAAATGCATCAGACTATTTAGAAACCTGGGATGACTCAGACAACATAACGGCTGTAAATGCTCGAAAATACTTTTAAGACTCAAGGAAAAAGGTAGCATAACCACTTAGGATCATAATATCAAGGTTCTAAGACCAACAGTTGAAGACACAGAAGTAGAAGAAACTGAACAGAGGGTTGAATCCACAATTAACGTGATCCTGATAGACAAAAGAGGAAGCCTAGTTCCTTAATCCCCGCAGAAAAGAAGAGGACGACTCAGATCAGAAGGTCATAAGGTAAAGGAGTAAAAGAGCCTTACGTTCCCTTCCACAAACAATTCCCTTACATAACTACATAATTTCTAGACACGACTTCGACCATTTTGGCTTACTAATCCTACAGGCAGTCAGGCTCTGATACCAAAGCTGTCAGGACCCCAATCCTAAGTCACACAGGTCTAGCCTGTAACACATCATATCACTTTGCAGCCTCACGCACGGTATCCCCACGGGTGCCACCTTACCTGGCCCGGGACCGTTTGCGCATTTTGGCACACGTATATGATAGTGTCGCTAGCATCCATATGACAGAGAAACCAGGCCGACATGACTAGTTATAAACCAAAAGAGGCGCTAAATTACAGAGACATGCATACATGACCCAACAACGAACGTGTCGGTCATCAACATATGAACCCAAGTCGTAGCAAGCTACAAGGACTTAAAGGAACAACGCGTGACATTTCCCCTAAGGGACAGACACAAGAACGAAGAAGGACACATGCCGGCGAGCCTAAGTGTTCCGGAGCAGTAGCAAGCTACCAAGGCTCAGTGGAAGCACTAGGAGACATTTCCATGTAAGATAGGCTACCAAGGGTAAACAACTAGGTGTCGGATCCCACACATAGCAATACACATTACACGTACGCATAACATGCAAGTATGTGCTGTACAACATGGCATCACAACATAACTCAACAACTCATATAGATAAAGGCCCGGAAGAGCCATCATAGCATTTATTACAAACAGAGGTCACATGACCCAACATACAGAGAATACAGGCAACGGAAGCATAACATGTCTGAGTACAGACAACTACAAATGAAAAAGGCTGAGAAGCCTGACTATCTACAAGACCCTCCCAAGGGTACAAGATCGTAGCTGAGGTAACAAGCTAAACGTCGAAGTCCACGCGGAACCACTAGTGAGACTGGAATCTCTCTGCAAAAACATAAATTAAGCAAACGTGAGTACAAAGGTACTCAGCAAGACTTACATCAGAACTAGCTACATATGCAACAGTATCAACAAAGGGGGGGGGGTGGAGTTTGACTGCAGTAAGCCAGCTTTGACTCGGTGGCTATCCTAAACTATGACTGCAAGTAACTCTTTTGAGGTGGCGCACACGAGTCCACATATTCACCAAACAATACACCACTATGGACCCGCTCCCGTCTCCCTACGGGAAGGCCATCCATAGCACTCATGCTTATCTTGCGCGTTTTAGAGTATCCACTTCCACTTGTCTATGAATTGTACAGGTAACCCAGAAGTCCATTACCGCGGACACGGCTATTCGAATAGATCATATATAACCCTGCAGGTGTGTACTTCTTCACACATGTTTCCACCACTTAGCGTCTGCACACGACATGTGCTCGATAGACTTCAAGCGAAAGCCGACGTGGGTGTAGACCACGACCTAACCAACCACTCAAGTCTCTAGTCTAGGTTTATCGCCTATTTGGGTTCCATCCGTGGGGAGATCCGGCCATGGTGTCGCTCACGGCCCCAAACGATGTGTACAGGGTTCCTGAGTCACCAAACGGGCGCTCGGTACACCCGGCCACATACCTACCGCGTCACAGCCCACTCCGAGGGTTAGCGCTGCGCACGACCTCCAGTAAACTACAAACATCAGAAACTAGTTGCAACTCCTGGACAGAGGACATGGGCAGTCAATAAGTCGAGTGGGGTCATATTTCAGGGCCCAACGTGTGGTAGTAGCTGTTCATGGATCAACCAACACAGAACTCAGTTCCTGAGGATGGTTTCAATGAGACAACCCACCATGTACTCCTACATGGCCTCTCATCGCTACCTTTACCAAATCGTGTTCACACACTTAGCTCTCAACAGTAGGACATGTTAACCACATTGCAATTCATCCCCGATGAATCAGACCTGACACAACTCTAAGCAATAGTAGGCATAACCAGAAAGCATGAATGAGTAGGCACAGCATGGCTCAAACAACTCCTACTCATGCTAGTGGGTTTCAAATATTTACTATGGAAATGACAGGTCATGCAGTGGAAAGGGGTTCAACTACCGCAGCAGGTAACAGTTGAAGCGTTGTTGTCCTAATGCAGTAAAAGAGAGCAAGAGCTAGAGAGTGGGATTGTATCGGAATGCTCAATGGGGTTTTGCTTGCCTGGCACTTCTGAAGATAGTAATACTCTTCATCAGTGTCATCGAACTCATCGTCGGAGCTATGTCCACTGAGAGGGAACAAAACTGGCAAACAGAGAAAGAACACAATCAATGCAATGCGACATTATGATGCATGATCATGACATGGCAATATGCTGTTGATTGGGCTAGTGCAACTAGCAACCATATTAAATGAAGTTGGTTTGAACCAAAGGTTCAAATTCAAACTCCATATGTGATTATTTAATTGTCATTTAATTGATTTGACCTGATCAGCAAGTTTAACTTGTTCAACCATGCATGAAAATGCCATAAACAGATTCCTTGAATTTTTCTGATCATTTTTCATATATAAATTATTTTCATTGGAGTTATAGATTATTTTCTGTGATTTTTAGAAGTTTTGGCTATTTTCTGAAATAAATAAATCATTTAAGATTTATTTTAAATTCCAGAAAATAGTTACTGCGTCAGCACTAGGTCATGCTGACATCAGCAAGTCAACAAGGGCTGGTCCAGTCAAACCTGGCCTGTGGGTCCCACTGGTCAGTGTGTTAGTGCTTGCCTGAGTCACAAAAGGTGGGTCCAGTCAACAGCCACGTCAGCAAAGTCAATGCTGACGTGTGGGTCCCACTGGGTTAAGAACTAAACTAAAACGAAAATTAAATTAAACTAAACGGGCACGGGGCCCACATGGCAGTGGCACTAGGGGTAACTAATTAGGTGATTAGCACTTAACCTAAAAACCTAAACTAATTAAACAGAAGCCGGCCCCACGAGTGACTGACTCAGGGGGAGTCAAACCCCTAGTCAGGCAGGTCAAACTGGCCGGCGGCTCGCCGCCGGCGAGTGCCGAGATGGCGGGGCGCATCGGAAAAGGACCACAGGGCACCATTCCACGCGTGGTTTGCGGCTACGAGTTGTTGTGGTTCTCGCGCATCCGACGGAGCAAACGGCATCGCCGGAGAAGGCCTGAAACGACGAGGGCATCCAATTGTGCGGCGGCCGAAATACGGGCTCGGTCGTGCGCGAGGTTGCAGTGCACAGAGAGGCTAGCTGAGGTGATCTACAGGCTCCTGGGAACTCCAGGAGTTCAACTGCGTGCTCGGATGCGGACGAATCAAGCCATGTCCGCGGCGACGACATGGCCCGCGGGCGGGAGCTCTCGGCTCCGGCGACAAGGCAGGCTAGAGGAAGGTTTGACCGTGGGGAGGAGAGGGAGAACACTCGGAAGCTCACAACGGTTCCGTAGGGAAGGCCAGCGTGCTCGGGGGCGTCCTCGACGACGCAAATCGACCGGCGACATCCGACGGTTCCCAAGGTTGAAGACGACCAGATGGAGGCGGTGCAGGGCCTCCCGTGATGCGTGGCTCAGTGTTGAGGACTAGGAGGACGCGGCGGTGCTTCTAAGCTCCACGACAGGGCGAGGGGTGGCCGATGGCCATGGTTACGGCGATCGGCGGTCTCGGGTGTGCTCGACGACGCGAGGAAGAGAGAGCAGAGGAGGGGAGCGGGGTCCAGGGAGAGAGAGGTGAGGTGCATGGGGTCGAGGGCGTTGTGTGGCGCTCGTCCAGGGCATCGGGGAGGGAAGCATGCGGGGAGGAGGTGGAGGCATGGCGCTCTCTCACGGCGACAGCATCAGCTTTGGGGCGAGGGGAGGAAGACGACAGGAGTAGCTGGCGGGCTGGGCCAACAGGAGCTGGGCCGCCTCTGCTACTGATAAGCGCCAGGTAAGTCTCTAACCTTTTCTAATTTGTTTTCTTTTGTTTTTCTTCTGCAGTGTGTTTTCATTTAGTAAAAATACTAAATCATTTTGAAAAATCCTGAAAATAATCAGAGGCACTTTTGAGTTATTCCCAACAACCTAAAATTGCTTTCAGAATTATTGGGACAATTTAAAATATTTATAGCATTTTAAATATCCAAATGCAAATAGTTATGACTTAATTCAAGATCCAAAATGGTTCCCAAAATTATGAAACCATTTTTGGCAGGAGTTTTAGCCAAGACCAAAAATGATGAACATTTTGTGAAGGGCATTTTGGGTACATTGAAAAGTATTTTAAATTTGAACCTAGTTGAGTTCACTTGGTGCTAGGGCTTGAACAAACCCCATTTCAAATTTAAGAGAAATTTAAACATGATGCAACACAAGACTAACTGGACCAGAGCAGACCAGAACTAGGGATGTGAGACCGCAAAAGAACATTACATCGGATAGATCTCCAAGAACATCGAGGAGAACATGGTATTGAGAATCAATAGAGAGAACAAGCCATCTAGCTACTAGCTATGGACCCATAGGTCTGTGGTAAAGTACTCACGCTTCATCGGAAGGGCAATAGGGTTGATGTGGATGCCCTCCATTGTCGAATCCCCCTCCGACAGAGTACCGGAAAAGGCCTCCAGATGGGATCTCGTGGATACAGAAAGTTACAGCGGTGGAAAAGTGGTTTCGATGCCCCCTCTAGGGTTTCTGGATTATATGTGAATATATAGGCAGAAGAAATAAGTCGGTGGAGTCATGGGGGGCCCACAAGGGTGGGGAGCGCGCCCTACCCCGTGGGCGCTCCCTCCGTCCTTGTGTCCGCCTCGTGGCTCCTCTGACTTGCACTCCAAGTCCTCTGGATGTCTTGTGGTCCAACAAAAATCATCGTAAAGTTTCGTTCCGTTTGGACTCCGTTTGATATTCCTTTTCTGCGAAACTCAAAAACAAGGAAAAAACAGAAGCTGACACTCAGCTCTAGGTTAATAGGTTAGTCCCAAAAATAATATAAAATAGCATATAAATGCATATAAAATATCCAAAACAGATAATATAATAGCATGGAACAATAAAAAATTATAGATACATTGGAGACGTATAAAGGGGTCAAGCCTCCCCCTTTCATTCCCTAGGGTTGGCCAGCCAGGGAGAGGGGCACACCAGCCCCATTGCGGGCTGGTCTGTCCTCCCCTTGGCCCATTAAGCCCATACACTTACCGGGGGTGTCCGGAACCCCTTCCAGCGACCCGATGACTACCCGGTGCCCTCCAAAACTCTTTCGGTGTCCGAATATCATCGTCCTATATATCAATCTTTACCTCCAGACCATTCCGAAGCTCCTCGTCATGTCCGTGATATCATCCGAGACTCCAAACAACATTTAGTCACCAAATCACATAACTCATATAATATTATATCGTCATCGAACGTTAAGCGTGCGGACCCTATGGGTTTGAGAACTATGTAGACATGACCAAGACACCTCTCCGGTCAATAACCAATAGAGGAACCTAGATGCCCATATTGGTTCCTACTTATTCTATGAAGATCTTTATCGGTTGAACCGTTATGACAACATACGTAATTCCCTTTGTCTGTCGGTATGTTACTTGCCCGAGATTCGATCGTTGGTATCTCCGTACGTAGTTCAATCTCGTTAAAGGAAAGTCTCTTTACTCGTTTGTAATACATCATCTCGTAACTAACTCATTATTCATTCGCTTGCAAGGCTTCTTATGATATGTATTACGGAGAGGGCCCAGAGATACCTTTCGGATACTCGGAGTGACAAATCCCAATCTCGATCCATGCCAACTCAACAACCACCTTCGGAGATACCTGTAGAGCATCTTTATGATCATCCAGGTACGTTGTGACATTTGATAGCACACAAGGTATTCCTCCGGTATCCGGGAGTTGCATGATCTCATGGTCGAAGGAACATGTATTTGACATACAAGACAACAGTAGCAATAAACTGGACGATCACATGCTAAGCTAACAGATGGGTCTTGTCCATCACATCATTCTTCTAATGACGTGATCCCATTATCAAATGACAACTCATGTCTATGGTTAGGAAACCTTAATCATCTTTGATCAACGAGGTAGTCTAGTAGAGGCTCACTAGGGACACGATATTTGTTTATGTATCCACACATGTATTTAAGTTTCCGGTTAATACAATTCAAGCATGAATAATAAACATGTATCATGATTAAGGAAATATAATAATAACATTTTATTATTGCCTCTAGGGCATATTTCCATCATATATTTCTAGCTTGATTGATTCACATAACTTGCCTCGTGCATACACATCCTAAAGGTATATATTTGATATGATTATTGTGGAACTAGTAGATATTTTACGACCTCGTTGAACGCACAGACATGTTTGCTAGTGCAAAATAAATATAAATTGGAGTTCTCATTCAAAATATATACTCCCTCCTTTCCACAATGTAGTAAGTATAGATTTTGAGAAGTCAAATATTACTAACTTTGATCATGTTTATAGACAAAAATATGTACATTTAAAATACTAAATGCATATTATTGAATACATAACCAGTGATATTTTCATGTTGTACATGTTTGAAATTTCATATATAAATAGTTTTCTCTGTAAAGTCGATCAAAGTTTGCTTAGTTTTTTTCCCGTGAATAAGCGCACTGACGTATAATTCCATTGATAGGTAGGGAGAAGAACAAGGTAATAGCCTCAAGATGGCATACACAGAGAGGCGCCAATAACGTCGCAGGTGAGCACAAGAGAAAGGTGTTGCTTAGCCCCCGTAAATAGGGCCCAGATTACATGTAAAATCATATCTAATCCTTTTGCACTCGCGCGTGCCCAGCTCTGAGCTTCATCCTTGATGATGTTTAGCAACTGAGTGCTGGAGGGTGCATACCCTTGAAGATGATCACATTCCGGTGTTTCCAGATAACCCATGCAGTGATGATCGCAAGGGTAACCAATCCTTTGCAAAGGCAAGGTGGGCAGACATGGTGACTTTGGACCACCAGGGCAAGAAGGTAGTCGTTCCATCCGGTGGCTGGGCAATAAGCCAACACTTGGACAAGACCTCATTCCAGGTTATCCAAGAGAAGACGCAGCCAGCAATGATGTGATGTTGGGTCTCGTCTTCCTGGGATCAGAATCCACAGGGAGGTGTGTGTTGCATGCCTCGGCTTGCTAGAAGATCAGCGGTCCAGTAGTGATTTTGCGATACCAGCCAAAAAGAACTTGATGTTGAGGGGCACCCAGCTACACCAGATTCATTACTAGAACGGCGTGATACGTCTCCAACGTATCTATAATTTTTGATTGTTCCATGCTATTATTTTTTATGTTTTGGATGTCTAATGGGCTTTGTCATACACTTTTATATTATTTTTGGGACTAACCTATTAACCCAGAGCCCAGTGCTAGTTTCTGTTTTTCTCCTGTTTTAGGGTTTCGCAGAAAAGGAATATTAAACGGAGCCCAATTGACCTGAAAATCAACGGAGATCATTTTTGGACTAGAAGAAGCCCACGGAGTGCCGGAGGGGGACGAGAGGACCCACGGGCTGCCCCCGAGGGTGGGGGGGGTGCCCGCCTACTGGGCGCGCCCCCTGCCTCGTGGATAGCCCGTAGCCCCCCTTTGCTTGGCCCCGACTCCAACACCTCCTATATATACTGAAACCTCGGGAAAATAACCTAGATTGGGAGTTCCGCTGCTGAAAGCCTCTGTTGACACCGAAAACCAATCTAGACCCGTTCTAGCACCCCGCCGGAGGGGGGGGGAATCCCTCTCCGGTGGCCATCTTCATCATCGCGGCGCTCTCCATGATGAGGAGGGACTAGTCCACCCTCGGGGCTGAGGGTATGTACCAGTAGCTATGTGTTTGATCTCTCTTTCGTGTTCTTGAGATGGCACGATCTTGATGTATCGTGAGCTTTGCTATTATAGTTGGATCTTATGATGTTTCTCCCCCTCTACTCTCTTGTGATGAATTGAGTTTTCCCTTTGAAGTTATCTTATCGGATTGAGTCTTTAAGGATTTGAGAAGACTTGATGTATGTCTTGCGTGGGATACATGTGGTGACAATGGGGCATTCTATTGATTCACTTGATGTATGTTTTGGTGATCAACTTGCGGGTTCCGTGACCTTGGGAATCTATGCATCGGGGTTGGCACACATTTTCGTCTTGACTCTCCGGTAGAATCTTTGGGGCACTCTTTGAAGTTCTTTGTGTTGGTTAAATAGATGAATCTGAGATTGTGTGATGCATATCGTATAATCATGCCCACAGATACTTGAGGTGACAATGGAGTATCTAGGTGACATTAGGGTTTTGGTTGATTTGTGTCTTAAGGTGTTATTCTAGCACGAACTCTATGATAGATCGAACGGAAAGAATAGCTTCGTGTTATTTTACTACGGACTCTTGAATAGATCGATTAGAAAGAATAACTTTGAGGTGGTTTCGTACCCTACCATAATCTCTTTGTTTGTTCTCCTCTATTATTTACTTTGGAGTGACTCTTTGTTGCATGTTGACGGATAGCTATATGATCCAGTTATGTTATTATTGTTGAGAGAAATTGCACTAGTGAAAGTATGAACCCTAGGCCTTGTTTCCTATCATTGCAACACCATTTATGCTCACGTTTACCACTTGCTACCTTGCTGTTTTTATATTTTCTTATTACAAAAACCTATATCTAGCATCCATATTGCACTTGTATCACCATCTCTTCGCCGAACTAGTGCACCTATACAATTTACCATTGTATTGGGTGTGTTGGGGACACAAGAGACCCTTCGTTATTTGGTTTCAGGGTTGTTTGAGAGAGACCATCTTCATCCTACGCCTCCCACGGATTGATAAACCTTAGGTCATCCACTTGAGGGAAATTTGCTACTGTCCTACAAACCTCTGCACTTGGAGGCCCAACAACGTCTACAAGAAGAATGTTATGTAGTATACATCATGCTCTTTTCTGGCGCTGTTGCCGGGGAGGTTAGTGCTTGAAGGTATATCTTTAGATCTTGCAACCGAATCTTTTAGTTTCTTGTTTTATCAGTAGTTTAGTTTATACAGGAAAACTACAAAAAAATGGAATTGAGGTTACCTCATATGCTTCATCTCTTTAATATCTTTCGTGAAAATGATGGAAAGGAAAATTGTGCTCAAGTACTAGAAGAAGAATTACATATAATGCTTGGCATAAAATATGTGCATGATTGCAATGTTGTTGATACGTCCAAAATGCATCACTATTTTATATCATAATTTATCCTTATTCATTGATATATTTCACGTTACGGTGATGTTCTTATGTTGTTTTGGTCTATTTTACATAGTTTGCAAACTCTCCGATGCCGGAACAGCACACGCAGGATTCAGCAGTAAAAAGTGGACGCTGAGTTGCTGAAGAAGAATACCTCCAAATTACCTGAAAATTGACGGGAGATATTTTTTAGAAGAATCACGAAGGCACGCAAAAGGGGAGCCAGAGGGGGGCCACAGGGTGCCCAGGCGGCCTGGGGGCGCCCCCCCTGGCCGCGCCGGGGGGCGCCTGGAGCCCCTGGCCCACCTCCGGATGCCCCCTTTTGCATATATGTTCTCCTTTCTCCGAAAACCCTAGAGACGAGACTTTTTACGGAGTTCCGCCGCCGCTCCGAGGCGGAAACCTACAGAGAAGAAAAGGGCATCTCCGGCGGGCAGATTCCGCCGGGGAGATCACCTCCCGGAAGGGGAGATCGTCGCCATCGTCATCACCATCGTCACGGGCATCATCGAGATCATCATCAACATCATCCCCAACATCAGCACCATCTCCATGTTCATCCAAATCTCATCTTACAATCACAACTCGTGTTGTAACTTGTACTACCTATCCTCTCTACTCCATCGGTGTTGATTACTACTTTGTGGTGAATGCTATTGAGTTTTGTTGGAGAAATATTATTATGTCCAGATTGTTTATCACATATTTATCCCCGCTGATCATGGTCTCTTTTATGTCTCGTGAGTAGTTACCTTAGTTCTTGAGGACATGGGAAAGTCTTGTTGTTAGTAGTCATATGCTGTTGAAGTAATATGTGTTGTTTGATACTTAAGTTGCGTTGTCATTCTACTAGTGGTGTTGTGTGAGTCGAACACCCAACACTTCGCCTTATTAAGGACCTAGGAGAATACATTGTGTATAAAGAATGCTTATGGTGGGTTGCCGGAGTGACAGAAACCTGAACCCCAGTTCGCACGCTTTTGCATAAGGGAATAATGGATCCTCGATCGTATTGCTATGGTTAGGCTTTTGCCTTAAATTCTATCTTGTATTTGCGGATGCTTGCAAGGTGTTTAATCATAAGAGTGCATTCATCTTAGTCTAGAGAGTGCACTAGCATAGATCCACCCACTCAACACTTATCAACACATAACATAGTATCGATACGGAATATGGTGAAAGCACATGACTACCTCTCCCGTGTGTCCTCAGGAACGCTTTAGTCTTTATAAGTTCAGTTGCTAGGCCTCTCCTTTGCTAAGAAAGGATTGGGCCACTTGTTACTCTCAGTACCTTTTATACTACTTGCTTTTACTATCCTGTTGCTTATACCGAGAAAACCCCTAAAAGTTATCTTTCAGTGCTTGCAGTAATTTCTTGCTCAGAATCGCTTATCAATACCTTCTGCTCCTCATTGGGTTCGACTCTCTTACTTATCGAAAATGCTGCAATAGATCCCTTACGGTTGTGGGTCATCAAGTACCGTTTTCTGGCGCCGTTGCCGGGGAGCGTAGCGCTATTGGTAAAGTGAAACTGGTTAGAAAGTTTTTTATAATTCTGTTTTTATTTTTGCTATTGCTGCTCTTCGTCCTTATGGACAACCCTATTATTGGAGCGTTGCTTGCGGGAAGACGCCCCACACCTGTGGTGGTTGATCCTCCCCCTACTGAAATTGTGCCTTATAAAATACCAGCTGGCATTATCGATTATGTTTTGGCTAATCGTTATGCAGGAGACAGACATCCCGGTGAACACTTGCTATATTTGTCACGACTATGTTCATTATTTAAGCTTGCAGGTGTATCGAGGGAGTTTGTCATGAGGAAATTGTTTGTCGTATCACTTATAGATAAAGCTTCAGATTGGTATGGGCTTCTCGATAACTCACACTTGCTGGACTGGCAGGAGCTTATGTCTCTCTTTTATACTAAGTTTTATCCTCTTCATGAAATTCATCGAGACATGAATTATATCTATAACTTTAGGTCTCGTGACGGAGAAAGCATTGCTCAAGCTTGGGGGAGATTGAAGTCCCTAATGCTCAAATGCCCTATTCATAAGCTTCCCAAGGAAATTATACTAACAAATTTTCATGCCATGCTTTCTCGTCAGGATAAGGAGATGCTGGATGCCTCCTCTAGTGGGGTATTTCAGAAGAAGAGTGTTGAAGAAAGGTGGGATCTCCTTGAAAGGATCCAGAGGAATACCGAAGATTGGGAAATTGATAAAGGTATTGAACCCGCTATAAATTATGAACATGATTATATTGAGAGCTATGTGGAAACTGATTATTTCAATACTTTTTGCTCTAAGATTGGTCTTGACTCCCATCTAGTGATTGATTTGTGTAAGAATTTTGCCTCTCACGTTGATTCTTTTAAAAAGAAGAGAGACCAGCACCATGAACCTTTTAAAGAACCACCTATTGATATTTGTGTTGCTGACCCTATTTTGCCTACAGTTATATATGAAAAGCCTCCCTTTCCCACGAGGATAAGGGAGCACTCTCTTGTGACAGGCATAATAAATAAAAGTGAGAGAAGAGTTGATGAGCCTGAGGACCAGATCAGGGTCGATCCTCAAGTTGCATTGATTAAAGACCTTGCTACTAATGATGTTTTGGATTCCAAGTGCTGTTTCTACTAACCTTGTCACAGCCAAGAATAAAGGCCCAATTTCAGGTACTCCAGTGGTATCTGTTAAAATAGGAGATCACAATTATTATGGGCTATGCGATTTGGGATCGAGTGCAAGTGCTATTCCCTATTCACTTTATGAAGAGATCATCGGTGAGATTTCCCCTTGTGAACTTGAAGAAGTTGATGTTACCATTCATCTTGCAAATAGAACAACTATCTCTCCTATCGGAATTGTGAGGGACGTTGAAGTCCTATGTGGAAAGGTAAAATACCCTACTGACTTTCTAGTACTTGGTTCAGAGAGGGACAATTTTTGTCCAATTATTTTTGGTAGACCTTTTCTTAGAACTTGTGGAGCTATAATAGATTGCAAGAAAGGTAAAGTTTCTGTTGAATTCGATGGTGAGCCATATGAATTTAATTTTTCTAAGTTCTCTAAGCAGCCTCGTGGTACTGATTTACCTAGTGATGATAAAATTATTGAAAGTATTGCCTCTATTGCTATTCCCCCTAATGATCCCTTGCAGCAATACATGGAGGACCATGAGAATGATTTGCATATGCAGGAAAGAAATGAACTAGATGAAATATTCTTGAGGCAGCCTGCTATCCTGAAGCACAACCTTCCGGTTGAACCTTTGGGAATTTTATCAAAACCGAAAGAAGACCCGGTGTTCGATCTTAAACCTCTTCCCGATACGCTCAAGTATGCTTATTTGGATGAAAAGAAAGTATATCATGTTATTATCAATTCTAACCTTTCAGGATATGAAGAGGAGCGATTATTGGAAGTACTTCGTAAACACCGAGGCGCAATTGGCTATACCCTCGATGACCTTAAGGGGATTAGTCCATCTATCTGTCAACATACTATCAACCTTGAGCCTGATGCTAAACCAGTTGTTGATCATCAACGACGGTTGAACCCGAAGATGATGGATGTCGTGAGAACTGAGATTCTCAAGCTTCTAGCCGCAGGTATTATCTACCCTATAGCTGATAGTAAGTGGGTAAGTCCGGTACATTGTGTTCCTAAGAAAGGAGGTACAACTGTGGTTCCTAATGATAAAAATGAACTAATACCTCAGAGAATTATTATTGGATATAGAATGTGTATTGATTACAGGAAGTTGAACAAGGCAACCAGAAAAGATCACTATCGGTTGCCGTTCATTGACCAAATGCTTGAAAGTTTATCCAAAAATACCCACTTTTGTTATCTTGATGGTTATTCTGGCTTCTCTCAAATTCATGTTAACACTGTCGATCAAGAGAAGACCACTTTTACTTGTCCCTTTGGTACTTATGCTTACAGGCGTATGCCTTTTGGTTTATGTAATGCCCCTGCTACTTTTCAAAGGTGTATGTCTGCTATATTTCATGGTTTCTGCGGGGATATTATGGAAGTCTTCATGGACGATTTCTCCGTCTATGGAACTTCTTTTGACCATTGTCTTCACAACCTTAATAAAGTTTTGCAGAGATGCGAGGAGACAAATTTGGTACTCAACTGGGAAAAGTGCCACTTTATGGTTAATGAAGGAATTGTTCTTGGTCATAAGATTTCCGAAAGGGGAATTGAAGTGGACAAGGCCAAGATCGAAGCTATTGAGAGGATGCCCTATCCAAGGGACATCAAAGGTATTCGCAGTTTTCTCGGTCATGCAGGTTTTTATAGAAGATTTTTTAAAGACTTTTCTAAAACCTCGAGACCCCTAACTAATCTTCTCCAGAAGGATGTTCCTTTTGTATTTGATGAAAGTTGTAAGGAAGCTTTTGAAGTCCTTAAGAAAGCTTTAATAACTGCTCCTATAGTACAACCACCTGACTGGAATTTACCTTTTGAGATTATGTGTGATGCAAGTGATTTTGCTGTTGGAGCTGTTTTAGGACAAATAGTTGATAAGAAATTGAATGTTATACATTATGCTAGTAAAACCCTTGATAGTGCTCAAAGAAACTATGCTACTACTGAGAAAGAATTTTTAGCTGTAGTTTTTGCTTGTGATAAGTTTAGGCAGTATATTGTTGATTCCAAAGTTATTATTCATACTGATCATGCTGCCATCAAGTATCTTATGACGAAGAAGGATGCCAAGCCAAGGCTTATCAGATGGGTACTCCTTCTTCAAGAATTTTATTTGCAGATTGTTGATAGGAAAGGGGAAGACAATCCGGTGGCGGACAATCTTTCAAGGATGGAAGATATACCGCACGACCCCATCCCAGTTAACGATAGTTTTCCAGACGAGCAACTCGCCGTTGTAAAAGTACAATCTCTTTCCGATCCTTGGTATGCAGATTATGCTAATTTTATTGTTGCAAAGTATTTGCCTCCAGGTCTAACATTTCAGCAAAGGAAGAAGTTCTTTCATGATTTGAGGCACTACTTTTGGGATGACCCACATCTTTTCAAAGAAGGTCCCGACGGGATCGTGAGAAGATGCGTTCCGGAACATGAGCAGAAGGACATTCTCAGACGGTGTCATGATAGTCCCTATGGAGGACATCATGCCGGTGAAAGGACTGCACATAAGGTTCTTCAATCAGGTTTTTATTGGCCTACTCTCTTTAAAGATGCTAGAAATTATGTTTTGGCCTGTGATAAATGTCAGAGAGTTGGAAACATTAGTAGAAGGAATGAGATGCCTATGAATTACTCACTAGTGATTGAACCTTTCGATTGTTGGGGTTTTGATTTTATGGGTCCTTTTCCTTCTTCACACAAGTACACTCACATTTTAGTAGCTGTTGATTATGTGACCAAGTGGGTTGAAGCAATCCCCACTGAAAGTGCTGATCACAAGACATCTTTGAAAATGCTTAAAGATGTAATTTTTCCTAGGTTTGGTGTACCAAGGTACCTCATGACCGATGGAGGATCTCACTTCACGCACGGAGCTTTTAGAAAAGCTTTGGCTAAATACGATGTTAATCATAGAATTGCTTCACCTTATCATCCTCAAACTAGTGGGCAAGTTGAGCTCACCAATAGAGAGATTAAGTTGATCTTGCAGAAAACAGTAAACAGAAATAGGAAAGATTGGTCAAACAAGTTAGGAGATGCTTTGTGGGCATACAGAACTGCTTATAAAAACCCCATGGGCATGTCTCCCTATAAGATGGTGTATGGCAAGGCTTGCCATTTGCCATTAGAGTTAGAGCACAAAGCTTTCTAGGCTGTTAGAGAGCTTAATGCTGACCCAAAACTAGCTGGTGAGAAGCGTCTCATGAACTTGACTTCTCTAGATGAATGGAGAAGTGAAGCTTACGAGAGCGCTAAAATGTTTAAGGAAAAGGTAAAAAAGTGGCATGATAGGAAGATTCTGAAATGTGAATTTAATGTTGGTGATAAAGTTTTGTTGTTTAGATCCCGTTTCAGGTTTTCTCCAGGTAAACTACTTTCCAGGTGGGAAGGACCATTTCATATTGAAGAAGTTTATCGGTCTGGTGCAATTAAGATTAATAATTTCGAAGGCACCAAACCTCAAGTTGTGAATGGGCAAAGACTTAAACATTACATAGCAGGAGACCCTGTCGATGTTGATGTGAATATAATATACACAACAACTCACGAAGAACATGTTGCAGCCCTGTTTCGGACGCCAGCAGAAGCAGAATAAAGAAAAGGTATGTAGTACGGTAAGAAAACACCGCAAACCATCATAAAAGTTCTGTATTACGAGTTTTTGCAAAATTAGTAAAATTCCGAGTCGAAGTGGAGCCGGAGACGACCTCCAGGGAGTCCAGGCGCCCCCCTGGCGCGCCCCCCCGGGCCGCGCCGGGAGGCCGCCTGGACACCCGGGAGCCCGTCTCCGACCCCGCTTTGGTCCGTTACCTTCCTACTTGTGCATAAATTTTTCCTATATATTTGCCTGGATTGTTCCGGCAACGTATCTTGCGATTTCGCGTGTTTTCTCTTCGATCTGTTTCTGCCAGGGAATCTTTCAGCTGAATTTAGGTGCCATGGCTTCTCCAAGTTCCCCCAAGGACAAGTTCGTCGTCAACGTCATCAACACTTACCTCGCTGAGGTGAAGAAGCACCCTCAGGTTGTTCAGATGGAGGACGGTGTCCTTCATCAAGAAGATCTGAAGGGACCTATCAAGGAGGGGAGCATCCAGGCCAGGCTGGAAGAAGTGGAGCAAGAAGCCTTCGAGTACAAGAAGATGATCGAGCGTGGTGTCAAAGCTAACTTTGACATCACCAACGAGCTGAAGAACTACTTCCTGAAGGAGATGAAGGAGATGTGTGAAAGAATCACCGCATCTGAAGAAAGAATTATAGAGCTCCAAGGGCAAATTAATGATCTACATAACCAGAAATGTGAGTATGAACTAAGGTTTATGCGCATGAGTATGGGTGCTGAATGCAGGATTCAGGAGATGAGCCTCTCATATGAGACTTTAGCAAGATATCCATGGAAGCGTTTCGCCAAGGACTACGTGATCAACGCCAACAAATATGGGTGAAATCTCCTGGGGTAATGGCATTCCCTTGGCTTGTTCCAAGCTTGGGGGAGTGCCCGGTATCTTTATCTTTACCTTTTGCCTTTTAGAGTCAAGTACAGTCGTATCATGTCTAGGGAGGTTATTATATGAGATAGGAGTGTGCATTGAGGTCTATCGCTCCTTCGGTGAAGAATTGTATCTGTGAGTGTGGAGTCGTTTATGATGGAATATTAATGAGAAGTTTATCGGTTCCATTTGCTGCACTCGGTATTCTCTTCACGCAATCGACCTTATATGATGATTCTTATGGGGAGTATTGACCTTATGTCAGGTATGGCCATGAAACTTTATTTAATCTTGGCAAACATAGCTTTGGTCATAACAACAAGCATGATTTTCTTAAAGTATCAACATAGCCAAAACCTTTATGTTATTATGCTTGAAGTGTTATGTTGACAAGGAAGACAACTTGATGTGTTATGCTTATTTCAATGTTCATGCTTTATATTGCTTTGCATCTTAGTCATCATCAATTGTCTGCTCTCTCAAAACCTTCGCTAGCCTAACTCTGTACTAAGCGGTATTCTGCTTGTGCATCCATACCCTTAAAACCAATACCTTCCATATGAGTCCACCATACCTACCTACTCGTGGTATTCCAATACCACTTCCTAAAGTATAAAATTTATGTGTTATCCTCAAATGTTCAAAATCTTTTATTTTGTGCCTCTGTTCTAGCTCATGAGGAAGTAATAGCTAATTCATAGTCTTTTTGAGTTGGACAAGCTTCACCCCGGGATTGCATGTACAATGTGCAAACCCATAATACGAGAAGGAGCTGGCATAGAGTGCGCTCGGCTTAAAAATAATATAACAAACAAACCTCCTTCACGCTTTGTTCATGAGAAATCAGAAAACTTTGGCAGTGATAAACAAAGGAAAATAAGAGGATGTTATCGTCCTCGTGCGGGAGCCGTTCCTCGAAACTTGTCCAGATCGAAAAGCAATTGAGTTATCTATTAGCATTCGTTGACAAATCATGCACCCCTAAAAAACTTGTTTTCATTCTGTTTGATTTGAGGATAGCACATGAGTTTTCCCTACTACCCTAGAGCAGGGCCTATCTTTTAATTTTAAGTTGAGTCAGTTACTTCTACTTCCTTCTATTTCTCAAAGAGAGCAGACGTTTGATGTTGATAAGGATTCATTCATATAAAGTTGCATTAAGATTTGTCATATCATATCCTTGTTGACATTATCATTCGATAAGTAAGTTGTTTGTCATGCCCAGCTGAGGCAAACATCTTCCTTTGTGTTAACATTTTCACTTCTTGCCTATTAACATGTTATTTTCAAAAATCTTCAATTGATCTCATCAAATATAAGAGCAAAAGTTAAATCTATTGTTGTTCTTTGACCAAAGGACATGTTTGCCATGATATAATGAGTTTCCTTAGCCCTACTTTCGAATATAAGTGTTATCACTCTTTCATAAGGGCCTTATGAGTTGAAGATAGCTGTTGAGGATATTTGAGTTGGTAAAGAAACTATGATGCTTCTTGTCCGTATTCTATTTATCGACACTTCACTCTCTAAACTTGTGGACAGGTTTACCGAGTTCATATTCGCTTGGGGACAAACGAGGTCTAAGCTTGGGGGTGTTGATACGTCCAAAATGCATCACTATTTTATATCATAATTTATCCTTATTCATTGATATATTTCACGTTACGGTGATGTTCTTATGTTGTTTTGGTCCATTTTACACAGTTTGCAAACTCTCTGATGCCGGAACAGCAGACGCAGGATTCAGCAGTAAAAAGTGGATGCTGAGTTGCTGAAGAAGAATACCTCCAAATTACCTGAAAATTGACGGGAGATATTTTTCAGAAGAATCACGAAGGCACGCAAAAGGGGAGCCAGAGGGGGGCCACAGGGTGCCCAGGCGGCCTGGGGGCGCCCCCCCCCCCCCCCCCCCGTGGCCGCGCCGGGGGGGCGCCTGGAGCGCCTGGCCCACCTCCGGATGCCCCCTTTTGCATATATGTTCTCCTTTCTCCGAAAACCCTAGAGACGGGACTTTTTACGGAGTTCCGCCGCCGCTCCGAGGCGGAAACCTACAGAGAAGAAAAGGGCATCTCCGGCGGGCAGATTCCGCCGGGGAGATCACCTCCCGGAAGGGGAGATCGTCGCCATCGTCATCACCATCGTCACGGGCATCATCGAGATCATCATCAACATCATCCCCAACATCAGCACCATCTCCATCTTCATCCAAATCTCATCTTACAATCACAACTCGTGTTGTAACTTGTACTACCTATCCTCTCTACTCCATCGGTGTTGACTACTACTTTGTGGTGAATGCTATTGAGTTTTGTTGGAGAAATATTATTATGTCCAGATTGTTTATCACATATTTATCCCCGCTGATCATGGTCTCTTTTATGTCTCGTGAGTAGTTACCTTAGTTCTTGAGGACATGGGAAAGTCTTGTTGTTAGTAGTCATATGCTGTTGAAGTAATATGTGTTGTTTGATACTTAAGTTGCGTTGTCATTCTACTAGTGGTGTTGTGTGAGTCGAACACCCAACACTTCGCCTTATTAAGGACCTAGGAGAATACATTGTGTATAAATAATGCTTATGGTGGGTTGCCAGAGTGACAGAAACCTGAACCCAAGTTCGCACGCTTTTGCATAAGGGAATAATGGATCCTCGATCGTATTGCTATGGTTAGGCTTTTGCCTTAAATTCTATCTTGTATTTGCGGATGCTTGCAAGGTGTTTAATCATAAGAGTGCATTCATCTTAGTCTAGAGAGTGCACTAGCATAGATCCACCCACTCAACACTTATCAACACATAACATAGTATCGATACGGAATATGGTGAAAGCACATGACTACTTCTCCCGTGTGAAGAAAATATGCCCTAGAGGCAATAATAAAGTTATTATTTATTTCCTTATATCATGATAAATGTTTATTATTCATGCTAGAATTGTATTAACCGGAAACTTAATACATGTGTGAATACATAGACAAAACAGAGTGTCCCTAGTATGCCTCTACTAGACTAGCTCATTGATCAAAGATGGTTATGTTTCCTAGCCATAGACATGAGTTGTCATTTGATCAACGGGATCACATCATTAGGAGAATGATCTGATGGACAAGACCCATCCGTTAGCTTAGCACTATGATCGTTTAAGTTGTACTGCTATTGCTTTCTTCACGACTTATACATGTTCCTATGACTATGAGATTATGCAACTCCCGAATACCGGAGGAACACTTTGTGTGCTACCAAACGTCACAATGTAACTGGGTGATTGTAAAGGTACTCTACAGGTGTCTCCGAAGGTACTTGTTGGGTTGGCGTATTTCGAGATTAGGATTTGTCACTCCGATTGTCGGAGAGGTATCTCTGGGCCCACTCGGTAATGCACATCACTATAAGCCTTGCAAGCATTGCAGCTAATGAGTTAGTTGCGGGATGATGTATACGGAACGAGTAAAGAGACTTGCCGGTAACGAGATTGAACTAGGTATTGAGATACCGACGATCGAATCTCGGGCTAGTAACATACCGATGACAAAGGGAACAACGTATGTTGTTATGTGGTTTGACCGATAAAGATCTTCGTAGAATATGTGGGAACCAATATGAGCATCCAGGTTCCGCTATTGGTTATTGACCGGAGACGTGTCTCGGTCATGTCTACATAGTTCTCGAACCCGTAGGGTCCGCACGCTTAAGGTTTCGATGACAGTTTTATTATGAGTTTATGAGTTTTGATGTACCGAAGGAGTTCGGAGTCCCGGATGAGATCGGGGACATGACGAGGAGTCTCGAAATGGTCGAGACGTAAAAATCGATATATTGGACGACTATATTCGGACATCGGAAAGGTTCCGAGTGATTCGAGTATTTTCGGAGTACCGGGGAGTTACAGGAATAGAGGAGAGAGGCCAAAAGGAAGGAGGCGCGTGGCCCCCTTCTGGTCCGAATTGGACAAGGGGTGCAGCCCCCTTTTCCTTCTCCCTCTCCCCCTCTTTCCTTCTCTCCTACTCCGGAAAGGAAAGGGGAATCCTACTAGGACTTGGGAGTCCTAGTAGGACTCCCCACACTTGGCACGCCCCTTCTAGGGTCGGCCTCTCCCTCCCTCCTTTATATACGGGGGTAGGGGGGCACCTCTAGACACAACAATTGATCTCTTAATCTCTTAGCCGTGTGCGGTGCCCCCCTCCACCATAGTTCTCCTCGATAAATATTGTAGCGGTGCTTAGGCGAAGCCCTGCGACGGTAGAACATCAAGATCGTCATCACGCCGTCGTGCTGACGAAACTCTCCCTTGACACTCGGCTGGATCGGAGTTCGAGGGACGTCATCGAGCTGAACGTGTGCTATAACTCGGAGGTGCCGTAGTTTCGGTACTTGATCGGTCGGGCCGTGAAGACGTACGACTACATCAACCGCGTTGTTCTAACGCTTCCGCTTTCGGTCTACGAGGGTACGTAGACTCACTCTCCCCTCTCATTGCTATGCATCTGGTAGATAGATCTTGCGTGATCGTAGGAAAATTTTAAAATACTACGTTCCCCAACAGTGGCATCATGAGCCAGGTCTATGCGTAGATGATATGCACGAGTAGAACACAAGTGAGTTGTGGACGATACTAGTCATACTGCTTACCAACATGTCATACTTTGATTCGGCGGTATTGTTGGATGAAGCGGCCCGGACCGACATTACGCGTACGCTTACGCGAGACTGGTTCTACCGACGTGCTTCACACACAGGTGGCTGGCGGGTGTCAGTTTCTCCAACTTTAGTTGAATCAAGTGTGGCTACGCCCGGTCCTTGTGAAGGTTAAAACAGCACATACTTGACGAAATATCGTTGTGGTTTTGTATGCGTAGGTAAGAACGGTTCTTCCTAAGCCCGTAGCAGCCACGTAAAACTTGCAACAACAAAGTAGAGGACGTCTAACTTGTTTTTGCAGGGCATGTTGTGATGTGATATGGTCAAGACATGATGAGTTATACGGTTTTGTATGAAATGATCATGTTTTGTAAAGTTATCGGCAACTGGCAGGAGCCATATGGTTGTCGCTTTATTGTATGAAATGCAATCGTCATGTAATTGCTTTACTTTATCACTAAGCGGTGGCGATAGTCGTAGAAGCAATAGTTGGCGAGACGACAACGATGCTACGATGGAGATCAAGGTGTCGCGCCGGTGATGAAGGTGATCATGACGGTGCTTTGGAGATGGAGATCAAAAGCACAAGATGATGATGGCCATATCATGTCACATATTTTGATTGCATGTGATGTTTATCTTATTATGCTTCTTATTTTGCTTAGTTCGACGGTAGCATTATAAGATGATCCCTTACTAAATTTCAAGGTATAAGTGTTCTCCCTGAGTATGCACCGTTGCGAAAGTTCGTCGTGCCGAGACACCACGTGATGATCGGGTGTGATAAGCTCTACGCTCAAATACAACGGGTGTAAGCCAGTTTTGCACACGCAGAATACTCGGGTTAAACTTGACGAGCCTAGCATATGCAGATATGGCCTCGGAACACTAGAGACCGAAAGGTCGAGCGTGAATCATATAGTAGATATGATCAACATAAGATGTTCACCATTGAAAACTACTCCATCTCACGTGATGACCGGACATGGTTTAGTTGATCTGGATCACGTGATCATTTAGATGACCAGAGGGATGTCTATCTAAGTGGGAGTTCTTCAAGTAATATGATTAATTGAACTTTACTTTATCATGAACTTAGTCCTGGTAGTATTAGCATATCTATGTTGTAGATCAATAGCTCGCGACGTTGCTCCCCATTTATTTTTTATATGTTCCTAGAGAAAACTAAGTTGAAAGATGTTAGTAGCAATGATGCGGAATTGTTCCGTGATCTGAGGATTATCCTCATTGCTGCACAGAGAATTATGTCCTTGATGCACCGCTAGGTGACATACCTATTGCAGGAGCAGATGTAGACGTTATGAACGTTTTGACAAAAGCTCGGTATGATGACTACTTGATAGTTTAAGTGCACCATGCTTTATGGCTTAGAATCGGGACTTCAAAAACGTTTTGAACGCCACGGAGCATATAAGATGTTCCAAGAGTTGAAATTAGTATTTCATACTCATGCCCGTGTCGAGAGGTATAAGACTTCTGACAGTACTTTGCCTACAAGATGGAGGAGAATAGCTCAGCCAGTGAGCATGTGCTCAGATTGTCTGGGTACTACAATTACTTGAATCAAGTGGGAGTTAATCTTCCAGATAAGATAGTAATTGACAAAGTTCTCTAGTCACTATCACATAGTTAGTAGAACTTCGTGATGAACTATAATATGCAAGGGATGACGAAAGGAATTCCCGAGCTCTTCGCAATGCTGAAGTCGGCGAAGGTAGAAATCATGAAAAAGCATCAAGTGTTGATGGTTAACAAGACCACTTGTTTCAAGTAAAGGGCAAAGGGATAGAAGGGGAACTTCAAGAAGAATGACAAGCAAGTTGTCACTCCCGTGAAGAAACCCAAAGCTAAAACTCAAGCCTGAAACTAAGTGCTTCTACTGCAAAGGAAATGGTCACTGGAAGTGGAACTGCCCTAGATACTTGGCGGATAAGAAGGATGGCAAAGTGAACAAAGGTATATTTTGATATACAGATTATTGATGTGTACTTTACTAGTGTTCATAGCAACCCCTGGGTATTTGATACCGGTTCAGTTGCTAAAATTAGTAACTCGAAACGAGAATTGCAGAATGAAAAGAGACTGGTTAAAGGTGAAGTGACGATGTGTGTTGGAAGTGGTTCCAAGATTGATATGATCATCATCGCACACTCCCTATACTTTCGGGATTAGTGTAAAAGCTAAATAAATGTTATTTGGCATTTGCGTTGAGCATGAATATGATTTGATCATATTTGTCGCAATACGGTTATTCATTTAAAGTCATAGAATAATTGTTATTCTGTTTACATGAATAAAACCTTCGATGGTCATACACCCAATGAAAATAGTTTGTTGGATCTCGATCGTGGTGATACACATATTCATAAAATTGAAGCCAAAAGATGCAAGGTTAATAATGATAGTGCAACTTATTTGTGGCACTGCTGTTTAGGTCATAATGGTGTAAAGCGCATGAAGAAACTCCATAGTGATGGACTTTTGGAATCACTTGATTATGAATCACTTGGTGCTTGCGAACCATGCCTCATGGGCAAGATGACTAAAACTCCGTTCTCCGGAACAATGGAGCGAGCAACAGATTTGTTGGAGATCGTACATACAGATGTATGTGGACCAATGAGTGTTGAAGCTCGCGGCGGGTATCGTTATTTTCTGACCTTCACTGATGATTTGAGCAGATATGGGTATATCTACTTAATGAAGCACAAGTCTAAAACATTTGAAAAGTTCAAAGAATTTCAGAGTGAAGTGGAGAATCATCGTAACAAGAAAATAAGAGTTTCTACGATATGATCGTAGAGGTAAAATATTTGAGTTAGCGAGTTTGGCCTCCAGTAAAAACAATGTGAAATAGTTTCACTACTCACGCCACCTGGAACACCATAGTGTAATGGTGTGTCCGAACGTCATAACCGTACTTTATTAGATATGGTGCGATCGATGATGTCTCTTACCGATCTACCACTATCGCTTTTGGGGTTATGCATTAGAGACATATACATTCACGTTAAATAGGGCACCATCTAAATCCGTGGAGATGACACCGTATGAACTGTGGTTTGACGAGAAACCTAAGTTGTCATTTCTTTAAGTTTGGGACTGCGATGCTTATGTGAAAAAGTTTCAACATGATAAGCTCGAACCCAAATCGGAGAAGTAAATCTTCATAGGATACCCAAAAGAAACTGTTGGGTACACCTTCTATCACAGATCTGAAGGCAAGGTCTTTGTTGCTAAGAGTAGATCCTTTCTAGAGAAGGAGTTTCTCTCGAAAGAAGTGAGTGGGAGGAAAGTGGAACTTGATGAGGTAATTGTACCTTCTCCCGAATTGGATAGTAGTACATCACAGAAACTGGTTCCAGTGATTCCTACACCAATTAGTGAGGAAGCTAATGATGATGATCATGAAACTTCGGATCAAGTTACTGTTGAACTTCGTAGATCAACCAGAGTACGTTCCGCACCAGAGTGGTACGGCAACCCGGTTCTGGAAGTCATGTTACTGGACCATGATGAACCTACGAACTATGAGGAAGCGATGATGAGCCCAGATTCCGCAAAATGGCTTGAGACCATGAAATCTGAGATGGGATCCATGTATGAGAACAAAGTGTGGACTTTGGTTGACTTGCCCGATGGTCGGCAAGCCATCGAAAATAAATGGATCTTCAAGAGGAAGACTGACGCTGACAGTAATGTTACTATTTACAAAGCTCGACTTGTTGCGAAAGTTTTTCAACAAGTTCAAGGAGTTGACTACGATGAGACTTTCTCACCCGTAGCGATGCTTAAGTCTGTCCGAATCATGTTAGTATGAAATCTGGCAAATGGATAACAAAACTGCATTCTTTAATGGATTTATTAAAGAAGACTTGTATATGATGCAACCAGAAGGTTTTGTCAATCCTAAAGGTGCTAACAAAATGTGCAAGCTCCAGCGATCCATCTATGGACTGATGCAAGCATCTCGGAGTTGGAATATACGCTTTGATAAGTTGATCAAAGCATATAGATTTATACAGACTTGCGGTGAAGCCTGTATTTACAAGAAGTGAGTGGGAGCACTACAACCTTTCGGATAAGTATATGTGAATGACATGTTGTCGATCGGAAATGATGTAGAATTTTCTGGAAAGCATAAAGGAGTGTTTGAAAGGAGTTTTTCAAAGAAAGACCTTGGTGAAGCTGCTTACATATTGGGCATCAAGATCTATAGAGATAGATCAAGACGCTCGATAAGACTTTCGATGAGTACATACATTGATAAGATTTTGAAGTAGTTCAAAATGGATCAGTCAAAGAAGGAGTTCTTGCCTGACTTGTAAGGTGTGAAGTTGAGTAAGACTCAAAGCGAGACCACGGCAGAAAAATATAGAGAGAATGAAAGTCATTCCCTATGCCTCAGCCATAGGTTCTATAAAGTATCCCATGCTGTGCACCAAACATGTTGTGTACCTTGCCATGAGTTTGTCAAGGGGGTACAATAGTGATCCAGGAGTAGATCACTGTACAGCGGTCAAAATTATCCTTAGTAACAGGATGACTAAGGAAATGTTTCTCGATTATGGAGGTGATAATGAGTTCGTCGTAAAGGGTTACGCCGATGCAAGCTTTGACACTAAATCCAGATGACTCTAAGTATCAATCTGGATGCGTATTGAAAGTGGGAGCAA
Source organism: Secale cereale (assembly GCA_902687465.1). Classification (NCBI taxonomy): domain Eukaryota; kingdom Viridiplantae; phylum Streptophyta; class Magnoliopsida; order Poales; family Poaceae; genus Secale; species Secale cereale. Next base: position 653,370,867 of record LR738711.1, read on the forward strand.
TTAGCTAGAGTAGCTCTATGCAGAGCATTGTAGACATAGAAATTTGCGAAATACATACGGATCTGAATGTGACAGACCCGTTGACTAAACTTCTCTCACAAGCAAAACATGATCACACCTTATTACTCTTGGGTATTAATCACATAGCGACGTGAACTAGATTATTGACTCTAGTAACCCTTTGGGTGTTGGTCACATGGCGATGTGAACTATGGGTGTTATTCACATAACGATGTGAACTATCGGTATTAAATCACATGGCGATGTGAGCTAGATTATTGACTCTAGTGCAAGTGGGAGACTGAAGGAAATATGCCCTAGAGGCAATAATAAAGTTATTATTTATTTCCTTATATCATGATAAATGTTTATTATTCATGCTAGAATTGTATTAACCGGAAACTTAATACATGTGTGAATACATAGACAAAACAGAGTGTCCCTAGTATGCCTCTACTAGACTAGCTCATTGATCAAAGATGGTTATGTTTCCTAGCCATAGACATGAGTTGTCATTTGATCAACGGGATCACATCATTAGGAGAATGATCTGATGGACAAGACCCATCCGTTAGCTTAGCACTATGATCGTTTAAGTTTTACTGCTATTGCTTTCTTCATGACTTATACATGTTCCTATGACTATGAGATTATGCAACTCCCGAATACCGGAGGAACACTTTGTGTGCTACCAAACGTCACAACGTAACTGGGTGATCATAAAGGTACTCTACAGGTGTCTCCGAAGGTACTTGTTGGGTTGGCGTATTTCGAGATTAGGATTTGTCACTCCGATTGTCGGAGAGGTATCTCTGGGCCCACTCGGTAATGCACATCACTATAAGCCTTGCAAGCATTGCAGCTAATGAGTTAGTTGCGGGATGATGTATACGGAACGAGTAAAGAGACTTGCCGGTAACGATATTGAACTAGGTATTGAGATACCGACGATCGAATCTCGGGCTAGTAACATACTGATGACAAAGGGAACAACGTATGTTGTTATGTGGTTTGACCGATAAAGATCTTCGTAGAATATGTGGGAGCCAATATGAGCATTCAGGTTCCGCTATTGGTTATTGACCGGAGACGTGTCTCGGTCATGTCTACATAGTTCTCGAACCCGTAGGGTCCGCACGCTTAAGGTTTCGATGACAGTTTTATTATGAGTTTATGAGTTTTGATGTACCGAAGGAGTTCGGAGTCCCGGATGAGATCGGGGACATGACGAGGAGTCTCGAAATGGTCGAGACGTAAAAATCGATATATTGGACGACTATATTCGGACATCGGAAAGGTTCCGAGTGATTCGGGTATTTTCGGAGTACCGGGGAGTTACGGGAATAGAGGAGAGAGGCCAAAAGGAAGGAGGCGCGTGGCCCCCTTCTGGTCCGAATTGGACAAGGGGTGCAGCCCCCTTTTCCTTCTCCCTCTCCCCCTCTTTCCTTCTCTCCTACTCCGGAAAGGAAAGGGGAATCCTACTAGGACTTGGGAGTCCTAGTAGGACTCCCCACACTTGGCACGCCCCTTCTAGGGTCGGCCTCTCCCTCCCTCCTTTATATACGGGGGTAGGGGGGCACCTCTAGACACAACAATTGATCTCTTGATCTCTTAGCCGTGTGCGGTGCCCCCCTCCACCATAGTTCTCCTCGATAAATATTGTAGCGGTGCTTAGGCGAAGCCCTGCGACGGTAGAACATCAAGATCGTCATCACGCCGTCGTGCTGACGAAACTTGTTGGGGAACGTTGCATGGGAAACAAAATTTTCCTACGTTCACCAAGATCAATCTAGGAGATGCATCTACGAGAGGAGAGTTGGATCCACATACCCTTGTAGATCGCTAAGCGGAAGCGTTCAAGAACGCGGTTGATGGAGTCGTACTCGCCGCGATTCAGATCGCCGAAGATCCTAGCACCGAACGGACGGTGCCTCCGCGTTCTTCACACGTGCAGCCCGGTGACGTCTCCCACACCTTGATCCAGCAAGGAGAGAGGGAGAGGTTGGGGAAGACTCCATCCAACAGAAGCACGACGGCGTGGTGGTGGTGGAGGAGCGCGGGACTCCAGCAGGGCTTCGCCAAGCGCTGCAAGAGACGAGGAGGGAGAGGGGTAGGGCTGCGCCAAGAGGGAGACGTTCTCGTGTGTCTAGCAGCCCCAAAACCTTACATATATATAGGGGGAAGGGAGGGCTGCGCCCCCTTTAGGGTTTCCCACCCCTAGGGGTGCGGCCAGCCCTAGAAAACCCATCTAGGGTGCGGCCAAGGGGGGGAGAGAGAGGGGGCGCCCTAGGATGGGCCTTAAGGCCCATCTGGACCTAGGGTTTGCCCCCCTCCACACTCCATGCGCCTAGGGACTTGGTGGGGGGGCGCACCAGCCCCCTTGGGGCTGGTCCCCTCCCACACTTAGCCCACGCAGCCACCTGGGGCTGGTGGCCCAACCTGGTGGACCCCCGGGACCCTCCCGGTGGTCCCGGTACATTACCGATATCGCCCGAAACTTTTCCGGTGACCAAAACAGGACTTCCCATATATGAATCTTTACCTCCGGACCATTCCGGAACTCCTCGTGACGTCCGGGATCTCATCCGGGACTCCGAACAACATTCGGTAACCGCGTACATACTTTCCCTATAACCCTAGCGTCATCGAACCTTAAGTGTGTAGACCCTACGGGCTCGGGAACCATGTAGACATGACCGAGACAACTCTCCGGCCAATAACCAACAGCGGGATCTGGATACCCATGTTGGCTCCCACATGTTCCACGATGATCTCATCGGATGAACCACGATGTCAAGGATTCAATCAATCCCGTATACGATTCCCTTTGTCTATCGGTATAGCACTTGCCCGAGATTCGATCGTCGGTATACCGATACCTTGCTCAATCTCGTTAGCGGCAAGTCTCTTTACTCGTTCCGTAACACATCATCCCGTGATCAACTCCTTGATCACATATTGTGCACATTATGATGATGTCCTACCGAGTGGGCCCAGAGATACCTCTCCGTCATACGGAGTGACAAAACCCAGTCTCGATTCGTGCCAACCCAACAGACACTTTCGGAGATACCTGTTGTGCACCTTTATAGCCACCCAGTTACGTTGTGACGTTTGGTACACCCAAAGCATTCCTACGGTATCTGGGAGTTGCACAATCTCATGGTCTAAGGAAAAGATACTTGACATATAGAAAAGCTTTAGCATACGAACTACACGATCTGTGCTAGGCTTAGGATTGGGTCTTGTCCATCACATCATTCTCCTAATGATGTGATCCCGTTATCAACGACATCCAATGTCCATGGTTAGGAAACCGTAACCATCTATTGATCAACGAGCTAGTCGTCTAGAGGCTCACTAGGGACATGGTGTTTGTCTATGTATCCATACATGTATCTGAGTTTCCTATCAATACAATTCTAGCATGGATAATAAACGATTATCGTGAACAAGGAAATATAATAATAACCAATTTATTATTGCCTCTAGGGCATATTTCCAACAGCTGTTGGGGAACGTCGCATGGGAAACAAAAATTTTCCTACGTTCACCAAGATCAATCTAGGAGATGCATCTACGAGGGGAGAGTTGGATCCACATACCCTTGTAGATCGCTAAGCGGAAGCGTTCAAGAACGCGGTTGATGGAGTCGTACTCGCCGCGATTCAGATCGCCGAAGATCCTAGCACCGAACGGACGGTGCCTCCGCGTTCTTCACACGTGCAGCCCGGTGACGTCTCCCACGCCTTGATCCAGCAAGGAGAGAGGGAGAGGTTGGGGAAGACTCCATCCAACAGCAGCACAACGGCGTGGTGGTGGTGGAGGAGCGCGGGACTCCAGCAGGGCTTCGCCAAGCGCTGCGGGAGACGAGGAGGGAGAGAGGTAGGGCTGCGCCAATCGACCGAGGTCAAAACTTGTTCTGGGCAGCCCTAAACTTCACATATATATAGGGGGGAGGTAGGGGCTGCGCCCCCATCTAGGGTTTCCTCCCTAGGGGTGGCGGCAGCCCCCCAGAACCCATCTAGGGGGCGGCCAAGGGGGGGAGAGAGAGGGGGCGCCCTAGGATGGGCCTTAAGGCCCATCTGGACCTAGGGTTTGCCCCCCTCCACCCTCCATGCGCCTAGGGACTTGGTGGGGGGGCGCACCAGCCCCCTTGGGGCTGGTCCCCTCCCACACTTAGCCCACGCAGCCTTCTGGGGCTGGTGGCCCCACCTGGTGGACCCCCGGGACCCTCCCGGTGGTCCCGGTACATTACCGATATCGCCCGAAACTTTTCCGGTGACCAAACCAGGACTTCCCATATATGAATCTTTACCTCCGGACCATTCCGGAACTCCTCGTGACGTCCGGGATCTCATCCGGGACTCCGAACAACATTCGGTAACCGCGTACATACTTTCCCTATAACCCTAGCGTCATCGAACCTTAAGTGTGTAGACCCTACGGGCTCGGGAACCATGTAGACATGACCGAGACAACTCTCCGTCCAATAACCAACAGCGGGATCTGGATACCCATGTTGGCTCCCACATGTTCCACGATGATCTCATCGGATGAACCACGATGTCAAGGATTCAATCAATCCCGTATACGATTCCCTTTGTCTATCGGTATAGCACTTGCCCGAGATTCGATCGTCGGTATACCGATACCTTGCTCAATCTCGTTACCGGCAAGTCTCTTTACTCGTTCCGTAACACATCATCCCGTGATCAACTCCTTGATCACATATTGTGCACATTATGATGATGTCCTACCGAGTGGGCCCAGAGATACCTCTCCGTCATACGGAGTGACAAATCCCAGTCTCGATTCGTGCCAACCCAACGGACACTTTCGGAGATACCTGTAGTGCACCTTTATAGCCACCCAGTTACGTTGTGACGTTTGGTACACCCAAAGTATTCCTACGGTATCCGGGAGTTGCACAATCTCATGGTCTAAGGAAAAGATACTTGACATATAGAAAAGCTTTAGCATACGAACTACACGATCTGTGCTAGGCTTAGGATTGGGTCTTGTCCATCACATCATTCTCCTAATGATGTGATCCCGTTATCAACGACATCCAATGTCCATGGTCAGGAAACCGTAACCATCTATTGATCAACGAGCTAGTCATCTAGATGCTTACTAGGGACATGGTGTTTGTCTATGTATCCACACATGTATCTGAGTTTCTTATCAATACAATTCTAGCATGGATAATAAACGATTATCGTGAACAAGGAAATATAATAATAACCAATTTATTATTGCCTCTAGGGCATATTTCCAACAGTCTCCCACTTGCACTAGAGTCAACAATCTAGTTCACATCGCCATGTGATTAACACTCATAGGTCACATCGCCATGTGACTAACACCCAAGAGTTCACTAGAGTCAGTAATCTAGTTCACATCAATATGTGATTAATACTTAATGAGTTCTGGGTTTGATCATGTTATGCTTGTGAGAGAGGTTGTAGTCAACGGGTCTGCAACATTCAGATCCCTATGTTCTTCGCAAAACCTTATGTCATATCGTAGATGCTGCTATCACGTTCCACTTGGAGCTATTCCAAACTGTTGCTCCATTATACGTATCCGGTATCTCCACTTAGAGTTATCCGGATAGGTGTTAAGCTTGCATCGACGTAACTCTTTACGTCGAACTCTTTATCACCTCCATAACCGAGAAACATTTCCTTACTCCTCTAAGGATAATTTTGACCACCATCTAGTAATCCACCCCTGGATCACCTTTGTACCCTCTTGCCAGACATGTGGCAAGGCACACATCAGGTGCGGTACTTAGCATGGCATACCGTACAGAGCCTATGACAAAAGCATAGTGGACGACCTTCGTCCTTCCTCTTCCTTCTGCCGTGGTCAAGTTTTTTTTTTTTTGAGTCTTACTCAACTTCACACCTTACAACTCAGGTAAGAACTCCTTCTTTGACTGATCTATTTTGAACTCCTTCAAAATCATGTCAAAGGTGTGTGTTCTTTTGAAAGTATCATCAGCGTCTTGATCTATCTGTATAGATCTTGATGCCCAATATGTAAGCAGCTTTATCCAGGTCTTCCTTTGAAAAACTCATTTCAAACAACCCCTTATGCTTTCTAGAAATTCTACATCATTTCGGATCAACAATATGTCATTCACATATACTTATCAGAAATGTTGTAGTGCTCCCACTCACTTTATTGCAAATACAAGTTTCCAACAAACTTTGTATACCCAAAAACTTTGATCACTCCATCAAAGTGTATATTCCGACTCCGAGATGCTTGCTCTAGTCCATGGAAGGATCGCTGGAGCTAGCATATCCTTTTAGCATCCTTAGGATCGACAAAACCTTTCTGATTGTATCACATACAACCTTTCCTTACGAAAACTGGTAAGGAAACTTGTTTTGTCATCCATCTGCCAGATTTCATAAATGCAGCTAATGCTAACATGATTCCGACGGACTCAAGCATCGCTACGGGTGAGAAAATCTCATCGTAGTCAACTCCTTGAACTTGTGGAAAACTCTTCGCCACAAGTCGAGCTTCATAGACGGTGACATTACCGTCCACGTCCGTATTAGTCTTAAAGATCCATTTGTCTCAATGGCTTGCCGATCACAGGTCAAGTCCACCAAAGTCCATACTTTGTTTTGATACATGGATCCTATCTCGGATTTATCGGCTTCTAACCATTTGTCGGAATATGGGCCCACCATCGCTTCTCCATAGTTCGTAGGTTCATCGTTGTCCAACAACATGACCTCTGAGACAGGATCACCGTACCACTCAGGAGTAGTACACATCCTTGTCGACCTACGAGGTTCGATAGCAACTTGATCTGGAGCTTCATGATCACTATCATTAGTTTCCTCTTCAACGTCGTAGGTTCCACAGAAACATCTTTCTGTGTTGCACTACTCTCCGGTTGAAGTGAGGGTTCGACGACCTCATCAAGTTCTATTTTCCTCCCACTCAATTCTTTCGAGAGAAACTCCTTCTCGAGAAAGGACCCGTTCTTAGGGACAAACATTTTTGCCCTTGGATCTGAGATAGGAGGTATACCCAACTGTTACCTTTGGGTATCATATGAAGATGTATTTGTCCGCTTTGGGTTCGAGCTTTTCCCGGCTGAAGCCATAAACATCGCAGCCCCAAACATCAAGAAAACGACAACTTTGGTTTCTTGCCAAACCATAGTTCATACGGCGTCGTCTCAACGGACTTAGATGGTGCCCTATCTAAAGTGAATGCAGCTGTCTCTAATGCATAACCTCAAAATAATAGCGGTAGATCGGTAAGATACACCATAGATCGCACCATATCTCATAAGGTTCGATTACGATGTCCGGACACACCATTACGCTGTGGTGTTCCAGGTGGCTTCAACTGTGAAACATTTCCACAATGTCTTAAGTGATTGCCAAACTCATAATTCAGAAGATCTCCCCTTGATCAGATCGTAGGAACATGATCTTCTTGTTATGATGATTCTTAATCTTCACTCTGAAATTGCTTGAACTTTTCAAACATTTCAGACTTTTGCTTCATTAAGTGAATATACCCATATCTACTCAAATCGTCAGTGAAGATGAGAAAATAACGATATCCACTACACGCCTTAATTCTCATTGGATCACACACATCAGCATGTATGATTTCCAACAAGTCACTTTCCCGTTTCATTGTACCTGAACACGGGATCTTAGTCATCCTGCCCAAGAGGCATGGCTCGCATGTGTCAAGCGATTCAAAATCAAGTGACTCCAAACGTCCATCAACATGGAGTTTCTTCATGCATATTATGCAAAAATGACCTAAGCGGCAGTGCCACAAGAAAGTGGTACTATCATTATTAACTCTACATCTTTTGGCATTAATATTATCATCATGTGTATTACTATGATCGAGATTCAACAAACCATTGGGTGCATGACCATAAAGGTATTACTCATGTAAACAGAATAACCATTATTCTCTGACTTAAATGAATAACCGTATTGTAATGAACATGATCTAATCATATTCATGCTCAACGTAGACACCCGATAACATTTATCAAGGTTCAACACTAATCTCGGAAATAGAGGAAGTGTGCGATGGTGATCTTATCAACCTTGGAAACACTTCCAACACACATCATCACCTCGCCCTTAGCTAGTCTCCGTTCAGTCCGTAGCTTTTGCTTCAAGTCACTAATAATAGCAACTGAACCGGTATCCAATACCCAGGTGCTACAAGGAGTACTACCAAGGTACACATCAATAACACGTATATCAAATATACTTTGTTGAAGTTGCCAGCTATCATATCTACCATGTATTTGGGGTGGTTCCGCTACCATGTGACCGTTCCCCTTACAATAGAAGCACTTAGTCTCGAGGTTTGGGTTCAACCATGGGTTCCTTCATCAGAGCGACAACAGGTTTGCCATTCATGAAGTTTCCCTTCTAGCCCTTACCCCTTTTGAAACCAGTGGTCTTGCTAAACCATCAACACTTGATGCTCCTTCTTGATTTCTACTTTTGCGGTACTAAGAACCGCTAATAGCTCCGGGATCATCTCCATCCTTTGCATGTCATAGTTCATCACGAAGTTCTAGTAGCTTGGTGATAGTGTCTAGAGAATTCTGTCAACCACTATCTTACCTGGAAGATTAACTCCCACTTGGTTCAAGTGATTTTAGCACCCAGACATTCTGAGCACATGCTCACTAGTTGAGCTATTCTCCTCCATCCTTTTGGCAAAGGAACTTGTCAGAGGTCTCATACCTCTCAACACGGGCATGAGCCTGAAATCCCAATTTCAGCTCTTAGAACATCTCATATGTTCCATGGCGTTCAAAACGTCATTGGAATCCCGATTCTAAGCCGTAAAGTATGGTGCACTAAACTATCAAGTAGTCATCAGGACGTGTCTCTCAGGTGTTCACAACATCCACAGACAACGTTGTAGGGGTTTGCACATTGAGCGGTGCATCAAAGACGTAAGCTTTCTGTGCAGCAGTGAGGACACTCCTCGGACTACGGACCCAGTCCGCATCCTTGCTTACAATATCTTTCAACTTAGTCTTTCTCTAGGATCGTATTAAACAGGGAGCTACAACGCAAGCTATTGATCTACAACATAATTTGCAAAGGCAACTTAGACTATTGTTCATGATAAGTGAGTTTAACTAATCAAATTACTTATAACTCCCATTCAAATTGACATCCCTCTGGTCATCCGAGCGTGACATGATCCAAATCCACCAACCCAAGTCCGATCATCACGTGAGATGAGGTGGTGTCAATGGTGAACATCTTCATGTTGATCATATCTACTATATGACTCATGCTCGACCTTTCGGTCTTCCGTGTTCCGAGGCCATGTCTGTACATGCTAGGCTCGTCAAGTCTAACCCGAGTGTTCTGCATGTGCAAAACTGGCTTGCACCCGTTGTATGCGAACGTAGAGTCTATCACACCCGATCATCACGTGGTGCTTCGAAACGACGAACCTTCGCAACGGCGCACACTCGGGGGGAACACAATTTCATCTTGAAATTTTAGTGAGGGATCATCTTATAATGCTACCGTCGTCCTAAGCAAAATAAGATGCATAAAAGGATTAACATCACATGCAAATCATAAGTGACATGATATGGCCATCAACTCGTGCTTTTGATCTCCATCTCCAAAGCACCGGCATGAACTCCATCGTCACCGGCGTAACACCATGATCCCCATCATCATGATCTCCATCATCGTGTCGCCATCGGGGTTGTCGCGCGCCCACCATGCTCTTACTACTATTGCTACCGTTTAGCGATAAAGTAAAGCATTACATAGCGCTTAATGATTGACACGCAGGTCATACAAAAATTAAAGACAACCCTATGGCTCCTGCCGGTTGTCGTATACATCGACATGCAAGTCGATATTCACTATTACAACATGATCATCTCATACATCGAATATATCTCATCATGTCATTGGCCATATCATATCACATACATACCCTGCAAAAACAAGTTAGACGTCCTCTAATTTGTTGTTGCATGTTTTACGTGGCTGCTATGGGTATCTAGCAAGAACGCTTCTTACCTACGCAAAGCCACAACGGTGATATTTAAGTTGCTATTTAACCTTCTACAAGGACCGCCTTTGTCTATTCCGATTCAACTAAGATAGGAGAGACAGACACCCGCCAGCCATCTTATGCAACAAAAGTCGCATGTCTGTCGATGGAACCGGTCTCATGTACGTGGACATGTAAAGTTGGTCCGGGCCGCTTCATCCCATAATACCGCTGAATCAAGAAAGACCAAGGAGGGAAGCAATCTAAACATCAACGCCCACAAACCCCTTTGTGTTCTACTCGTGAAAACAACTACGCAAGATCCTAGCTCATGATGCCACTGTTGGGGAACGTTGCATGGGAAACAAAAAATTTCCTACGTTCACCAAGATCAATCTAGGAGATGCATCTACGAGAGGAGAGTTGGGTCCACATACCCTTGTAGATCGCTAAGCGGAAGCGTTCAAGAACGCGGTTGATGGAGTCGTACTCGCCGCGATTCAGATCGCCGAAGATCCTAGCACCGAACGGACGGTGCCTCCGCGTTCTTCACACGTGCAGCCCGGTGACGTCTCCCACGCCTTGATCCAGCAAGGAGAGAGGGAGAGGTTGGGGAAGACTCCATCCAACAGCAGCACGACGGCGTGGTGGTGGTGGAGGAGCGCGGGACTCCAGCAGGGCTTCGCCAAGCGCTGCAAGAGACGAGGAGGGAGAGGGGTAGGGCTGCGCCAAGAGGGAGACGTTCTCGTGTGTCTAGCAGCCCCAAAACCTCACATATATATAGGGGGAAGGGAGGGCTGCGCCCCCTTTAGGGTTTCCCACCCCTAGGGGTGCGGCCAGCCCTAGAAAACCCATCTAGGGTGCGGCCAAGGGGGGGAGAGAGAGGGGGTGCCCTAGGGTGGGCCTTAAGGCCCATCTGGACCTAGGGTTTGCCCCCCTCCACACTCCATGCGCCTAGGGACTTGGTGGGGGGGCGCACCAGCCCCCTTGGGGCTGGTCCCCTCCCACACTTAGCCCACGCAGCCACCTGGGGCTGGTGGCCCCACCTGGTGGACCCCCGGGACCCTCCCGGTGGTCCCGGTACATTACCGATATCGCCCGAAACTTTTCCGGTGACCAAAACAGGACTTCCCATATATGAATCTTTACCTCCGGACCATTCCGGAACTCCTCGTGACGTCCGGGATCTCATCCGGGACTCCGAACAACATTCGGTAACCGCGTACATACTTTCCCTATAACCCTAGCGTCATCGAACCTTAAGTGTGTAGACCCTACGGGCTCGGGAACCATGTAGACATGACCGAGACAACTCTCCGGCCAATAACCCACAGCGGGATCTGGATACCCATGTTGGCTCCCACATGTTCCACGATGATCTCATCGGATGAACCACGATGTCAAGGATTCAATCAATCCCGTATACGATTCCCTTTGTCTATCGGTATAGCACTTGCCCGAGATTCGATCGTCGGTATACCGATACCTTGCTCAATCTCGTTACCGGCAAGTCTCTTTACTCGTTCCGTAACACATCATCCCGTGATCAACTCCTTGATCACATATTGTGCACATTATGATGATGTCCTACTGAGTGGGCCCAGAGATACCTCTCCGTCATACGGAGTGACAAATCCCAGTCTCGATTCGTGCCAACCCAACAGACACTTTCGGAGATACCTGTTGTGCACCTTTATAGCCACCCAGTTACGTTGTGACGTTTGGTACACCCAAAGCATTCCTACGGTATCTGGGAGTTGCACAATCTCATGGTCTAAGGAAAAGATACTTGACATATAGAAAAGCTTTAGCATACGAACTACACGATCTGTGCTAGGCTTAGGATTGGGTCTTGTCCATCACATCATTCTCCTAATGATGTGATCCCGTTATCAACGACATCCAATGTCCATGGTTAGGAAACCGTAACCATCTATTGATCAACGAGCTAGTCGTCTAGAGGCTCACTAGGGACATGGTGTTTGTCTATGTATCCATACATGTATCTGAGTTTCCTATCAATACAATTCTAGCATGGATAATAAACGATTATCGTGAACAAGGAAATATAATAATAACCAATTTATTATTGCCTCTAGGGCATATTTCCAACAGCTGTTGGGGAACGTCGCATGGGAAACAAAAATTTTCCTACGTTCACCAAGATCAATCTAGGAGATGCATCTACGAGGGGAGAGTTGGATCCACATACCCTTGTAGATCGCTAAGCGGAAGCGTTCAAGAACGCGGTTGATGGAGTCGTACTCGCCGCGATTCAGATCGCCGAAGATCCTAGCACCGAACGGACGGTGCCTCCGCGTTCTTCACACGTGCAGCCCGGTGACGTCTCCCACGCCTTGATCCAGCAAGGAGAGAGGGAGAGGTTGGGGAAGACTCCATCCAACAGCAGCACAACGGCGTGGTGGTGGTGGAGGAGCGCGGGACTCCAGCAGGGCTTCGCCAAGCGCTGCGGGAGACGAGGAGGGAGAGAGGTAGGGCTGCGCCAATCGACCGAGGTCAAAACTTGTTCTGGGCAGCCCTAAACTTCACATATATATAGGGGGGAGGTAGGGGCTGCGCCCCCATCTAGGGTTTCCTCCCTAGGGGTGGCGGCAGCCCCCCAGAACCCATCTAGGGTGCGGCCAAGGGGGGGAGAGAGAGGGGGCGCCCTAGGGTGGGCCTTAAGGCCCATCTGGACCTAGGGTTTGCCCCCCTCCACACTCCATGCGCCTAGGGACTTGGTGGGGGGGCGCACCAGCCCCCTTGGGGCTGGTCCCCTCCCACACTTAGCCCACGCAGCCACCTGGGGCTGGTGGCCCCACCTGGTGGACCCCCGGGACCCTCCCGGTGGTCCCGGTACATTACCGATATCGCCCGAAACTTTTCCGGTGACCAAAACAGGACTTCCCATATATGAATCTTTACCTCCGGACCATTCCGGAACTCCTCGTGACGTCCGGGATCTCATCCGGGACTCCGAGCAACATTCGGTAACCGCGTACATACTTTCCCTATAACCCTAGCGTCATCGAACCTTAAGTGTGTAGACCCTACGGGCTCGGGAACCATGTAGACATGACCGAGACAACTCTCCGGCCAATAACCAACAGCGGGATCTGGATACCCATGTTGGCTCCCACATGTTCCACGATGATCTCATCGGATGAACCACGATGTCAAGGATTCAATCAATCCCGTATACGATTCCCTTTGTCTATCGGTATAGCACTTGCCCGAGATTCGATCGTCGGTATACCGATACCTTGCTCAATCTCGTTACCGGCAAGTCTCTTTACTCGTTCCGTAACACATCATCCCGTGATCAACTCCTTGATCACATATTGTGCACATTATGATGATGTCCTACCGAGTGGGCCCAGAGATACCTCTCCGTCATACGGAGTGACAAATCCCAGTCTCGATTCGTGCCAACCCAACGGACACTTTCAGAGATACCTGTAGTGCACCTTTATAGTCACCCAGTTACGTTGTGACGTTTGGTACACCCAAAGCATTCCTACGGTATCCGGGAGTTGCACAATCTCATGGTCTAAGGAAAAGATACTTGACATATAGAAAAGCTTTAGCATACGAACTACACGATCTGTGCTAGGCTTAGGATTGGGTCTTGTCCATCACATCATTCTCCTAATGATGTGATCCCGTTATCAACGACATCCAATGTCCATGGTCAGGAAACCGTAACCATCTATTGATCAACGAGCTAGTCATCTAGAGGCTTACTAGGGACATGGTGTTTGTCTATGTATCCACACATGTATCTGAGTTTCTTATCAATACAATTCTAGCATGGATAATAAACGATTATCGTGAACAAGGAAATATAATAATAACCAATTTATTATTGCCTCTAGGGCATATTTCCAACAAAACTCTCCCTCGACACTCGGCTGGATCGGAGTTCGAGGGACGTCATCGAGCTGAACGTGTGCTAGAACTCGGAGGTGCCGTAGTTTCGGTACTTGATCGGTCGGGCCGTGAAGACGTATGACTACATCAACCGCGTTGTTCTAACGCTTCCGCTTTCGGTCTACGAGGGTACGTAGACTCACTCTCCCCTCTCGTTGATATGCATCTGGTAGATAGATCTTGCGTGATCGTAGGAAAATTTTAAAATACTACGTTCCCCAACACCGTGTGTCCTCAGGAACGCTTTAGTCTTTATAAGTTCAGTTGCTAGGCCTCTCCTTTGCTAAGAAAGGATTGGGCCACTTGTTACTCTCAGTACCTTTTATACTACTTGCTTTTACTATCCTGTTGCTTATACCGAGAAAACCCCTAAAAGTTATCTTTCAGTGCTTGCAGTAATTTCTTGCTCAGAATCGCTTATCAATACCTTCTGCTCCTCGTTGGGTTCGACACTCTTACTTATCGAAAACACTGCAATAGATCCCTTACGGTTGTGGGTCATCAGTTGTTAGTATGAATTCTTTGAATACCCATGATGTTAATGATATGCAAAGCCACAAGCTTGGGGATGCTATGTTTGATGAAGATGATATGTTTAGTCCCCCAAGTTTTGATGAGCAAATTTATTATGATGAAAGCATGCCTCCTATTTATGATGATTATATTAATGAAAGTGGATTTGGAGAGGTCGTGACTTTATTTAGTGATGAATCCACTATTTCAGAAGAGGTTCCAATTGATTATGAGAACAAAGTTGCTATCTATGATGATTATTGTGATGACTTGTATGCTATTAAGAATAATGATAACCATGAAACTTGTCATCATGATTTTAGTTTTCAATTGGATTATGCTTCAGATGATAGTTATTTTGTTGAGTTTACTCCCAGTACTATTGATGAGAATAAATTTGCTTATGTGGAGAGTAGTAAAATTTCTATGCAAGTAGATCATGAAAAGAATGCTTTATGTGATAGTTATATTGTTGAATTCATTCATGATGCTACTGAAAATTATTATGAGAGAGGATCATATGCTTGTAGGAATTGCAATAATATCAAGTTTCCTCTCTATGTGCTTAAAATCTTGAAGCTACGCTTGTTTTGCTTTCCTATGCTAGTTGATTATTGTTCCCATAAGCTGTTTGCTCACAAAATCCCTATGCATAGGAAGTGGGTTAGACTTAAATGTGCTAGTCACACTCTTCATGATGCTCTCTTTATGTTCCAATTCTTATCTTTTATGCGAGCATCATTGAAATCATCATGCCTAGCTAGGGGCGTTAAACGATAGCGCTTGTTGGGAGGCAACCCAACTTTTTTTTTGTTTTTTTGTTTTTGCTTCTATTTAGGAATAAGTATTGCATCTAGCTTCTGTTTAGATGAGTTTTTGTGTTTTGTTTAGTGTTTGTGCCAAGTAGAACCTTTGGGAAGACTTGTGTGAAGTTTATGTGATCTTGCTGTGAAAAACAGAATCGTTAGCGCTCGCTAGAATGATCACCAGATTTTACTGGAGCGTGCTATTTAGTTGATTCTTTTTGCAGATGATTAATAGACAAATTCCTCACCTTTAACAATTTATATTGAATTTTTTGGAGTTACAGAAGTATGCGAAACCTGCAGATTACTACAGACTGTTCTGTTTTTGACAGATTCTGTTTTTCGTGTGTTGTTTGCTTATTTCAATGCATCTATGAGTAGTATTGGGAAGTATGAACCATAGAGAAGTTGAAATACAGTAGGTTTAACACCAGTATAAGCAAAGAATGAATTCATTAGAGTACCTTTGAGTAGTGGTTTGCTTTCTTATACTAACGGAGCTCACAAGATTTTTGTCTAAGTTTTGTGTTGTGAAGTTTTCAAGTTTTGAGTATTTCTTTGATGGACTATGGAACAAAGAGTGGAAAGAGCCTAAGCTTGGGGATGCCCAAGGCTCCCCAAGGTAATATTCAAGGACAACCAAAATCCTAAGCTTGGGGATGCCCCGGGAAGGCATCCCCTCTTTCATCTTCATCTATTGGTAACTATACTCGGAGCTATATTTTTATTCATCACATGATATGTGTTTTGCTTGGAGCGTCAATTTAATTTATTTATTTTTGCTTGCTGTTTGAATAATATTCCAAGATCTGAAGTGCTTAAATTTTAGAGAGTCTTCACATAGTTACATAATTATTCAACTACTCATTGATCTCCACTTATATCCTTCAGAGTAGTTTGTTATTGCTCTAGTGCTTCACTTATATCTTTTAGAGCACGGCGGTGGTTTTATTTTGAAGAAATAGATGAACTCTCATGCTTCACTTATATCCTTTAGAGATTTTATTAAAACAGCATGGTAATGTGCTTAGGCTATAAAACTAGTCTTCACAGGATAGACATCCAATATTAATGTAGTAAAAACTTTCACACTAAGTGCATTGAATATGATGAGAAGTTGGATGCTTGATAATTGTTTTGAGATATGAGGATAGTGATATTCGAGTCATGCTAGTGGAGTTATTATGAAATTGAGAAATGCTTGTGTTAAGGTTAGTGATTCCCGTAGCATGCACGTATGGTGAACCGCTATGTGACGAAGTTAGAGCATGAGGTATTTGTAAAGTGTCAACCTTTGTGTGGAGGTCGGGGGCGCGCGATGGTTAACTCCTACCAACCTCCCCCTAGGAGCATGCGTTGATTGCTTTGTTTTGATGACTTGTAGATTTTTGCAATAAGTATATGAGTTCTTATGACTAATGTTGAGTCCATGGATTATACGCACTCTCACCTTTCCACCATTGCTAGCCTCTCTTGTACCGCGCAACCTTCGCCGGTACCATACACACACTATACATCCTTCCTCAAAACAGCCACCATATATTTTTCCTCAAAACAACCACCATACCTACCTATCATGGCATTTCCATAGCCATTCCGAGATATATTGCCATGCAACTTTCCAGCGTTCCATTCATATGACACGCTTCATATTGCCATATTGACATGCACGATCATGTAGTTGAAATCGTATTTGTGGCTAGGCCACCATGTATAATTTTTCATACATGTCACTCTTGATTCATTACACATCCCGGTACACTGCCAAAGGCATTCATATAGAGTCATACTTTGGTCTAGTATCGAGTTGTAATTCAATGAAAGTGTGATGATCATCATTATTAGAGCATTGTCCCATGTGAGGAAAGGCTAAATCAAGAAAGCCCCTCCAAAAAAAGAAAAGGAAAAAGAAAAAAGAAAGGCCAAAAAAGGAAAAAAAAAGGAAAAAAAGGAAAACAAATAAAAAATAAATAAAAAGGGATAATTGCTACTATCTTTTTTTCCACACTTGTGCTTCAAAGTAGCACCATGTTCTTCATGATAGAGAGTCTCATGTTTAGTCACTTTCATATACTAGTGGGAATTTTCATTATAGAACTTGGCTTGTATATTCCAACGATGGGCTTCCTCAAATGCCCTAGGTCTTCGTGAGCAAGCAAGTTGGATGCACACCCACTAGTTTCTTTTGTTGAGCTTTCATACATTTTTTAGCTCTAGTGCATCCGTTGCATGGCAATCCCTACTCACGCACATTGATATCTATTGATGGACATCTCCATAGCTCGTTGATACGCCTAGTCGATGTGAGACTATTTCCCTCCTTTTTATCTTCTCCACAACCACCTCTCTATTCCACTTAGGAGGTGTTTGTTTCAGTGTTTTGTAACGTAACCTGATAATGCCGGGATCTGAAAACGATTGTTTTTGTTTGGTTGGACTTCACCGTAATGAGATCCCGTGTATTCAGATTACGCCGCTGTACAAAATTGATTCCGCCCACATGTCTACGGTATATGTTCCCTCTCTCTGATGAAATACTCTCGCTCGTGTTCGTTCTTTTACCCGAGGCTGGAAGAGCGGCCCCAATGGCGCGCTAGATTAGGGACCGGCCGGCAGCACGCGGGATCGGAGCAACAGGCGGCGCGCGAGATCAGAGCAGCCGAAGTCGCGCATGCTTTGGGCTCGCCGGCTGCGCTTGAGATGGCCGGCGGCGCGCATGCTTGGGGGCGGCCGGCGGCGCTTGAGATGGCCGGCGGTCGGCGGCGCGCATGCTCGGGGGGCTAGGGCCGAGCAGGCTGCTGATGCGGGGAGGCTGACCGGCCAGAGACAGGGCAAGTCCGGCAGTCAGGGAGAGAGAATCCTCATGCATTGGGGAAAATGGAGCAGATCAACGTATCCGATTCCTTTACCTTCGATGAACCAAACAAATTAGGAAAGAAATCGTTACACCTCCTAAAACTCTGCTATCTGATTACGTTAACATTAACGTTACCATTCTTGCAACCAAACACGTCCATGGCTCACGCTCATGTATTGCGTGAAAGTTGAAAGGTTTGAAAGAATAGAGTATGAAAACAAGTGCTTGGACGAAATCGGGTTGTGCATGATATGAATATTTTGTATGAAGAGGGAGCATAGCCAGACTATATGATTTTGTAGGGATAACTTTCTTTAGCCATAGTATTTTGAGAAGACATGATTGCTTTGTTAGTATGCTTGAAGTATTATTATTTCTTATGTCAATATAGAATTTTGTCTTGAATCTTTCAGATCTGAACATTCATGCCACAATTAAGAGAATTACATTGAAAATTATGTTGGTTAGCATTCCACATCAAAAATTCTGTTTTTATCAATTACCTACTCGAGGACGAGCAGGAATTAAGCTTGGGGATGCTTGATACATCTCCAACGTATCTATAATTTTTTATTGTCCCATGCTATTATTTATGATGTTTTGGATGTTTAATGGGCTCTGTTATACACTTTTATATTATTTTTGGGACTAACCTATTAACCCAGAGCCCAGTGCCAGTTTCTGTTTTTCTCCTGTTTTAGGGTTTCACAGAAAAGGAATATCAAACGAAGCCCAATTGACCTGAAAATCAACGGAGATCATTTTTGCACAAAAACCTATATCTACCATCCATATTGCACTTGTATCACCATCTCTTCGCCGAACTAGTGCACCTATACAATTCACCATTGTATTGGGCGTGCTGGGGACACAAGAGACTCTTCGTTATTTGGTTGCAGGGTTGTTCGAGAGAGACCATCTTCATCCTACGCCTCCCACGAATTGATAAACCTTAGGTCATCCACTTGAGGGAAATTTGCTACTGTCCTACAAACCTCTGCACTTGGAGGCCCAACAATGTCTACAAGAAGAAGGTTGTGTAGTAGACATCACGACGCCGTCGTGGATCCGAGCAAAAGTGAATTCTAGCAGGAGTTTGCGGAGTAGGTGCACGTGGCTAACCAGCGCCAGGTGAGGGTGTCCGTGGCCGAGGTGAGGGAGACTCGTTGGGTTCGACGCCACAAATCCACATACCCGAAAGTGGCCAAGGGGCCAAGGGCGTCGCGAATGTCGGTGATCTAGGATAGCTAACCGAGGCCCTCACAAACTAGGTGTCGACGTCTTCGGCAGAGAGAAGTGAGACTGGTAATCATCAACACAATCTCGGTGATAGATTGGCTATCGAGCCAATGGTCGATCCAGAATCAGCATGTTTAGCCGTTGCTCAAGCTCCGGAAGGTGGAAGCCCAGAAAAGTTGTCGTGCCTCGGGCTCATGGGGCAGCTTCAGGTGCCGCCATGGGCGAGTAGGGTCAGT
>LR738711.1:653550500-653574800 GCA_902687465.1 Secale cereale
CCGTAGGTTTCACTAGTGGCTTCTCTCGAGAAAAATAGCAAACGGTAGGTAAACAAATTACTGTTGGGCAATTGATAGAACTTCAAATAATCATGACGATATCCAGACAATGATCATTATATAGGCATCATGTCCAATATTAGTAGACCGACTCCTGCCTGCATCTACTACTATTACTCCACACATCGACCGCTATCCAGCATGCATCTAGTGTATTAAGTTAATGGAAAACGGAGTAATGCAATAAGAACGATGACGTGATGTAGACAAGATCTATTTATGTAGAAATAAACCCCATCTTGTTATCCTTAAGGGCAACGATACATACGTGTCAGTTCCCCTTATGTCACTCAGATCAAGCACCGTAAGATCGAACCCATCACAAAGCACCTCTTCCAATTGCAAGATAAATAGATCAAGTTAGCTAAACAAAACCCAAATATCAGAGAAGAAATACGGCGCTATAAGCAATCATGCATATAAGAGATCAAAGAAGACTCAAATAACTTTCATGGATATAAAAAAGATAGATCTGATCATAAACTCAAAGTTCATCGAATCCCAACAAACACACCGCAAAAAAGAGTTACATCATATGGATCTCCAAGAGACCATTGTATTGATAATCAAAAGAGAGAGAGAGAGAGTAATCCATCTAGGTACTAACTATAGACCCGTAGGTCAACAAAGAACTACTCACTCATCATCGGAGAGGCACAAATGGACATGATGAACCCCTCCGAGATGGTGTCTAGATTGGATCTGATGGTTCTAGAACTTGCGGCGGCTGGAATTGATTTTTGTCGAATCGCCCTCGAGGCACCCCCAGGTGCTTCTCTAGCCCAATAGGTGTCTTCTAGTCCAAAAAAATTCCACAAAAAGTTTCGCTGCATTTGGACTCCGTTTGATATTGATTCCCTGCAATGTAAAAAACAAGCAGAAAATAGCAACTAGCACTTGGCACTATGTCAATAGGTTAGTACCAAAAGAGGATATAAAATGATTGAAATACATCTAAGAATGATAATATAACAGCATGGAACAATAAAAAATTATGAAGACCTTAGGCATTTGAGATAGCCCATTGCTACTTCTCGAGCTTGCGTTGTATTCCCTTGAAGAGGAAAGGGTGATGCAGCACAGTAGCATAAGTATTTCCCTCAGTTTTTGAGAACCAAGGTATCAATCCAGTAGGAGACCATGCGCGAGTCCCTCGCACCTGCACAAAGAAATAAGAACCTCGCAGCCAACGCGATAAGGGGTTGTCAATCCCTTCAGGTCACTTACGAGAGTGAGATCTGATAGATAGGGTAGGATAATATTTTTTGGTATTTTTAGTATAAGAACAGAAAGTAAATAAAGCAAATAAGCAACGGCAACAGAAATTGGCTAGTTGAAAGGTAAGTAATATGATGAAGATAGACCCAGGGGCCATAGGTTTCACTAGTAGCTTCTCTCATGATAGCAGAATTCTACGATTGGTGAACAAATTACCGTCGAGCAATTGATAGAAAAGCGCATAGTTATGAGAATATCTAGGCATGATCATTGTATATTGGCATCACGTCCGTGATAAGTAGACCGAAACGATTCTGCATCTACTACTATTACTCCACACATCGACCGCTATCCAGCATGCATCTAGAGTATTAAGTTCATAAGAACAGAGTAATGCCTTAAGCAAGATGACATGATGTGGAGGGATAAACTCAAGCAATATGATATAAACCCCATATTTTTATCCTCGATGGCAACAATACTATACGTGCCTTGCTGCCCCTACTGTCACTGGGAAAGGACACCGCAAGACTGAACCCAAAGCCAAGCACTTCTCCCATTGCAAGAACTATAGATCTAGTATGCCACACCAAACCAATAATTCGAAGAGACTTGGAAGGATATTATAATCAGACATAAAAAATTCCAGAAAACAATCCAATATTGTCCATAGATAATCTTGATCATAAACCCGCAATTCATCGGATCTCGATAAACACACCGCAAAAAGATTACATCGAATAGATCTCCTTGAAGACCGAGGAGAACTTTGTATTGAGATCCAAAGAGAGAGAAGAAGCCATCTAGCTAATAACTATGGATCCGAAGGTCTGTGGTAAACTACTCACAACTCATCGGAGGGGCTATGATGTTCATGTAGAAGCCCTCCATGATCGATGCCCCCTCCGGCGGAGCTCCGGAACAGGCCCCAAGATGGGATCTCATGGGAACAGAAGGTTACGGTGGTGGAATTAGGTTTTTTTTCGTGATCCTCGATGTTTTCAGGGTATATGGGTATATATAGGAGGAAAAAGTACGTCAGTGGAGAAACATGGGGCCCACGAGGATGGGGGGCGCGCCTACCCCCCCTGGTCGTGCCCTGCCCCCTCGTGGGCACCTCGTTTCTTCTCTGACTTGTACTCCAAGTCTCTCGTGAAGATATCGTTCCAAAAATAACTCTCCCGAAGGTTTCATTCTGTTTGGACTCCGTTTGATATTCCTTTTCTGCGAAACACTGAAATAGGCAAAAAAACAGCAATTTGCACTGGGCCTCGGGTTAGTAGGTTAGTCCCAACAATAATATAAAAGTGTATAATAAAGCCTATTAAACATCCAACACCGAATATATAATTGCATGGAACAATCAAAAATTATAGAGACGTATCAAGCATCCCCAACCTTAATTCCGGCTCGTCCTCGAGTAGGTAAATGATAAAAACAGAATTTTTGATGTATAGAATGCTAACCAACATAATTTTCAATGTAATTCTCTTTGTTGTGGCATGATTGTTCAGATCCAAAAGATTGAAGATAAAAGTCTATATTGACATAAGCATAATAATACTTCAAGCACACTGACAAAGCAATTATGTCTTCTTAAAATAACATGGCGAAAGAAAGTTCATCCCTACAAAATCATATAGTTAGGCTATGCTCCATCTTCGTCACATAAAATACTCAAATCATGCACAACCCTGGTTTCAGCCAAGCAATTGTTTCATACTTAAATTTTTTCAAACTTTTTCAACTTTCACGCAATACATGAGCATGAGCCATGGACATAGCACTATGTGGACTAGAGTGGTGGTTGTGGAGAAGACAAAGAGGAAGATGGTCTCACATCAACTAGGCGTATCAATAGGCTATGGAGATGCCCATCAATAGATATCAATGTGAGTGAGTAGGGATTGCCATGCAACGGATGCACTAGAGCTATAAGTGTATGAAGGCTCAACAAAAGAAACTAAGTGGGTGTGCATCCAACTTGCTTGCTGACGAAAACCTAAGGCATTTTGAGGAAGCCCATCATTGGAATATACAAGCCAAGTTCTATAATGAGAATTCCCACTAGTATATGAAAGTGACAAAACAAGAGACTCTCTATCATGAAGATCATGGTGCTACTTTGAAGCACAAGTGTGGAAAAAGATAGTAGCATTGTCTTTTTTTTTCTTTTCCTTTTTTTGGGCCTTTCTTTTTTCTTTGGCCTTTCCTTTTTTTTCTTTTTTTCTCTTTGGGACAATGCTCTAATAATGATGGTCATCACACTTCTATTGATTTACAACTCGATACTAGAACAAAGTATGACTCTATATGAATGCCTCCGACGGTGTACCGGGATGTGCGATGAATCAAGAGTGACATGTATGAAAAGTGATGCATGGTGGCCTAGCCACAAATACGATGTCAACTACATGATCATGCATGGCAATATGACAATGATGAAGCGTGTCATAGCAAACGGAACGGTGGAAAGTTGCATGGCAATATATCTCGGAATGGCTATGGAAATGCCATGATAGGTAGGTATGGTGGCTGTTTTGAGGAAGGTATAAGGTGGGTGTATGGTACCGGCGAGAGTTGCGCGGCACAAGAGAGGTTATCAATGGTAGATATCCATGGACTCAACATTAGTCACAAACAGCTCATATACTTATTGCAAAAATCTATGAGTTATCAAAACAAAGTATTTAACGCATGCTCCTAGGGGAAGGGTTGGTAGGAGTTAACCATCGCGCGATCCCGACCTCCACACAAAGGACGACACTCAACGAAATACTTCATGCTTCAAATTTGTCACACAACTGTTACCATACGTGCATGCTACGGGACTTGCAAACCTAAACACAAGTATTTCTCAAATTCACAACTACTCTACTAGCATGACTCTAATATCACCATCCTCATATCTCAAAACAATCATCAAGTATCAAACTTCTCATAGTATTCAATGCACTTTATGTGAAAGTTTTTTACTATACTCATCTTGGATGCCTATCATATTAGGACTAGTTTTATAACCAAAGCTCATTACCATGCTGTTCTAAAAGACTCTCAAATAGATATAAGTGAAGCATGAGAGAACAATAATTTCTACAAAATAAAACCACCACAGTGCTCTAAAAGATATAAGTAAAGCACTAGAGCAAAACTATCTAGCTCAAAAGATATAAGTGAAGCACATAGAGTATTCTAATAAATTCCAAATCATATTTATCTCTCTCAAAAGGTGAGTCCAGCAAGGATGATTGTGGCAAACTAAAAATCAAAGACTCAAATCATACATGACGCTCCAAGCAAAACACATATCATGTGGTGAATCAAAATATAGTCTCAAGTAAAGTTACTGATAGACGAAGACGAAAGAGGGGATGCCTTCCCGGGGCATCCCCAAGCTTAGGCTTTTGGTTGTCCTTGAATTTTACCTTGGGGTGCCTTGGGCATCCCCAATATTAGGCTTTTTCCACTCTTTGTTACATAGTCCATCAAGTCTATACTCAAAACTTGAAAACTTCACAACACAAAACTTAGCCAAAAATCTCGTGAGCTCCGTTAGTATAAGAAAACAAACCACCAGTCAAAGGTACTGTAATGAACTCATTATTTGTTTATATTGGTGTTAAACCTACTGTATTACAACTTCTCTATGATTCATACCCCCCGATACTACTCATAGATTCATCAAAATAAGCAAACAACACATGAAAAACAGAATCTGTCAAAAACAGAATAATCCGTAGTAATCTGTAACTTTTGAATACTTCTGTAACTCTAAAAAAATTGAAATAAATTGGTGGACGTGAGGAATTTTTCTATTAATCATCTGCAAAAAGAATCAACTAAAAAGCATTCTCCAGTAAAAAATGACAGCCAATCTCGTGAGCGCTAAAGTTTCTGTTTTTTACAGCATGATCACATAAACTTCACACAAGTCTTCCCAAAGGTTCTACTTGGCACAAACACTAATTAAAACACAAATACACAACTAAACAGAAGCTAGATGCAATATTTACTCTTAAACAGAAGCAAAAACAAAGAAACTAAAATAGGGTTGCCTCCCAATAAGCGATATCGTTTAACGCCCCTAGCTAGGCACGATACAAGGATAGATCTAGGTATTGCCATCTTTGGTAGGCAATCCATAAGTGGCCCTCATAATAGATTCATAAGGTAATTTGATTTTATTTCTGGGCAAGTGTTCCATGCCTTTCCTTAACGGAAATTGGAATCTAATATTTCCTTCCTTCATATCAATAATTGCACCAATCGTTCTATGGAAAGGTCTACCAAGAATAATAGGACATGAAGGATTGCAATCTATATCAAGAACGATGAAATCCATGGGCACATAATTCCTATTGGCAACTATAAGAACATCATTAATCCTTCCCATAGGTTTCTTAATGGTAGAATCCGCAAGATGCAAATTTAAAGAGCAATCATCAAGTTCATGGAAACCTAACATATCACACAAAGCTTTTGGAATTGTGGAGAAACTTGCACCCAAATCACACAAAGCAAAGCATTCATGATCTTCAATTGTAATTTTTATAGTAGGTTCCTACTCATCATAAAGCTTTCTATGGATAGAAACTTCTAATTCAAGTTTTTCTTCATAGGACTCCATTAAAGCATCAACTATGTGTTCGGTAAAAGCCTTATTTTGACTATAAGCATGCAGATAATTTAGCACGGATTGCAACAAGGAAATACAATCTATCAAATAGAAATTATCATAATTAAATCCCTTGAAATCCAAGATAGTGGGTTCAACGCTATGCAAAGTTTTGATCTCTTCAATCCCACTTTTAACAATTTTAGCATCAAGATCTAAAAACTCTGAATCATTGGGACGCCTTTTAACTAAAGTAGACTCATCTCTAGTCCCATCTTTATCAAGATTCATACTAGAAAACAAGGATTTAATAGGAGACACATCAATCACTTTTAGATCTTCATCTTTATTCTCATGATAACTAGAAGAACACGCTTTCATAAAGCAATCTCTTTTAGCACGCATCCTAGCGGTTCTTTCTTTGCACTCATCAATGGAAATTCTCATGGATTTGAGAGACTCGTTGATATCATGCTTAGGTAGAATAGATCTAAGTTTCAAAGAATCAACATCAAGAGTAATTCTATCCACGTTTCTAGCAAACTCATCAATCTTAAGCAATTTTTCTTGAAGCAAAGCATTGAAATTCTTTTGCGAATTCATAAGCTCTTTAACACTAGTCTCAAAATTAGAGGGCATTTTATTGAAATTTCCATTAGAGTTATTGTAGGAATTACCATAATTATTAGAGGAATTACTAGGAAAGGGCCTAGGATTAAAGTTTCCTCTATAAGCATTGTTACCAAAATATTCCTACCAACAAAATTCACATCCAAAGATTCATTATTATTTTCAATCAACGTGGATAAAGGCATATCATTAGGATCGGAAGAAGCACTCTTAGTAGCAAATAGTTTCATAAGTTCATCCATATTTCCACTCAAAATACTAATCTCTTCAATAGCATGTACTTTTTTACTAGTAGATCTTTCGGTGTGCCATTGAGAGTAGTTAACCATAATATTATCTAGGAGTTTGGTAGCTTCTCCTAAAGTGATTTCCATAAAAGTGCCCCCGCGGCCGAATCTAAAAGATTTCTAGAAACAAAATTCAAGCCAGCATAAAAGTTTTGTATAATCATCCATAAGTTCAAACCATGTGTAGGGTAATTACGTAACATTAATTTCATTCTCTCCCAAGCTTGTGCAACATGCTCATAATCTAGTTGCTTAAAATTCATAATATCGTTTCTAAGAGAGATAATCTTAGCTGGAGGAAAATACTTAGAGATAAAGGCATCTTTGCACTTATTCCATGAATCAATACTATTTCTAGGCAAAGAGGAGAACCAACTTTTAGCACGATCTCTAAGTGAAAACGGAAATAGCTTCAATTTAACAATATCATTATCCGTATCCCTCTTCTTTTGCATATCGCAAAAATCAACAAAGTTGTTTAGATGGGTAGCGACATCTTTACTAGGAAGGCCAGAAAATTGATATTTCATGACAAGATTCAATACAGCAGTATTGATCTCACAAGATTCAGCATCTAAGATAGGAGCAATCGGCGTGCTAATAAAATCATTATTGTTGGTATTGGAGAAGTCACACAATTTGGTATTGTCTTGAGCCATAGTGACAAGCAAGCAATCCAACACACAATCAAACAAGAGGCAAGCGAACGGTAAAACACACGGAAAAAGAAGGGTGAATAAAGCGGCAAAGGTGAAGTGGGGGAGAGGAAAACGAGAGGCAAATAATGTAGTGCGAGGGATAAGGGTTTGTGATAGGTACTTGGTATATGACTTTTGCGTAGATCTCCCCGGCAACGGCGACATAAATTCTTCTTGCTACTTCTCGAGCTTGCGTTGTATTCCCTCGAACAGGAAGGGTGATGCAGCACAGTAGCGTAAGTATTTCCCTCAGATTTTGAGAACCAAGGTATCAATCGAGTAGGAGACCACGCGTGAGTCCCTCGCACCTCCACAAACAAATAAGAACCTCGCAGCCAACGCGATAAGGGGTTGTCAATCCCTTCACGGTCACTTACGAGAGTGAGATCTGATAGATAGGATAGGATAATATTTTTGTTATTTTTAGTATAAGAACAGAAAGTAAATAAAGCAAATAAGCAACGGTAACAGAAATTGGCTAGTTGAAAGGAAAGGAATATGATGAAGATAGACCCAGGGGCCATAGGTTTCATTAGTGGCTTCTCTCATGATAGCAGAATTCTACGGTGGGTGAACAAATTATTGTCGAGCAATTGATAGAAAAGCGCATAGTTATGAGAATATCTAGGCATGATCATTGTATATAGGCATCACGTCCGTGACAAGTAGACCGAAACCTTTCTGCATCTACTACTATTACTCCACACATCGACCACTATCCAGCCTGCATCTAGAGTATTAAGTTCATAAGAACAGAGTAACGCCTTAAGCAAGATGACATGATGTAGAAGGATAAACTCAAGCAATATGATATAAGCCCCATCTTTTTATCCTCGATGACAACAATACTATATGTGCCTTGCTTCCCCTATTGTCACTCGGAAAGGACACCGCAAGATTGAACCCAAAGCCAAGCACTTCTCCCATTGCAAGAACTATAGATCTAGTAGGCCAAACCAAACCAATAATTCGAGACTTGCAAGGATATGATAATCATACATAAAAGATTTCAGAAAAGAATCCAATATTGTTCATAGATAATCTTGATCATAAACCCACAATTCATCGGATCTCGACAAACACATCGCAAAAAGATTACATCGAATAGATCTCCTCGAAGATCGAGGAGAACTTTGTATTGAGATCCAAAGAGAGAGAGAAGAATCCATCTAGCTAATAACTATGGACCCGAGGGTCTATGGTAAACTACCCACAACTCATCGGAGGGGCTATGGTGTTGATGTAGAAGCCCTCCGTGATCGATGCCCCCTCCAGCGGGATCGATGCCCCCTCCAGCGGAGCTCCGGAACAGGCCCCAAGATGGGATCTCAAGAGAACATAAGGTTACCGCGATGGAATTAGGTTTTTTCGTGCTCCTCGATGTTTTCATGGTATATGGGTATATATAGGAGGAAAAAGTACGTCGGTGGAGCAACGTGGGGCCCACGAGGGTGGGGGCGCGCCCTGCCCCCTCGTGGGCACCTCATTTCTTCTCTGACTTGGACTCCAAGTCTCTGGTGAAGATATTGTTCCAAAAATAACTCTTCCGAAGGTTTCATTCCGTTTGGACTCTGTTTGATATTCCTTATCTGCGAAACACTGAAATAGGCAAAAAACAACAATTTGCACTGGGCCTTGGGGTAGAGGTTAGTCCCAAAAATAATATAAAGGTGTATAATAAATCCCATTAAACATCCAAAACATAATATATAATATCATGGAACAATAAAAAATTATAGATACGTTGGAGACGTATCACCGATCATAGCAATATACAAGCGAATCTCTATAGTTTAGAAATTCTCACTAGTATACGAAAGTGACAAATCTGGAGAATCATTATATGAAGAACATGGTGCTACTTTGAAGCACAAGTGTGGTATAAGGATAGAAGCATTGTCCCTTCTCTCCTTTTTCTTTTCTTTTTTATCATTTTTAGAACAATATCATGAACCTCATCCCCACTTTTGGACGACTTATCAGAGTCATTTATTGCCAGCCTTCTTAATTTATATGAAGCGCCTTTCAAATGCATTTAGAGGTCGTGGAGGTTGCGCGCAAATGTAGCGTCGCCATTATATGACCTTTGTAACCTTTTTCTTCTGTTTTCTTCTTTCTACACTAGTACAGTCATTTATGTAAAACAATTCAACGATTCAATTTTTAATTATAAAACACTAAAACAAATGCATTAAATAATCAAAATTAATATATAATTGAAATGCAAGAAAAATGATCAAATACATTTTTCGAGAAAAATAATGAATTGTAAATAAATTTAAACACATTATCTCCCAGCTAGTTATCAATGATGCTCTGTGAGATCCTTCATATGATGATGGGAAGCCCATTCTTCAATCTTTCGGTATGCCTAAAGAAATGATTGAATCTGGTCTGTGTTCCTAAGATACCCTGAATATTATGCCAATATATTTATAGTACATCGGGCTTGACATATCCCTCGCATCTTCTATGACCATGGTGTGTAAGATCACACACCATTTCATGATGTTTGCCAACACATCGTTATCCCCAAAACGACTAGAATGTCTGACAATTACAACTCTACAATTCCCCTTCAATGCCCTTCTGCTGAACTTCTTGTTACTTGGCAAAAGTCTTAAGTTTATTGGTCTCGGGATTAAAAATTGTTTTCAGAAATGTTGAGCCAGATAAATCAACGACGAGATATATAGTAGCATTGGTGCTAGTGATGGCCATTCACAGTGAAGTTGCAAGGTGAAGAAGTACCAAATATCCTTACAACCATATGGCATCTCTAGAAGATATTGTGTCATTGTAAGCTCTAGGCAACCCAGAGTATCAATACAAAAAACACAAATCTTTAGAGGCAACCACTTCCAAAATTATTGTTGGATCATAACAATTGATGGTGAATTGACCATGACAAGTTGCAGGGCAATTCTTTCACTTTCTAGTGCATATAGTCAACACTCCCTAACATCCCAAGCTAGCATGATGCTCATGCGTTCTCCATAAAGTCTCTCCACTATTTCAACAAACACTTTCATGCACTTTATGATTATATCTTCGGTCATTCCAAGATTGTCATTCATGAATCTATAGGAGAGCCATATGCAATCATTAGAAGTGCCATGGTCACCTTCTGAAAAGGGGAAAACCTAGGAGATAGCAACATATTTTGTTGCTACAAGAAAGGTTCATGGATTCCATGTCGCCAACAATTTGACAGAATAGTCGTCCAGTCATGCAGCAACGTCATTGGGAGACAAAAGGAGGGAAGGTAAACTGGACAGAAAGTCGTCATGCAGGAGCTTGATGTTGTGACCGATTATGTTCCGATAAAATAGTCGGCAAGCAAGTTGCAATCTGATACGTCTCCAACGTATCTATAATTTCTTATTGTTCCATGTTGTTATATTATCAATCTTGGATGTTTTTTATATATTTCGTAGCAACTTTATATCATTTTTTGGGACTAACCTATTGACATAGTGCCTAGTGCTAGTTGCTATTTTCTGCTTGTTTTTTACTTTGCAGAATATCAATATCAAACGAAGTCCAAATGCAACGAAATGTTTTGGAGATTTTTTTGGACATAAGACACCCAGGGAGCCAAGATACCACATGGGGGGAGGTCCGTGGGGACCACTAAGCACCAGGGCGTGCCTGCGGGCCTAGGCGCGCCCTGGTGGGTAATGGAGCCCATGGGACCCTTTTCGACCGACCTCCAGCTCTATAAATACCACAATATTCCAGAAACCCTAGAGGAGTCGATGAAGTATTTTTCCAGCCGCCGCAAGTTCCAGAACCACGAGATCCAATCTAGAGGTCTTTTCCGGCACTCTGCCGGAGGGGAACATGATCACGGAGGGGGTTGATCATCCTCATTGGTGCTCCTCCGATGATGCATGAGTATTTCACCACAGACCTACGAGTCCGTAGTTAGTAGCTAGATGGCTTATTCTCTATTTTTTTATCTTCAATACAATGTTCTCCTCGATGTTCTTGGAGATCTATTTGATGTAACTCTCTTTTGCGGTGTGTTTGTTGTGATCCGATGAATTGGGAGTTTATGATCAGATCTATCCATACATGATTATTATAGCCTCATATTTCTTCTTCGATATTTTGGCTTGGTTTGGCCAACTAGATTGATTTATCTTGCCATGGGAAGAGGTGCTTTGTAATGGGTTCGATCTTGCGGTGCTCAATCTCAGTGACAGAATGAGACATGACACACATGTATCATTGCTATAAAGGATAACAAGATGGGGTCTATTCCTACATGAATAGATCTTATCTACATCATGTCACCATTCTTATTGCATTGCTCTGTTTCTCCATGAACTTAATACACTAGATGCATGATGGATAGCGGTCGATGTGTGGAGTAATAGTAGTAGATGTAGGATCGTTTCGGTCTACTAATATTGGACGTGATGTCTTGGATATCTTCATAATCATTTGATTTTCTATCAATTGCCCAATAGTAATTTGTTTACCCACCATATGCTATTT
This sequence comes from Secale cereale, assembly GCA_902687465.1. Classification (NCBI taxonomy): domain Eukaryota; kingdom Viridiplantae; phylum Streptophyta; class Magnoliopsida; order Poales; family Poaceae; genus Secale; species Secale cereale. The sequence goes on from LR738711.1 coordinate 653,562,512, forward strand.
TCTTGAGAGAAACCACAAGTGAAATCTACGGCCCCGGATCTATTTTCTATCATATATTTTTAGATCTATTTGACCAAAATTCCAAAAATACTTTGCTACGTTTTATTTGTTTTTATTTTATTTGCATCTATCAATCAATCTATTTATCATATCTCAATATTGTTGAGGGATTGAGAACCCCTCTACGCATTATGTTGCAAGATTTTCTGTTTGTGTGGACGTGTTGTTTACATCGTGTTGCTTGGTTCTCCTACTAGATTGATAAGATGAGTTTCATAACTGGGGGAAATACTTACCTATGTTGTGATGCATCATCCCCTACTCTTCGGGGAAATACCAACGCAGATCACAAGTAGCACAATACCATGCCCCCCCCCCCCGATTTCGCTATTCATTTAGGAACCATCGATGTTTCCTCTTCTTCCTCCTCTATAATGACTTCACTCTTAGACTAGAAGCTCGAATCTGCCTATAAATCGTAAATATAAATTAGCTCTGCCACTGGAACCATCTATACTTAATGCGAATCCTATGTCATCTACACAAATCTGTAAGGCACTAAACTAAATCTAGAAGGAAAGGTTGGGGGAATTTACCTCCAACCAAGTCATTGGACACCTTGAAGTCGTGCGGTGGACGGGGTGGCCCAGTTGGATGGCCCGACGAATGCGCATGCCTACAAAAAAACATGAGACCTCCGGGAATGGCTCAACGGAGGCAAAGGGGGCTAAATCGTGATGTTCCAAGCAACAAAAGGTGTTATCGAACGAAGGCGACACGGTGATGTGGACGACGATGAAAAGGAGCGTGTCCTATAATGTTGGTGGTTCCAATATTTGGGTGGATGATGGATGATGCATATCCTCGCTTAGTCACGAAATATGGAGGCCTATGGGCTCGATTTGGTGCTTCCTCTAAAAAGCGTGGCGATCGACCATGGGATAGCGATTTTGCTCGAGCAGTTTTTATGACCAAAACCGTCATAAGGATGATCAGACTGATATGGCGACTTGATACATGTCCAACGTATCTATAATTTTTTATTGTTCCATGCTATTATTTATGATGTTTTGGATGTTTAATGGGCTTTGTTATACACTTTTATATTATTTTTGGGACTAACCTATTAACCCAAAGGCCCAGTCCAGATTGCTGTTTTTTTGCCTATTTCAGGGTTTTACAGAAAAGGAATATCAAACGGAGTCCAAACGAAATGAAACCTTCGAGAGAGATATTTTTGGAGTGATATCTTCACGGGAGACTTGAGAACCACGGACTAGGGCACACATGGCGTCCACGAGGGTGGGGGGCGCGCCCCCCCTACAGGGCGCGCCCCCCTGCCTCGTGGGCCCCACGTTGGTCCCCCGATGCCATCCTTCCTCCTATATATATCCATGTACCCCAAAAACATCAGAAGAGGAGAGAAAACCCTAATTCCGTCGCCGCAACCTTCTGTTCCCGTGAGATCCCATCTTGGGGCCTGTTCCAGAGCTCCGCCGGACGGGGGATCTACCACAGAGTGCTTCTACATCAACACCATCGCCTCACCATGAGTTGTGAGTAGTTTACAACAGACCTTCGGGTCCATAGTTAGTACATATATGGCTTCTTATCTCTCTTTGGATCTCAATACCAAGTTCTCCTCGGTCTTCGAGGAGATCTATTCGATGTAATCTCTTTTTGCGGTGTGTTTGTCGAGATCCGATGAATTGTGGGTTTATGATCAAGATTATCTATGAGTAATATTTGGTTCTTTTCTGAATTCTTTTATGTATGATTATAATATCCTTGCAAGTCTCTTCGAATTATTGGTTTGGTTTGGCCTACTAGATCTATAGTTCTTGCAATGGGAGAAGTGCTTGGCTTTGGGTTCAATCTTGCGGTGTCCTTTCCCAATGACAGTAGGGGCAGCAAGGCACGTATTGTATTATTGCCATCAAGGATAAAACAATGGGGTTTATATCATATTGCTTGAGTTTATCCCTCTACATCATGTCATCTTGCTTAAGGCGTTACTCTGTTCTTATGAACTTAATATTGTAGATGCATGCTGGATAGCGGTCAATGTGTGGAGTAATAGTAGTAGATGCAGAATCGTTTCGGTCTACTTGTCACGGACGTGATGCCTATATATAATGCTCATGCCTAGATATTCTCATAATTATTCGCTTTTCTATCAATTGCTCGACAGTAATTCGTTCACCCACCATAGAATTCTGTTATCATGAGAGAAGCCACTAGTGAAACCCATGGCCCCCGGGTCAATTCTCAACATATCAATCTACAATCTATTTTAATTTACCGTTTTTACTTTCTGTTCTTATATCCAAAAATACCAAAAATATCAAACTATCATATCTATCAGATCTCACTTTCGTAAGTGACCATAAAGGGATTGACAACCCCTTATCGCGTTGGACTCGTGCGTGGTCTCCTACTGGATTGATACCTTGGTTCTGAAAAACTGAGGGAAATACTTACGCTACTGTGCTGCATCACCCTTTCCTCTTCGAGGGAATACAACGCAAGCTCGAGAAGTAGCAAGAAGAATTTCTGGCACCATTGCCGGGGAGGCTTACGCAAAAGTCATATACCAAGTACCTATCACAAACCCTTATCCTTCGCATCACATTTATTTGCCTCTCGTTTTCCTCTCCCCCACTTCACCCTTGTCATTTTATTTGCCCTTCTTATTGCCGTGTGTTTTCCGTTCGCTTGCTTCTTGTTTGCTTGTGTGTTGGATTGCTTGCTTGTCACTATGGCTCAGAACAATACCAAATTGTGTGACTTCTCCAATACCAACAATAATGATTTTATTAGCACTCCGATTGCTCCTATTACCGATGTTGAATCTTGTGAGATTAATGCTGCTCTGTTGAATCTTGTTATGAAAGATCAATTTTCCGGCCTTCCTAGTGAAGATGCCGCTACCCATCTAAACAACTTTGTTGATTTGTGTGATATACAAAATAAGAGGGATACGGATAACGATATTGTTAAATTGAAGTTATTTCCATTTTCACTTAGAGATCGTGCTAAAACTTGGTTTTCCTCTTTGCCTAGAAATAGTATTGATTCATGGAATAAGTGCAAAGATGCTTTTATCTCTAAGTATTTCCCTCCTGCTAAGATCATCTCTCTTAGAAACGATATTTTGAATTTTAAGCAACTAGATCATGAGCATGTTGCACAAGCTTGGGAGAGAATGAAATTAATGATACGTAATTGCCCTACACATGGTTTGAACTTATGGATGATTATTCAAAACTTTTATGCTGGCTTGAATTTTGCTTCTAGAAATCTTTTAGATTCGGCCGCAGGAGGCACTTTCATGGAAACTACCTTAGGAGAAGCTACCAAACTCCTAGATACTATTATGGTTAATTATTCTCAAAGGCACACCGAAAGATCTACTAGTAAAAAAGTGCATGCTATTGAAGAGATTAGTGTTTTGAGTGGAAAGATGGATGAACTTATGAAATTATTTGCTACTAAGACTGCATCTTCTGATCCTAATGATATGCCTTTATGCACGTTGATTGAAAATAATAATGAATCTTTGGATGTGAATTTTGTTGGTAGGAATAATTTTGGTAACAATGCTTATAGAGGAAACATTAATCCTAGGCCTTTCCTAGTAATTCCTCTAATAATTATGGTAATTCCTACAATAACTCTTATGGAAAGATGCCTTCTGAATTTGAAACTAGTGTTAAGGAGTTTATGAATTCGCAAAAAAAATTCAATGCTTTGCTTGAAGAAAAAATGCTTAAGATTGATGAATTGGCTAGAAGTGTGGATAGAATTACTCTTGATGTTGATTCTTTGAAACTTAGATCTATTCCACCTAAGCATGATATCAATGAGTCTCTCAAAGCCATGAGAATTTTCATTGATGAATGCAAAGAAAGAACCTCTAGGATGCGTGCTAAAAAAGAGAGTTATATAAAAGCGTGTTCTTCTAGTTAGCATGAAAATAAAGATGAAGATCTGAAAGTTATTGATGTGTCTCCTATTAGATCCTTGTTTTATAGTATGTATCTTGATAAAGATGGGATTGGAGATGAGCTTACCTTAATTAAAGGTGTCCCAATGATTCGGAGTTTTTGGATCTTGATGCTAAAATTGTTAAAAGTGGGATTGAAGAGATTAAAACTTTGCATAGTGATGAACCCACTACTTTAGATTTCAAGGGATTCAATTATGATAATTACTCTTTGATTGATTGTATTTCCTTGTTGCAATCCGTACTAAACTCTCCGCATGCTTATAGTCAAAATAAAGCTTTCACCAAACACATAGTTGATGCTTTGATGCAATCTTATGAAGAAAAACTTGAATTAGAAGTTTCTATCCCTAGAAAGCCGTATGATGAGTGGGAACCCACTATTAAAATTAAAATTAAAGATCATGAATGCTTTGCTTTGTGTGATTTGGGTGCAAGTGTTTCCATTATCCGAAAAACTTTGTGTGATTTGTTAGGTTTCCATGAGCTTGATGATTGTTCCTTAAATTTGCACCTTGCCGATTCTACCATTAAGAAACCTATGGGAAGGATTAATGATGTTCTTATTGTTGCCAATAGGAATTATTTGCCTGTAGATTTCATTGTTCTTGATATAGATTGCAATCCTTCATGTCCTATTATCCTTGGTAGACCTTTCCTTAGAACGATTGGTGCAATTATTGATATGAAGGAAGGAAATATTAGATTCCAATTTCCGTTAAGGAAAGGCATGGAACACTTTCCTAGAAAGAAAATTAAATTACCTTATGAATCTATTATGAGAGCCACTTATGGATTGCCTTCCAAAGATGGCAATACCTAGATCTATCCTCGTATAGTGCCTAGCTAGGGGCGTTAAACGATAGCGCTTGTTGGGAGGCAACCCAATTTTATTTTCTTTGTTTTTGCTTCTGTTTAGGAATAAGTATTGCATCTAGCTTCTGTTTAGATGTGGTTTTGTGTTTTAGTTAGTGTTTGTGCCAAGTAGAACCTTTGGGAAGACTTGTGTGAAGTATATGATCTTGCTGTAAAAAAACAGAACCATTAGCGCTCATTAGAATAGTCACCAGATTCTACTGGAGTGTGCTATTTAGTTGATTGTTTTCGTAGATGATTAATAGACAAATTCCTCACGTTTACCAATTTATTTCAATTTTTTTGGAGTTACAGAATTATGCGAAAGTTACAGATTACTACAGACTGTTCTGTTTTTGACAGATTCTGTTTTTCGTGTGTTGTTTGCTTATTTTGATGAATCTATGAGTAGTATTGGAGGATATGAATCATAGAGAAGTTGGAATACAGTATGTTTAACACCAATATAAACAAAGAATGAGTTCATTACAGTACCTTTGGGTGGTGGTTTGTTTTCTTATACTAACGGAGCTCACGAGATTTTTGGCTAAGTTTTGTGTTGAGAAGTTTTCAAGTTTTGTGTATTTCTTTGATGGACTATGGAACAAACAGTGGCAAGAGCCTAAGCTTGGGGATGCCCAAGGCACCCCAAGGTAAAATTCAAGGACAACCAAAAGCCTAAGCTTGGGGATGCCCCGGGAAGGCATCCCCTCTTTCGTCTTCATCTATCGGTAACTATACTCGGGACTATATTTTTATTCACCACATGATATGTGTTTTACTTGGAGCGTCATGTATAATTTGAGTCTTTGCTTGTTGATGGGCCTCGAACCCCTCGTTGGTTACCCCAAGTGGAAGGTGTAAGATGCAGTAAATAGAAGTGTTTTCCCCTAGCAAAGATGCCAAGGATCGATTCCCCAGAGACTCCTAGGTTCAACAAGTAGGTGTCAATTGCTACAGCGCCAGATTAGTAGCAACCAACGTGGACCTGCACACAGATACAAATAACTTTGCTCCCAACGAGTACAGAGAGGTTGTCAATCCCTCCGGCCTTGTAGTTCACAAAGGGTTAAAAGTAATGATAGTAGTGATAGATAGTTTTTTGCAATAGTAAATAATAACGGAAAGTAAATAGTGGATGTGATCAATGATGGTAATATGGACCGGAGTCTCATGATGTTCACTAGTGATGTCTCTCTCCCAAAAGACGATAAACAGCTATGTGAGGTAAACAAATTACAGCTGGGCAATTGACAGGACCACGAACGCAAACCAATGCTGACTACATTGCAAGAAAGGTTGAGGTTCAAAGCATGGGCGGTACGCCAAAGTAAGTAGACCGAAATCCATCAATATCTACTACTAATCATCCACCTTGAGATATCTATCCAGAAAATCTCGCTGGTATTAAGTTGCGAGTCCCACCCATAGTGTAAACTCAATGCAACACACAACTGCATTAAAAGAACTTTGCGTAAAGTAAACAATCCTTGCACCCGCGGGCACAAGCACCGTTGTTTCCCCCCTTGTGGCAACAGCACATCCCCTAGACTCATGTTTCTGTCACTCAAGCTAGTCATCGAGGGGCATGAACCCACAATCGAGCATAACGTTCCCTCTTGGAGTCACTACCTATTACTCGGCCAAAGCAATAAATAACAACGGAGAACATGCAAGAATTACTTATGAACTAAAATATAAAAGAGGTGAATCAAATATATTACTCAAGATCAATCTGAACATAATCTCATAATCCATCGGATCCCAGCAAACTCAACATAGCAACAACATAAGGATTACAAAGGTGCCTCGATCATGTAGGGCAGCTCACGAGGACTAATTAGTGAAGCACAAGAACGGGAGGAGAACATCACATAGCTACTGGTCATGGACTCATGGTCCAAGAGAGACTACTCACGAGTCATCCGGGAGGCGTCCATGGTGGTGGAGAAGCTCCCGGTGGTGATCCTCCCCTCCGGCAGGGTGCCGGGAAGAGTTCTCCTGGTGCTCCCGATCTTGGAAGCGGCGGCGGCGGCGGAACAAAGATGGGATCGCGAAAAGAGTTCTTGTTCTGAGGGTTACGGAGGACCCTTTAAATATATGCCAAAGTAGGGCACCGGGGGAGCCTCGGGGGGCCCAGACGCCCCCCCGGCGCGGCCCAGGGGGGGCGCGCCCACAGGGCGCCTGGAGCCCCTGTGCCCCCCCCCCAGGCTGCCCTTCGGACGCAGTGTTGTTTCCGGATCGCTGATTTTTTATATAATTTTTCTGGATTTTTCTTGGCAGTTCTCGAAACGTGAAAACCTGAAATACAAAAACAGCCGAAAACAGAAACTGGCACTGGGGTGCACTGGATTAGTAAGTTAGTCCAAATATGATCAAAAGTGTATGGAAGTGTATGAATATCATAGCAATATCACCCAAAAGTGGCATGGAGCAAGCAGAAATTATAGATACGTTTTGGACGTATCAACATCCCCAAGCTTAATTCCTGCTCGTCCTCGAGTAGGTCAATGATAACAAGAATAATTTCTGTGGTGACATGCTATTAACCATATAGGACTTTCTCATAGTCATATGACAAAAGCTTACTGAGACAATGATTCTAAAGTAATTAAGTTGCCTCAAGAGAAAATCACAAATGACTGAAAGTTTTACAACATGAAACTGAAACATCAAAAAGATTTGCAATGAACATGATGTGCAAATATGATAAAGTGATATCTAGCTTGCCCCCTTTAGTGATGCAAAACATAAATGCAAGGGCACCTTCAAGGTTTAAGTGATGACTAGATACAATCATTTCAGAATAAACGATATCACAATCATGCAAAAGACAATGCTACTTTGGGACAATGCACATTACACTCAGAATGACAGTCATGCTCTTAGTAGTTGGTGCTTCAACATAAAGTCAAAAGAATGGTTATGTGCTAGAGCTTTTTATTTTGAAAACATGGAAGCAATTGTGTCAACGGTAGTAGTACTTCATATGTGTCATGCATAAAACATCCTATAAGTTGCAAGCCTCATGCATCGAATACTAATAGTGCTCGCTCCTTGTCCTAATTAGCTCGGATCCCCATGGGTTATCATTGCATTACATATGTTTTAACCAAGTGTCACAAAGGGGTACCTCTATGCCACCTGTACAAAGGTCCAAGGAGATAGATCGCATTTGATTTCTCGTTTTTGATAGATCTCAACTTGAGGACATCCATACCGGGACAACATAGAAAATAGATGATGGGCTCCTCTTTAATGCATAAGCATATTCTCATGAGAGATCGAGGATTAAGGTCCAAGCTAAAACTTCCACCATGATGCATGGCTTTGGTTGGCGGCCCAATGTTCTTCTCTAACAATATGCATATTAATTCAACCCACGATGGATCACCCTTACTTCAGACAAGACGAACATGCATAGCAACTCACATGATATTCAACAAAAGTGTGACAGTTGATGGCGTCCCCAGAAACATGGTTACCGCTCAGCAAGCAACTTATAAGAAATAAGATACATAAGCAACATATTCTTTACCACAATAGTTTTTAGGCTACTTTCCCATGAGCTATGTATTGCATGGTTAATTTGCTTAGTGCAGGTGGAGGTTAGCAAAAGACTGGGAGCGACCAACTAAGAGAGCAATGACGGTCATAATCATGCAGAGCGACAAAGCAATATTGAATCAGGCATGGTAGTTATATCGCTACTTAGAAACAAAAGATCATCAAGGCTTGACAGACTTTCTTTACAGTCTTGAATATGCGTGAGCATACACCAAGTCAATCAAAATAAATTCTCGAAGGAAGATATTACTAAACCATACCATATCATAGGCAAACAAACCAAGTTGGTACTCCAATAACACATTGGGAACCCCCCAACTATTTGAGATTAACCATAAGAAAACCTGAACTACTAAGCACCATCATGAAAGTAGCATCTTTATCATAGACATATTAACCCATGCAACGGAAGAAAACTCTCTTAATAAGGTGAGCATGGTAATTAAAGAGAGTTCAAGCAACCAACTAAATAAAAGCTCTTGAAAAGATAAGCATGAATACTAATAGCAGAGCACGATAGTAGCTATTAAAAGACAAAGAACACACACAGCATAGATAGACATGAAAATTCTATGTAATGTTCTAGGTAGAGGTGGAGCGTGTTTCTCTCCCACATAAAGGAATGCTGGGTTCCGACTCGTTATGAAAAGCTAAAAAGAAAACTAAAAGCAAGACGCTCCAACCATAGCACATAACACATGAAGTGATAAAAATATAGCGAAACGAAAGACGAACTGATAGTGTTGATGGAGAAGGGGATGCACGGGGGGCATCCCCAAGCTTAGACGCTTGAGTCTCCTTGAATATTTCTTGGGGGTGCACGGGGGCATCCCCAAGCTTGAGCGCTTGACACTCCTGAATCTTTTTATCATCTTCCCTCGCACACTTGAAAACTCCCTTCATACATAACTCATCATAATCTGATTAGCGAGGTTAGTACCCTTAATAAAATAATTATACCTTGCTGGAAATAAGGATATTCTTGAAGTTCTACTGTTTCTCAAGATTGCCAAAAGGTTTTTGAAAAGAAAAAGCAAGTTCTCAATTTGCAAAGTGAAGGTAAGGCAAAACAGGACAGAATCTGTGAAAAACAGAACAGGAGGCAGTAATTGACCTGTTCGGGATACTTCTGCAACTCAAATAAAAAAACTCAGAACAGACGCACGAAAGACAATTATATAGAGAACGCTTTCGAAAAAATTCAGACCAAAAAGATGATCTGGTGATTTTATACGAATTTTTCTATCCAAGGACAGAATCTGTTTCCTGGACAGCACCTCACAACTTTTGAACTTTCTAGCAATCAGAGGCTATACTTGGCACAAATATGAAAAACAAAGATACAATGATGATGCTACAGAAGTAAACAACATCAAGACACAACAAAAGCAAAAATTTTATTCATGTGGGCTGCCTCCCAAAAGCGCTTTCTTTTATGCCTTTAAGCTAGGCATAATGCATAGATCAAGTTTTATTAAGAGTAAAAGAATAGCTAGCCCGTACAACGGACTCAAAAGGTAACTTGATCTTCTTTCGAGGGAAGTGTTCCATCCCTTTCTTGAGAGGAAACTGAAATTTTATATTACCCTCTTTCATGTCAATGACAGCACCAACGGTGCGCATAAAGGGACGTCCCAAAATAATTGGACATGAAGGATCACATTCAATATCCATAATAGTAAAATCAACGGGCACATAATTATCATTGACAACAATAAGAACATCATCGATCCTCCCCAAAGGTTTCTTTACGGAAGAATCAACGAGAACATTACCAAAAGAACAAGAATCAAAATGTTTCAATTTAAGCATATCATATAGTCTTTTGGGCATAATAGAAGTAGTAGCTACAATATCACATAAAGCAAAGCATGAGAAATTATTTATCTTAATTTTAATCATAGAATCCCAACCATCTTCTAGCTTTCTAGGTATGGAGGCTTCTACTCTAAGTTTCTCCTCCCTAGCTTTGATGAGAGCATTAGTGACATGCTGTGTGAAGGCAAGATTAAGCGTGCTAGTGTTGGGATCTTTAGCCATTCCTTGTAGAAAGGTGACAACTTCTGAAATACTACAATTATCAAAATCAATTTTATCATTAGTGGGCAGAATTGTAGTCTCATCCTCTTTGTTTAATTCGCTCTCTATTATAAGAGTTTGAACATCTTCCCAAGTTTGGGGAAGCTTAGGAGCAATTTTAAACTGAGGCTCATACTTTTTTCCTGGAAGACCATGCCATGGGCATAACTCTCCGTCAAAACTAGTATAATCACATGGTTTATTTTTTTTGTAAATCCCGTCAGAGATAAGTGGGGCAATGGAAGTAGGGGTGTACTCCTCCCTTTTAGTGTTTTTGGTAGAACCCATAGTAGCAAGCAAGCAAGATAACTATTTTTTTTTTGTGATTTTCGATAAAAGGAACTAAAGCAAAAATGAAAGGTAAACTAACAAGACTAAAAAGCAAAGGTAAAAGATAGCATGCAACTCCCCTATCCTGAAGAGTGGATTCCCCAGCAACGGCGCCAGAAAATACTCATTGATGGGCCTCGAACCCCTCGTTGGTTACCCAAAGTGGAAGGTGTAAGATGCAGTAAGTAGAAGTGTTTTCCCCTAGCAAAGATGCCAAGGATCGATTCCCCAGAGACTCCTAGGTTCAACAAGTAGGTGTCAATTGCTACGCCGCCAGATTAGTAGCAACCAACGTGGACCTGCACACAGATACAAATAACTTTGCTCCCAACGAGTACATAGAGGTTGTCAATCCCTCCGGCCTTGTAGTTCACAAAGGGTTAAAAGCAATGATAGTAGTGATAGATAGTTTTTTGCAATAGTAAATAATAACGGAAAGTAAATAGTGGATGTGATCAATGATGGTAATATGGACCGGAGTCTCATGATGTTCACTAGTGATGTCTCTCTCCCAAAAGACGATAAAACAGCTATGTGAGGTAAACAAATTACAGCTGGGCAATTGACAGGACCACGAACGCAAACCAATGCTGACTACATTGCGAGAAAGGTTGAGGTTCAAAGCATGGGCGGTACGCCAAAGTAAGTAGACCGAAATCCATCAATATCTACTACTAATCATCCACCTTGAGATATCTATCCAGAACATCTTGCTGGTATTAAGTTGCGAGTCCCACCCATAGTGTAAACTCAATGCAACAGACAACTGCATTAAAAGAACTTTGCGTAAAGTAAACAATCCTTGCACCCGCGGGCACAAGCACCATTGTTTTCCCCCTTGTGGCAACAGCACATCCCCTAGACTCATGTTTCTGTCACTCAAGCTAGTCATCGAGGGGCATGAACCCACAATCGAGCATAACGTTCCCTCTTGGAGTCACTACCTATTACTCGGCCAAAGCAATAAATAACAACGGAGAACATGCAAGAATTACTTATGAACTAAAATATAAAAGAGGTGAATCAAATATATTACTCAAGATCAATCTGAACATAATCTCATAATCCATCGGATCCCAACAAACTCAACATAGCAACAACATAAGGATTACATAGGTGCCTCGATCATGTAGGGCAGCTCACGAGGACTAATTAGTGAAGCACAAGAACGGGAGGAGAACATCACATAGCTACTGGTCATGGACTCATGGTCCAAGGGAGACTACTCACGAGTCATCCGGGAGGCGTCCATGGTGGTGGAGAAGCTCCCGGTGGTGATCCTCCCCTCCCGCAGGTTGCCGGGAAGAGTTCTCCTGGTGCTCCCAATCTTGGTAGCGGCGGCGGCGGCGGAACAGAGATGGGATCGCGAAAAGAGTTCTTGTTCTGAGGGTTACGGAGGACCCTTTAAATATATGCCAAAGTAGGGCACCGGGGGAGCCTCGGGGGGCCAGG
>LR738711.1:653574846-653588419 GCA_902687465.1 Secale cereale
CCCCCCCAGGCTGCCCTTCGGACGCAGTGTTGTTTCCGGATCGCTGATTTTTTATATAATTTTTCTGGATTTTTCTGGGCAGTTCTCGAAACGTGAAAACCTGAAATACAAAAACAGCCCAAAACAGAAACTGGCACTGGGGTGCACTGGATTAGTAAGTTAGTCCAAATATGATCAAAAGTGTATGGAAGTGTATGAATATCATAGCAATATCACCCAAAAGTGGCATGGAGCAAGCAGAAATTATAGATACGTTTTGGACGTATCACTTGTTAGTTTGCCACAATCATCCTTGCTGGACACACTTTTTTGAGATATATAAATATGGCCTAGGAATTGTTAGAACACTCTATGTGCTTCACTTATATCTTTTGAGCTAAATAGTTTGCTCTAGTGCTTCACTTATATCTTTTAGAGCACGGTGGTGATTTTATTTTGTAGAAATTTTTTGATCTCTCATGCTTCACTTATATCCTTTTGAGAGTCTACTAGAACGGCATGGTAATGTGCTTTGGTTATAAAACTAGCCTTAACACGATAGGCATCCAAGATGAATGTAGTAAAAACTTTCATACAAAGTGCATTGAATATGATGAGAAGTTTGATACTTGATAATTGTTTTGAGATATGAGGATAGTGATATTAGAGTCATGCTAGTGGAGTTATTATGAATTTTATAAATACTTGTGTTAAAGTTTGTGATTCCCATAGCATGCACGTATGGTGAACCGCTATGTGACGAAGTTAGAGCATGAGGTATTTGTAGAGTGTCATCCTTTGTGTGGAAGTCGGGGGCGCGCGATGGTTAACTCCTACCAACCTCCCCCCTAGGAGCATGCGTTGATTGCTTTGTTTTGATGACTCGTAAATTTTTGCAATAAGTATATGAGTTATTTATGACTAATGTTGAGTCCATGGATTATACGCACTCTCACCCTTCCACCATTGCTAGCTTCTCTTGTGCCGCGCAACTTTTGCCGGTACCATACACCCACCATATACCTTCCTCAAAACAGCCACCATATCTACCTATCATGACATTTTCATAGCCATTCCGAGATATATTGCCATGCAACTTTCCACCGTTTCGTTCATATGACACGCTTCATATTATCATATTGCCATGCATGATCATGTAGTTGACATCGTATTTGTGGCAAAGCCACCATGCATAATTTTTCATACATGTCACTCTTGATTCATTGCACTTCCCGGTACACCGCCGGAGGCATTCATATAGAGGCATACTTTGTTCTAGTATCGAGTTCTAATATCGAGTTGTAAATCAATATAAGTGTGATGATCATCATTATTAGAGCATTGTCCCAAAGAAAAAAGGAAGAAGGGAAGGCCAAGAAAAAGAAAGGCCCAAAAATAGAAAAAAAAGGGGACAATTGCTACTATATTTTTCCACACTTGTGCTTCAAAGTAGCACCATGTTCTTCATGATAGAGAGTCTCATGTTTAGTCACTTTCATATGCTAGTGGGAATTTTCATTATAGAACTTGGCTTGTATATTCCAACGATGGGCTTCCTCAAATGCCCTAGGTCTTCTTGAGCAAGCAAGTTGGATGCACACGCACTTAGTTTCTTTTGTTGAGCTTTCATACATTTTGGCTCTAATGCATCTGTTGCATGGAAATCCCTAATCACTCACATTGATATCTACTCATGGGCATCTCCATAACCCGTTGATACGCCTAGTCGATGTGAGACTGTCTCCCTCCTTTTTTGTCTTCTCCACAACCACCACTCTATTCCACCCATGGTGCTATATCCATGGCTCATGCTCATGTATTGCGTGAAAGTTGAAAGGTTTGAAAGAATTGAGTATGAAATCAAGTGCTTGGATGAAATCGGGGTTGTGCATGATATGGATATTTTGTGTGATGAAGAGGGAGAATTGCCAGACTATATGATTTTGTAGGGATAACTTTATTTAGCCATGGTATTTTGAGAAGACATGATTGCTTTGTTAGTATGCTTGAAGTATTATTATTTCTTATGTCAATATAGACTTTTGTCTTGAATCTTTCAGATCTGAACATTCAGGCCACAATAAAAAGAATTACATTGAAAATTATGTTGGTTAGAATTCCACATCAAAAATTCTATTTTTATCATTTACCTACTCGAGGACGAGCAGGAATTAAGCTTGGGGATGCTTGATACGTCTCCAACGTATCTATAATTTTTTTATTATTCCATGCCATTATTTATGATGTTTTGGATGTTTAATGGGCTTTGTTATACACTTTTATATTATTTTTGGGACTAACCTATTAACCCAAAGGCCCAGTCCAGATTGTTGTTTGTTTTGCCTATTTCAGGGTTTTACAGAAAAAGAAAAGCGATATCTTCACCGGAGACTTGAGAACCACGGAATAGGGCACACGTGGCATCCACGAGGGTGGGGGCGCGCCCCCTACAGGGCGTGCCCCCCTGCCTCGTGGGCCCCACGTTGGTCCCCCGATGCCCTCCTTCCTCCTATATATATCCATGTACCCCGAAAACATCAGAGGAGGAGAGAAAACCCTAATTCCACCGCCACAACCTTCTGTTCCCATGAGATCCCATCTCGGGGCCTGTTCCGAAGCTCCGCCGGAGGGGGGATCTACCACGGAGTGCTTCTACATCAACACCATCGCCTCACCATGAGTTGTGTGTAGTTTACCACAGACCTTCGGGTCCATAGTTAGTACCTACTCCCTCCGTTCCTAAATATTTGTCTTTCTAGAGATTTCAACAAGTGACTACATACGAAGCAAAATGAGTGAATCTACACTCTAAAATATGTCTACATACATCCGTATGTTGTAACCATTTAAAATGTCTAGAAAGACAAATATTTAGGAACGGAGGGAGTAGATGGCTTCTTCTCTCTCTTTGGATCTCAGTACCAAGTTCTCCTCGGTCTTCGAGGAGATCTATTCGATGTAATCTCTTTTTGCGGTGTGTTTGTCGAGATCTGATGAATTGTGGGTTTATGATCAAGATTATCTATGAGTAATATTTGGTTCTTTTCTGAAGTCTTTTATGTATGATTATAATATCCTTGCAAGCCTCTTCAAATTATTGGCTTGGTTTGGCCTACTAGATCTATAGTTCTTGCAATGGGAGAAGTGCTTGGCTTTGGGTTCAATCTTGCGGTGTCCTTTCCCAGTGACAGTAGGGGCGGCAAGGCACGTATTGTATTGTTCCAATCGAGGATAAAAAGATGGGATTTATATCATATTGCTTGAGTTTATCCCTCTACATCATGTCATCTTGCTTAAGGCGTTACTCTGTTCTTATGAACTTAATACTCTAGATGCATGCTGGATAGCGGTCGATGTGTGGAGTAATAGTAGTAGATGCAGAATCGTTTCGGTCTACTTGTCACGGACGTGATGCCTATATATAATGATCATGCCTAGATATTCTCATAATTATTCGCTTTTCTATCAATTGCTCGACAGTAATTCGTTCACCCACCATAGAATTCTGCTATCATGAGAGAAGCCACTAGTGAAACCCGTGGCCCCCGGGTCTATTCTCAACATATCAATCTACAATCTATTTTACTTTACCTTTTTTTACTTTCTGTTCTTATATCCAAAAATACCAAAAATATCAAACTATCATATCTATCAGATCTCACTTTCGTAAGTGACCGTAAAGGGATTGACAACCCCTTATCGCGTTGGCTGCGAAGTTCTTATTTGTTTGTGCAGGTGTGAGGGACTCGCGCGTGGTCTCCTACTGGATTGATACCTTGGTTCTCAAAAACTAAGGGAACTATTTACGCTACTGTGCTACATCACCCTTTCCTCTTCGAGGGAATACAACGCAAGCTCGAGAAGTAGCACGACTCTGCTAGAGTTTCTATAGTATGGCCATTCTTACGAATAGGATTTTATAACACAAAGCTCAAACACGATTATGAATTCATTAGACTCAATTCCCAAAGCTAACGAAGACAACATGGACACGGTTCGATGTAAGGGAATCTCCAATGCCGACCCTCGAACGTCCTGCATCCATGTGGACTAAGCAGTCCAGACCTATTTTTGCCATCCAATGTGGTACCCCGCCGGTCCGCAGACCAGTTCGGGTGTCCATTTTCTCGCAAACCAGAGGCAAACTAGGGGAGCTTTGCAGGCATCCGGACAGCTGCGATGCACCCGTCTGACACCTTAGACCCTCCCAAAAATCTCGCCCGCGCCCTCTCACGCGCGAAACGGTTCCTGCGCATTCATGCCAGTCGGCGCCACTCCAGGGTGGTTGTGAGTCCATGACATTGATACCTGTCAGACCGCCGCGACCGATCGTGCAGGCGACATCACTTCAATGTCGTCATGGAGACCGAGAAGCCTACTATGGCCGATGCACCGCATTCAAGCCGGCTTCCCGGCCCTTCGCCTCGCCTTCCCGCATATATTTGAGACAGCTTCGGCATCATCCACAACCGCATAAAGGCCATTCCCTCCTTCTCCCCATCTCTTTGGTCCAGCGACCACCAAACCCTTGTGCACACCAGTCCTGATTCTTCGCGCTGATAGGTGGCAGTGCCGTCGGCTCTCCATCCCCTTCCAGATCTTGGCTCCACCACCGACGCTCTCCAGGGCTGTCTTCCTCAATAGCCACCGGCTCCTCCGAGAAGGAGAATATCGTCATCTCCTTTGTTGATGAGGACGACAAGGTGCCTTCGCCACCACCGTCGAATCCACCACAAGAGACCCCGCAACAGCCATGCCTGTACGTCGAGGCGGCGATGACGAATGATGAGTATGCCTGTCTCATGAAGCTCATGATGGAGTGGCCGCTCTAGAACCTTGATCTAGAGCCACCCTCACCGATGCCAGCGAGCGTGAAGAGGAGCTGCCCTCGACGCTGCCCTACCGCGTGAAGCAGTAGCCGGCGTCACCTCCTCTCCGCCGCGTGAAGGCAGAGCTACTATCACATCCCCTATAGGTGCATCAACCAGCCGAAGTCGCCATCGTGCCAAGCCTAGCATGTAAGTTCATCAAGGAGGTGCTCCACAACCTTGATGGAATCGGGCATGGCGTCTCCTCATCATCGTGGGCCATCGTGTCGGTCGAGGACATGGCGTCAATGGAGATGGCACAATAGGAACAACGCAACGCGGTGCGCTACTCCGCCTTCACCAAGTCCGACGAGTCACCGGCTTGGGTCCGCGAGGACCCTCACCTCGCAGAGGCATGGGCCCATGATCAGTCGCTCACCACGACGACGAGGGCGGCGACACGGCAAGAGCGACGCAACATGTCGCACCGCCCCACGTTCGCCAAGTCCATCGAGTTGCCGACTTAGGTCCGCGAGGACCCTGACCTCGCAGAGGCGAGGGCCCATGATCAGTCGCTCACCACGACGACGAGGATGGCGGCATGGCAGGAGCGGCGCAACACGGTGCGCCGCCCCATGTTCGCCAAGTCCGTCGAGTTGCCGACCTAGGTCCGCGAGGACCCTCACCTCGCAGAGGCGTGGGCTCACGATCAGTCGCTCACCACGACGACAAGGGCCGCGGCACGACAGGAGCGGCACAACACGACGCGCCGCCCCATGTTTGCCAAGTCCGTCGAGTTGTCGACTTAGGTCCCCGAGGACCCTAACCTCATGGAGCCATGGGTACGCGATCGGTTGCTCACCACCATGGCGAGGGCGGCAACACGGCAGGAGCTGTGCAGCGCGGCACGCCGCTCCATGTTCGCCAAGTCCGACGAGTCACCGTCTTGTGGCGGAGACCGTAGCGCGACGGCGACGCCACCTCGACGGGGAGGTCGCCAAAATCGGTGGGGAGTGGTGTAACGCCCCGGACACACCCGCCGGTGGTCGTTACTCCTGGCGGGATCTAGACTGGCCCCACATATCAATACTAGTACTTTCTGCGCACTTTGTCCTCATTCGTGCACACCCGGGACCAACTTCCCAGTCGGTCACCCATCCTGAAACTACTCCAAGCTGAGCACGCTTAACTTTGGAGTTCTATCCGAATGGGCTCCCGAAAAAAAGGAATTCCTTATTGATATGAGTAGTCTATCATCCCTAATAAGCCAGACTATCACATACACCCCCACTCAGAGGAACCGACATCCTCGTCGGGCCACGGGAACGTTCCCTCTTTGGCACAAACGTCTGTGCATTCAGTCCGATACATGTGCCACGCCTTGTGCCACGACGGGTCACAAACGTCATGAACGACAAGACCGAGCACCTGTCCGCAAACATGCGTGTACCCGCAAGGGTCGGCTCTGATACCAACTTGTAATGTCCCGGACATACCCGCCGGTGATCGTTACTCCTGGCGGGATCTAGACTGGTCCCACGTATAAATACTAGTCTTTTCTGCGCACTTTGTCCTCACTCATGCACACCCGGGACCAACTTCCCGGTCGGTCGCCCATCCTGAAACTACTCCAGGCTGAGCACGCTTAACTTTGGAGTTCTATCCGAATGGGCTCCCGGAAAAGAAAAAATTCCTTATTGATATAAGTAGTCTATCATCCCTAATAAGCCAGCCTATCACAAGTGGTTGCTAAGCGACACCTTCGCCGACATCGGCAGGGGCATGACCACCACTAGAGCACCGCGGCCGGGTCGGCATTGGTCCTGGCAACCCTCTACACAACGCACGAGGAAGCGAAGCGACGCCTTCACGAGGGTCACACGGTGGTCGGGGCAGGGTTGTCGCGCCCTCGTGCCCATCCGCCGCTGGAAGGACTACTCTGACAACAACAATGACGAGATGACGTTTACGGCAGGCCTGGGTGGCCACGGCCGCTAGGTCACCCTCCGCTACAAGTTAGCATCCAAGTTTTCTTCCGAGTTTTTAGCTAAACTGATGAATTATGTATATTATGTCTGAACTTTCGATGAAATTTATCCGATTTTTTAAATTTTGATTTAAAATGGACGTGGATACCATTGGATGGCTGCCTTCTGCATCACTATGTGTTGACTGATTTTTTTTTGTGTGTGTGTGTGTGTGGAAATGTGTTGTCTGATTCTGACCGGTCCAATGACCGATACCTTGAAAGGGCGGCGTCGGTGATACCCTCACACAACATCCACCGGCCAAATGTCCAAAATTCCATGTTCCGGTGAGACAAAAAGGAGCAGTGCACCGGGACGGACGCAACACCGTCCAGCCCGCACATGTACACGGCTGTTCCGCTCCCCACCCCATATCTGACTTCCAACTGCAACGCCGCCGTCCGCGTCGCAGCAGCTGTCGTCACGGATCCGGCGGCCCCGACAGCGGCTGACGCCCCTCCACGTCACTACCCGAGACAACTCGTGTGCAGTCCCCGCGGAAAGCTCCACCGCGTCCTGCGGGCCCCACGTACTACCACCGTGCTGTCGTCACCTTCCCACCTCACCTCCCTCTCCCTGTACTGTATATATCGGGCCCCTTCACCTCCCCCAAGCCATCACACACACGCCCAACCATCGCACACACGAACCACACACCCGCGCAACACAGGGAAAAGAGGGAAGGTCGAACATCCACGGAGCGGTCAGCAATGTACCAAGCCATCCCCTACAGCAGCACCCGGCCCTGGGCCCGCCCGTCGCCGGCGGCGGAGGCGGCCGTCGCCGTCAAGACAGAGACCGTGGATGCGCCGGCGTCCCGGGAGGACGCGGCGGGGGTTGCGAGGGCGGTGTCGGAGAGCCCGGTCGTGGTCGTGGGGAGGCGGGCCTGCTGCCTCACCCACGTGGTGAAGCGGCTGCTGCAGGGGCTCGGGGTCAACCCCGCCGTGCACGAGGTCGCCGACGAGGCCGCGCTCGCCGGGGTCGTACCGGACGGCGGGGAGGCAGCGCTCCCGGCGGTGTTCGTTGGGGGGAAGCTCCTCGGCGGCCTCGATCGCCTCATGGCCGTCCACATCTCGGGCGAGCTCGTGCCCATCCTCAAGAAGGCCGGTGCCCTCTGGCTCTGATCAGATCCTTCCTTCCTTTCCTTAGTTTCCTTTCGTCAGAAGACGGTGCCGTGGTTTAACCCTGGCCGTTTGGTCGAATTTTACACCGCGGCCGATTTACTCTAGGATTTTGGGTTTCTTTAATGGTGTGCTGATTTTTTTTCTCAACAAATATTTATGAGAAAAAAGAAACAGACAGCTAGCGTTACTGGTTTTCGTAATTTATTTCGTCTGGTCATGACTCATGAGCATGTGATACGGAAGAAGAGCGTGTGCGGCATTGCCGCGTCTGTACAGTTTGTCGTTTCGATTTCTGAGTTAACGAGAATCAGATGCTTCTTCTGGAAATCTTTACGTGTAGGCTGTGGCCTGGACCCTGGAATTCCATTGTCCCTTTTTTTAGTGAACAAGTTAGGCGTCTGGTTTTCGTTGGTACACGGACGCTTGATTGGAGTCATGGTTGGTTGTTGAGAAGATTTAGGTCGATGTTACTGCATACAGGTGGCATGGCTTCCCTATGTCAATAGGGTATTCATGACTTCATGTCATTCGTACAGTACAGCTCCTGATTCCATTCCAGTCCAGCACTCCAGCTGTTTCGGTGTTTAGTTGCGGATACTAACAAATCACCCATCAACAATCTGTCGTCGTTTGGTTGCTCGTTTCTACTCCCTCCGTAAACTAATGTAAGAGCATTTACAATACTAAAATAGTGATCTAAACGCTCTTATATTAGTTTACAGAGGGAGTAACAATCTTTTACTTGCATGCATCCTACTATACTATGCTAGTCTAGGAAGGAGCAGGAAGTTGCATCATCAACAACTAGTCTTGGACTCGTCATCATACTATACTCCAGTAGTTAGGAGACGAGAAGCGGTAACTTGGAAAACTAACCGGGAGGGGAGCGCGGGCGCCGCGCAGGTCGTCATGGTGTACCTAATGAAACTCCACGGTCGTGTAGCAAGTGGACAGGCAAGTGCGTAAGCAGTGATGGGATGGCGAGCCGGAAAAACGACCATAAAATGGCAGTCGCGCAAAGCAGACAAAATCAATTGCTCGTGCTGCCAAGGAAGGAAGGAAGAGGAGGATTCAGACTTGTCCTCTCGTGAGTTTTTGCGCGGCTCGCGTGACTCGGACGGGAGGAGAGGAGATAGATTCCGCACCCAGCTGACCACAGCCACTCCGTCAGCGACGGGTGGATCTGCAAAAAAATCTCCTATCCTCTTTTCTCCCCTGATGCAAAGGGAAAATCCGTTCTGATGTGCGTTATTCTGCTGCATGTATACGCTTCACTCTGTAATCACACGAACTGTCAGAGTCGCCTTCGCGCTGCTGCCGGCTCCCGCACGCGCTTCCTGCGATGACGGAGCCAACCGCGGCCCGGCCTACCTTTCTCTGCCATTTGAAAACCAGAGGAAGGAAGGAGGCGACAAAAGGGCGACCGGTCGGTTGGCTCTGTGGTCCGCGCGCAGCAACGAAGGAGCACGACGAGACGCGTCCACGGGCAGCCACCAGACGCACGTGCTACGTACGGATGCCCACCATGTGCGCCCCCAACTTCTTGCCGGCCGCGGCCGTGCCACTCTGCTCGCCGCAAATTTTCGTGTTTTGACCCTTTTGATACAAATTCAGGATCTGACCCCAGTATGAATTTTTTTCGGGATTTGATCATTTTTCTTATCGTCACTCGCTCTGATGGTAGGGTTAGACAGCCTATCGCCAGGGTCCTGGCAGTAAGGTACTAATCCACGTCAGCTAGCAGAGACGGCCTCCGTCCCCCTCCGTCGCACCCTACCGCCATGGTACCTGGCGGTAGGGTGCGAGCAGTTATTTCGCCCGATCCCCCACCCCATCTCCCCAAGATGGCCCCGAAGAAAGAAACGTAAGCTCCTTCAATCCCTCCAATTAGTTTTTGCAAACTTGCTTCCGATTCGACACATTATTTGCTTGAAATCCCTCATATTTTTGAACTTAGATTGGTTTTTTTCACCTAAGATTGTTTTAGGTAGATTGTAGTTCTAGTTCTTAGTTCTTTAGTAAGTAGTGCTATTGAATATGAACTCAAATCCCTAGTTCATATGTTAGTTTGAAGAACCCTAGTTCATAATTATTTTTGTTAAAAAAATTATGATGTATGTTGATATGATGATGAACACTAGTTTGATGATGCATGTTGATATGATGAGATGATGTAGTGTGAAGATGAACCCTAGTTTTATGATGCATGTCGATATGATGATATGAAGATGTTGGAAAAAATTATTTAAAAATATGATGATATGATGTATGTTGGAGGATTTTTTTTATATGATGCATGTTGATATGCTTTGCTCCATCATGTGTAGTACATGTTGTTGGACGAATATGCTTAAGATTTTATTTTGATATGATGCATGTTGATATGATTTTGATATGATTTCATTTCATTTTTTGTTTATGTATGCTTATGCTTATGATGCTTTTGTTTATGAAATTTTATTAAGGCGGGCACCTCTTGCGGACAACATCGGCCCACGGAACACCATGCTGGACTGGGCATTCGACAAGGGTCATCGTGCCCGTTTCATAGAGAACGGAGAGGTAAGTGATATGAATGAAATATTGAGGAAAGTTTTCGGATTGATGAAAATAAATTCCTAACTTTTGGCGTTCACTTTTTGACAGATGCTCCAGTCACTGCGCATGAGGGGTCACGGGGTATATGGGCATATGGAATACGACGAGCGCTATGCGCCGTTCTTCAAGAAAGCCCGTCTGTTGGGTTTTGTGTTACAGTTCAAGCGTAAGCCGCCCGCGCTTGTCCACGCAGCTCTGACACCGTTGATTGACCGGTGGCGACCGGAGACCCATTCTTTCCATCTGCCATGCGGGGAGATGACGGTGACCCTCGAGGATTGGTCTATGATTACTGCAATGCCGATCGAGGGTCATGCACTCACCGGGCGAGTGGAGAGGGCCGACTGGCAGGATAGGGTTGCCACCCTCATCGACGACTGCCCCGTTGTTAAGGGTAACCGTACATTCAGTGTGCCGTTGATCTGGCTCGCGGAGCACCGGCACAGATGCCCCGAAGGCGCCGACAAGACGACTGTGGAGTGGGACACGAGGGCCTACCTGTGGTACATTCTCTCGGAGGTCGTGTTTCCAGACAGCTCCGGGAACTCTGCCAACTGGTCGTATCTCTTCTTCCTAGCAGACTGGGAGGCAGGGTACAGTTGGGGGACCGCATCTCTCGCCTACCTATACCGTTCGGTAAGAGAGTATCTAATTGCCTACGTACCTACGAAAGTGCGTCCATGACATTTTGTTATATCTGATCCTTATTTGATGTTTTGCAGCTTGACGATGCAACGCAGAGGACGGGAGACAAGTCCAATATGGGTGGCTTTGTCTGGGCCCTCTCCATTTGGATGTGGGAGCGGCTGCCGGTGAGGCGTCCGGAGAAGATACAAAGAGGCCCATGGGGTTCCTATAGCGAAGACGGCGACGAGACTCGAAACCCCACCGTAGCTTACGAGTGGGACGTTGTCAAACACTACACGGGCCTAAACAAGACTTCGTACAAGACCTACACCAACGAGATGGATGCTTTGATGATTTCGCAGGTATATGAACTCGCTCAACACCTTTATCATTGATTCCACTTTTGACCGAGAGTGGGAACTTACCAATGTATATGTAATAGGTAAACTGGTGGCCATATCATGACCGAGAGCGGGGTTTCGATCTGAACGTGATGTGCACTGCGGAGAATGGTCTCTGGCGGTGCATCGTGCCCATGATCTGTGTGTACGCCGTCGAGTGGCACTTGCCACACCGCGTGGCCACGCAGTTTGGGATGTATCAGCATACCCCACTGGCCCTGCCCACCGATACCGGCGGCCACGTGCTCCACATGTGAGCGCTTTGTTCTCTATGCACATGATTTCATTGCGTGGCAACTTTATTATGATGTTTCTTGTGGCCTATGCCTTGCAGGATGAGCCGGCAGAAGAATCAGTCGATCACAGACTGGGGAGAGTAGCATAAAACTCATGTGACAGAGTGGAACGAACGGAGGTACCGTAAAGATAGGGAGAGGAGAGTGACCGACTGGGATGATTACGAGGGCCGACACATGAGATGGTACGATGATGGCCAGAAGCACCGTCTTCGTCTTAGGCCTCGGTGGACGGCGGAAGACATCGCGGAGCTGGAGAGGGATGACCCCGAGGAAGAAGCATATCAGACCGGCATCAGAGACATGCACAGTGGATTTAAGGAGTTTGCACCCCTCATCAACAGAGTGGTAAGTCCGTTCATACTTATGCCTTTAAATTATTGTATTCGTCATTGTGACTGACTTATGCCTTTGCAGTCTGATGAGCTAAACAGATGCATCTTTGAAGCCTCAGATGCACTAGGTGATACCCCCGGAGGCGTAGAGTCTGAGAACAATATGAGGGGGACGATGAAGGTAGAACTTCAGCCTCCTCGGAACAGATGCATCTGGTTCACTTGCAATCATAAATCGGATACTTAATATGCCCTTGTTTCATTGTGAGTGCAGAAGCTCGTTAAGCGTTGTCGCAAGCTGGTAGGCCTGCTTGGATGTGCTGGAGCTAGGTCGGTTCAAGCTTATCAACATGCAGCCACACAGGGTCACATCGGCTCATCGAGCCATGTTCCCTCGTCGTCTAGGTTGGTTGAGGAGGAGGAGGAGGAGGAGGTCACATATGAAGAAGGGGCGGAGGAGGATGAGGATGATGAGGGCAACGAGGAGGAGGAGTACGATGAACATTATGGACCTCCTCCAACCCAATCATCTCAACCACCTGAGATGCCGAAGAGGCCTTCGAAGAATAAGAATTTGCTGAGTCCGGACCCTTTCTAGAGATCGCTCCCTCGATGGTCCAAGAAGAAGACCGAGACTCGTTCAAAGAGTAACGAGGACCGTACCTCCAAGAGGGGAAGGAGCAAATGATTATGCTCTTCGATAGTTGGTTCTTGTAGTTGGGTTGTCTATGTATTTGAATTTCGTTTGGTTGAACTTGTCTAGTGGTTGTGAAACTACGTGGAACTATGAGTTTGCTATTTGTGGATCTATGTGTTTGCTACTTGTGAACCTATGTGGAACTCCAATTACTAATTAGTTGAAGTTCGTTTGAAATGTTCTATGCACTTGAAGTTTTGTTAATGTGTATGTGATGCCCAAGTTCAATTGTTTAAGATATGTGATATTGTTGTCATATTTTGTGAAACTTGTTGTGATATTGCTGTCATATTGAATTTGAAAAAAAGCAAGCAAATGAACTTAAAACAATAAAACACAGGACCCTACCGCCAAGGTCCCTGGCGGTAGGATCACACAGCCTACCGCCAGCCCTCCTGGCGGTAGGGTGAACGTACCGCCAGGGCCCCCGCATATTTTGTTACAGAAGGTTTTACGGCAAAACTTAGCCACAGTCTACCGCTAGGAGCTCTGGCGGTAGGAAAAGGGTCAAATCCCGATTTTTTTCAAACAGGGGTCAGATCCTGAATTTGTATCCAAAAAGGGTCAAAACACGAAAATTTGCCTCTGCTCGCTTCACCAGCGGCAGTGCCACATAGTAAATGTCGAACTACATATTTGGTTCCGTTCATTATTCCTTTTCAACTTTCCAACACACTATAT
>LR738711.1:653590244-653632811 GCA_902687465.1 Secale cereale
CATTTCGTAAATTTTGTCTTATTTTAGACATAAAAAGAGAACGTAAGAAAACTTATAATCATCGTAAAAAATATTTTATATTACGTAAAATTACAAATGTAAAAATATAGTGTAAAATGTACATAAAATAAAATTTTAACCTATATTTTGTTTGTTATGCCAAATTTTATGCAGTAAATCAATAGGAATGTAATTATTTGTATTTCAAATATAATTTATGAAATGAAATGATCGTAAGATTACCTCGGGTGAAGAATAATTTATTCTGCACCCTGAGTGATGAATAGTAATAATATATATATATAAATGGTTGTGTATTCCTGGGAATACGTACTTCCGCTCCTCATATACCATATAGATGAATCTTTTATACCTCTTTATTATTTTTAATATACTTAATTAGTAATTATGAGATACTTCAAAATGATTTTCATGAAAAAATTCATGCGAGTCTACATATTTTAAATGACTACGTATATACTGATGTGTTTGTACGTGAAAAATATATATTACAATAAGTACATCGCAGATGATATTTTTTCAACAAAACTCGTATTGAGGTATCTTAGAATATTTAATGAAGTATATTGAGAATGATAAAGATGTATAATTAATGCATATATAAGGTATATTGAGGATGGAAGTATATACTTCCAGGAGTACAGAAAAAGAGTCATATTTATGGTGTGTCTATTCTCATAACACCCCTTAAGACCTTATTCTCATAATAAAAATCTTATTCACATAACACCCCCACTTAAATAGGTTTGTAGTGCGGAGCGCCCCGAGGACAGCAACCACTGCCCCGCCTCCTACCCCCGCGCTGCCGCCCCGCCTCCTTCCCCCAGCACCGTCGCGCCGGCTCCTACCCTGATGCAGTGCGATTTTCTTGTGCAGTTCGGAAGCGCAAAAAAACGCTCGCTGCCATTATTCGTCGGTCGCACCGTTTTCAAAACTGCTCTTAAACCGTGCGGAATCTCGAAAAGTATTCAACATGGCGAAGTTGCGTCTACTCCATAGCTTTTCAACGGTATATTACACGCATAATTACGATAAACGGTTAAAAAACTAGAGCAAAAAAGGTACCGAAAAAACAACACGTACAGTTTTTTCAAACATGCAGTTCACCGTTTTCAAAACTGTTCTTAAACTGTGCGGAATCTAGAAAAGTGTTCAACATGGCGAAGTTGCGTCTACTCCATAGCTTTTCAACGGTATATTACACGCATAATTCCGATAAACGGTTAAAAAACTAGAGCAAAAAAAGTACCGAAAAAACAACACGTATAGTTTTTTCAAACATGCAGTTCACTGGTCTCTGTGTGACTGTGTTGCAGTAACATGCAGTTCGGAAGTGCAAAAAAAAGGCGTCGATTTGGGTGTCGCGAAAAACAAAGTTTCCGCGTTTTTGTAATTTCAAAATTGCTCTTAAACCGTAATGAATTAGAGGGGGTGTTCTACATGAAAAAGTAGCGTCTCGACGATATCTTTCCAACGATGTATCATTTGGATCATTTCGACCAACGTTTTGTAAAAATTTCACGAAAAACGGACATTGCCCTTCGTAGTTAGCCGCACGATTTTCAAATTTAACTAAAAACCGTAAGGAATCTGAAAAACATTTCAACATATGAAAGTTGCGCCTCGTTCGTAGCTTTCCAACAGTATATTACACGCCTTGTTTCGACAAACGGTTAGAAAACTGGAGTGAAAACAGTACCGAAAATTTGAAAAAATTCGAAAAACACAATTCCGCGATTTAGTAAATTCAAAACTGCTCTTAAACCGTAACGAATTAGAAAAAATAATAGATATGAAAAAGATGTGCGCCGACGATACCTTTCCAACGGTGTATCATACGTTTCATTCCGATGAGCTGTTTAGAAAAAAACACAAAAAACGCTCGCTGCCATTCGTTGTGAGCCGCACGATTTTCGAAACTGCTCTTAAACTATGATGAATTTTGAAACGTGTTCAACATGGCGAAGTTGCGTCTACTCCATATCTTTTCAATGGTATATTACACGCATAATTCTGATAAACGGTTAAAAAATTAGAGCAAAAAAGGTACCAAAAAACAACACATATAGTTTTTTCAAACATGAGGTTCTGTTGCAGTATATGTGCAGTGCGCATAGCTTTCCAATGCAGTAAAACAAAGCAGTTCGGAAGTGTTATGAAAATATTATTTTCATAATGTTATGAGAATAGACCGGCTGTATATATATAGGTGGAGACCAGGTGGCTTACAGAGTCCCAGCCGGATCATATAACGTGATCGACTCGGTTTCCAACTAGTCATGCCTTACATAGCAAGTATTCCTACGACGGTTCATAAGCTCCGGGCCTTGGGCCTTTAGCAGGCTTGCCTCCAAAAGTCGCCGTCTTCATGCCTTTCCCTGGGCCTTCTTCATGTTAAGCCACCATTGGTATAACCCGACCCCTCCTGGGCGGGTCATAACTCGAAGCTCTATCCCCAACATTAGGTCCCTGGTTGATTTGAACTTCGTTCATATCAATCTCCGCTGTTTGACTTAGCAGAATGCATCATTGCTTTTTCTTCATTAGTCCGCTATAACCCGCCGTGACATCACAAAAGCAGAATCATTGTATCCCGCCGTGACATCATGTGCATTAATTCCGCACCAGGCCCAAGATATCTCAACGGGTCTTTATCTTTAATGGGCCTCCCGAAAATCGAGTTGGCTACATTGTTTCTTGCGCATGCCATCTTATCACCTCCTTATAAATAGGGAACGGGAGCCCTCCTTTTTAACTTTTTACCCCTGCCTCTGCCTCTTCTTCTTCCTCCTCGCGACACCGTCGCAACTCAAGCTATGCCGCCGTCGTCCTCCTCCGGCGACGTTAACACCGGCCGCTGCATCAACCAGGAACAAATCTAGAGAACTGCGGCGCACTCCCGCTCCCCTATCTCCATTATCGGGTATTGCTTCCTAGTCTTTCAGATTTGCATTAGGTCGCCAGTTCGTCCACGAGTTCATTGGCGTTCACCACTGTCGTCCGTATTTCATCTGCCATACCATTCAGTCGAACCCAGATGCGATGCCAAAGTCATATTTCAATCGCTTTCATGACCACTATCGATTATAGATCCATTACTCTCTGCTGAAATTTACCCCAACACAACGGTTCATCCAGTGTACTTTAGGGCTAGCAATTCTCTTTTGTTTTCTGAATTGCCATAGATCCAATACCATAGAATTGATATGTGAAACCTGTTTATTTAGCACTTAGTGAATTTTTACTCAAACATAGATCAGTATATACATGCGCATCACTGCTATATGGGCCGCTTATACAGTACAACGTAGGCCGCCAGTCACCCGACGGCTTGCTTATAGAATGTTAAGCCGCTAGTATACATTCAATGTCTATCACCCGACTGCGCCTTGCCGGTTTAATCATGCCATTTTCTTCATAGCCTCTAGTGTTTGCATTTGAGTCTGCACAGGAGACTTATTCTCTTTTGTTCATTTGGCCGGCTTATCTTCATAAATTTGACCCGCCATGTTTCCCTTCTAGGCCTTCACCTGATAAAAATGACTAAGACCGTCACCTCATGTGGTTGGGTTGTCTCCACTGTCACGAAACAAACTCTTAATGAATATGCTCAAGTGGGCGTCTTATCAGCCAAAGATGTTATCCACTTGCGGGTTCCAGGGAAAGAAGTTAAACCTCAACCAGAGGAAAATGAAGTTATAGTTTTTGCTGATCATATAACCCGTGGTTTCTCACCGCGCGGCTCAAAAAAATTCCGCGGTGTGCTGCACTTTTATCGACTTCATCCTCAAGATATTGGACCGAACTCTGTTTCCAACATCTGTAATTTCCAAGTTTTCTGTGAAGTATACCTTCAAGAGGAGCCTAGTGTCGACCTTTTCAGAGAGTACCACTATTTAAACCGCTAGACCGAGTTTACAGATGGGCTCAGCCTAGAATTTCAATCCAAAGACAAAGAGATGCAATCTTCCGTTCAGCCACACTTCCCAGTCACCCTAAAGACTGGAGTCGGAGATGGTCCTACTGCCAAGATACTTATCCAACTGATGAGAACCCTCTGACGGGTTTCCGCGACTGCCGGCTTAGCCCAAAACACCCGCTTTCGGACCGGACCAACACCGCTGAACGGGCTAAATATATGCCTACCTTTTCGAAGATAAGAGCCTTGTTGGCTAACGAATCAACTTGACTTGACTTGGTAAGATGTTGGGTCGCTTGGAGGATCATGCCCTTGAGCCGCCGATTCGGTTTAATGCGTGAATACACTGGCGACGTCAAAGATCCACAACATCACTGCCAAATACAATTTGGAGATAATGACATCAATGGTATAGCTAAATCATTGCTCGGGGAAAGCTTGGAAAATTGTAGTAAAACGGGGTTGAGCCCCTTCTGCACCCTTAAACCGGCTCCAAACGTAAGTGCTTCAAGCCGACTTATTTTACATATTATTCTCATATATTGCATCCGCTTCATTATTGTTTTCCTTTTTTCATGCCAATTCTTCTTTCTGGACCAAGAAACTGTAGGAGAAGCTGGCCAAAAAGGCCAGGGCAAAAACCAAAACTTCCAAAAATAAGAAGCAAACAGATGTGACCGAACTATTTGGTCTGGATGATGAGTCAGTGGTAGAACTCGATTTGTTGGGGAACGTAGTATTTCAAAAAATCCTACAATCACACAAGATCTATCTAGGAGAAGCATAGCAACGAGTGGGAGAGTGTGTCCACGTACCCTCGTAGAACGAAAGCGGAAGCGTTTATTAACACGGTTGATGTAGTCGAACGTCTTCACGATTCAACCGATCCAAGTACCGAACGTATGGCACCTTCGTGTTCAGCACACGTTCAGCACGATGACGTCCCTCAAGCTCTTGATCCATTTGAGGACGAGGGAGAGTTTTGTCAGCACGACAGCGTGGTGACTGTGATGATGTAGTTACGACGCAGGGCTTCGCTTAAGCACTGCAACAATATTACTAAGGTGTGTAACCGTGGAGGGGGGCACCGCACACTGCTAAAAGGCTGGTGTCGGTGTCAAAACTGGCAGATCTCGGGTAGGGGGGCCTAAGCTATGCATCTAAGGACCGATGGTAACAAGAGACAGGGGACGCAATGTTTACCCAGGTTCGGGCCCTCTCGATCGAGGTAAAACCCTACTCCTGCTCGATTGATATTGATGAATATGTCTTACAAGAGTTGATCAACCTCGAGATCGTAATGGCTATACCCTGGAGCCTAGCCTATGTGGATGTAATGATTTTGTCGTTAGCCTCTACAGACTAAACCCTCCAGCTTATATACACGCTGGAGGGGACCTAGGGTTACAAAGGTGACTTGGAGAGGAAGTAATAGCTACATCCGGACATCATGCGTGCCTTTCTACGCACATAGGAGTCCTGACCGAATAAAGGAGAGAGTCTTCTGCTTCTATCTTCGCGGCCCATCAATACAGCCTAGCTTCATCGACCCGGACGCCTGAGGACCCCTGAATCCAGGACTCCCTCAATAGCCCCCGGACTTGCCTTCAAGGACTTGTGTCTGGCTTCATGTCTTCGGCCTTGCAAGGTGAGTCCTTCTGGATGACAGTTCGGCTTTATTTAATATTATATTCCTTCAATTCCTCACCGTTGTCGCCTTTGCCTCCACGTGTCCAACGAATGTGAACCGTCTGGGTATTTTTGCGATTACCCCTTGACTGTGTAGGGAAGGCGCCTATATAAGGAGACTAGGTCTCAGATGCCATTCCATTCCACGCGGAGAAATACCTAGCGCCTGCCACGAAAAATCTTCAAACATGGCCAGCATTCCCTGCTCTTCCTCACGCCCTCACGGCCCTCGAGGGGCAATTGGAAAATTTGCTCTGTATCCCATGTGCATCTGAGAAAGCTTCGAACACAGGGATATCTTCCTCCCGAGGATCTAGTCCCCGTCCGGGCCGGATTAACTTCCGTCGACAATCAAGCCCTGGCAGAGAATTTTCCCAATCCCTCCAGTGGAGATCGGGTATGCTTCGTCTCCTATGCCTCTTCCTCCTAAGAGGCATAGAATTTCCCGTCCACACCTTCCTTAGGGGGCTCCTGGAGTTCTATGGTCTTCAACTGCATGATTTCACGCTGGGGTCTATTCTGCACATTGCAGGATTTGTCGCTTTATGAGAATTATTTCTAGGCTGCGAGCCTCATTTCGAGCAGTGTCGGAAGTTCTTCTGCCTTGTCCCTCACTCCCAGGAGGGATACATATTCGCGGTTGGTGGCGCCGAAGTATGGCGCATAGCAGGGACATGTTATCTGTCCGGAACTCCAAAGGAGGCATCCGAAGAGTGGCCTTCGGAGTGGTTTTATATCAAGGACATTGCCTTGCCGGATGTAGTTCGGCAAGGCCTCCCCAAATATCTCAATGCTCCTCCGAAGAAGCTTTTCAACTTGCATCCCTGCAGTCCCACAGAAGAAGGAAATGCGGAGGTCAGAAGACTGGCCAGTAAGATCAGATTGCTTGCCAGTTCAGGGCCGTCAATAATTGAAGTGACGGCGATCTCAATAAAGCGATGCGTGCAGCCGCTCCAAGCTAGAGGATTTCCTATGTGGCATTATAATGTCCAGGATGATGCCTCACGCTGCTTACGCCTGGGTCCAGACAACCCTGCCACTCTAGCCGCCATCCTAGCAGATCTTTACAAGGGAGAGTACAAGACTTTCTTCGCTTGAAGTGCCGGGAAGGTTCTCTATGTAAAATCCTCCCGACTGGGTAAATCTTTCTCTTGATCGCTATTCTTGCCCGTTTTTCATTGTAAGATGTATTGGCCGAATTGAATTCGGTTATTCCCAACAGGAGTGGAGGAAGGTGGTCGCGGGGATTAATAGTCCCGCCCCACAGCCAGAGGACCACTTTCGAAACGTGGGTCCCGGATATGATGAAGATCCGGACATAGGCACAGAGCTAGAAAATGGAGTTTTCTATCAAGCCAACCATGACGGCGTCGAAGTGGCTATCGTAGACGATTATTCCGGCCTTCTTCCTTCCTCTTACGTAAGTACCCAGACATACCTCCTCAAAGAGAAGATTCCCAGCGCGCCTCACCCATCGCACTTTTTCATGCTCAAAAGGGGTGGTGCTCCTCACGATGAACTGTGCGAACAACGTCATCCCAGAGGGCGATGCTTGCATCGGGTGAGGCCTTGAAGCGAAAGAGGACCGTGAACACCACCGAACCTTCGAAGAGGTATGTCTGTTTTAACATATACTAGGTGGTGAAGCCGGTATTACAACTTTCCGCCTTGTTTTTCCTTTTAGGAGGAACGTACATCGGATTGTGTCCGAGAATCCTACAGATCAAGCTCCAACCAATCCGGCATCAGGCCCATCTACGAGGACAAGGGTCAATGCGGATGCAGCGACGGATTGTCCTCTTCAAGAGGATTCGGATGAAATGTTTGTCACTAATTCTGAAGCGGAGGTTGCGATGGTTCACCGGCGGTGAAAAGCAGCCATGCGTGACCCAGCCTTTTCTGAGGAGGCGTTTAACGCCCTTAGTTCTGCAGATGCTTATATCCGAGCCGCTCAAGACGGACTTACTGGAGCCACTCACCAACTTTCAAAACATATGCGGGTAAGTGTTAATTTAGTGTTCCCATGCCAGTAGCCCCCAAGACTTAAAGCAGTTTGTCCAACTGATTTGAGGATCGTTGTGTTTTGCAGGCACTCCAAGAAAAGAATAACATCTTATCCAAGGAGCTGAAAGAATGCCGGACCCAGCTGATGACTGTCACCACCGAATTGGAGAATTCAAATAAATCCGAGAAGGATACTGATGGTAATAACAATAGTGTCCGGACGATATGATATTTGTGTCGATCAATAGTCACTAATTACATATTGATTGAAATGCAGCAACATGGCCGGCCGACCAATGGGAGAAGAAGCTGAAGGCTGCTCTGGCGGATAAAAATATGCCGAAGGGGAAACAGCTGCTCGTAAACGTGTATTGACACAAACCATAAATGAAAGAAACCAAGCGTAGGATAAAAATGTCAGGCTAGAACAGGAGTTAAAGGACGTGCAAGCCCAACTCTTAGATGCCTTGGAAGAGAACCAGAAGCTTAAAGGCGTCATATTCAGTATGTCCTTAAACCTAGCTCTCCTTATAGTCCCTTGTTTTCAAAGTTCTTCATAAAACTTTGCCTGCAGGTTTGTTAACTGGGCGGACCGAAGGGGAAGTGTCCGGTTTTCAAGGCGACGTGCTGCAAGAGCTTTTCAGAGTACACGAGCGAGCTCGGAAGGCCATGAAGAATATGGCCAAGGCTTTATGGCCGGGCGATTCCCCTCCAGAAACTATGGAGGACTTGGCGGATTTGTTCAATGGGGCTCGACGCCGCTTTGAACTATGGAAAGCGTCAGCATGTCGTATGGGTGCTCGAGAAGCTTGGGCCATGGTGAAGACACGCTACACCAGCCTTGAACCGAAACATATGGCCCGCGTGGGACCTCGAGGATCGGATGGACAAGAAATTCGCGTGAGCTCGGTATATGACCAAGTGAAGATAGCTGCCAAGTTTTCCCAACAGGACTGTAAACTAGACAACCTTATAGAGGGAATAGAAGAAGAGTAGTCGTTTGATTCTATGTATCAATGTACTTTAACATCAAACTTATCTCCGGTCGAAATTATAAAAAGATTGTCATGGCCGACCTTCCGCTTTAACCTCCATAAACCCAAAGTTGGAGTGTTTCCGAGTACTATACCTGTGGTAAACACGTGGTATGTTCGGAAGCCAGGCAATCCGGTCATAATTGCTTGAACAGACAAACTGTGTTCGGGGAGTTATGTTATATTACTATTTAACGTAAGAAACATCTTCCACGGAGAATAGTTCCATTAAGGGTTCCTTTCCCTGGGTCAGCATGCATATATATGCATGCCTAGGCTTTTGATCCTGTAAAAGGATTGTAGGATGCAATGTCCTATGATAGTTTAAAATGTTTGCATTAAAAGCAATATGTCGTGTATTCGCCGACCAATTATTCCCTTAAGAACGCTAGCTTTCGGCTTCACCCAGTACGAGGTACAGGTCCGGATTACCCGGTTGTAACAATCACAGAGGTGCTCCCTTTACACCCTAGCCGAACAATCAGGAACGTAGGGGTAAGCACAGGAGCCAGGAAACCCAGCTTGGCCAAAACTTAAGTCATATTGGTGCATATAATGGCAACGAAAGGTTGTAAAAAACAAAAGACATTGTAAGCAACAAACTTTTTGATAATGGGCTTCGTCAAAAAAGCCCCCAAGTATATTCGAGGTAGATACATTCAAAGATGTTCTATCCTGTGATAGTTCGGGTGAGCCTAATACTTACCAATGAAAGGAAAGGTAAGAAAAAACAAGAGGAGCAAAATAAAAATAAAAGACAAAACCTAACTTAAAAGGAGGAAAAAATGCTACCGAACTATACATAGAATCGTCGGAGCCTGGCAGCGTTCCACGAGTTCGGCTCAAGGCGGTAGTATTGCGCATTCCGAAGGCGATAGGCTCCACCAGTGAGTACTTCGTCGATAATAAAGGGCCCCTCCAATTTTGGTTTGAGCTTGTCCTTTTTCTTCTCCGGGAGGCGTAAAACAAGTTCGCCGACATTGTATTTCTTAGCCCGCACTTCTCTGCTTTGGTACCGCCTGGTCTGTTGTTGATAAAATGCGGAACGGGCCTGCGCTATATCGCGCTCCTCTTCAAGTCCATCTAAGTCGTCCTGCCGATCTAGCTCGGCTTCTCGCTCTTCGTACATGCGCACTCGAGGTGAGTCATGGATGATGTCGTAGGGTAGAACAGCCTCTGCGCCGTACACTATGAAAAAGGGTGTGTATCCGGTCGTCCGATTAGGTGTGGTCCGCAGCCCCCAGAGTACGAAGTCAAGCTCCTCAACTCAGTGTTTATCAGACTCCCGTAGGGAGCGCACTTGTCGGGATTTGATGCCGCTCATTATTAGACCATTGGCTCTTTCGACTTGACCGTTTGTTTGAGGATGGTACACAGAAGCGTAATCAAGTTTAATGCCTAACTTTGCGCACCAGTTTTTTACCTCATCAGCTGTAAAGTTGGTGCCATTATCTGTGATAACACTCTGTGGGATACCATAACGGTGTATTACACCGGATATAATATCTATCACCGGCCCTGCCTCAGCTATTTTTACTGGATTGGCTTCTATCCATTTAGTGAATTTATCCACCATCACCAGCAAGTATTTCGTTTTATGGCTCCCCCCGTTAAGAGGTATGACCATATCAAGCCCCCAGACCGCAAACGGCCAAGTAATGGGGATGGTTCTCAAAGCGGTGGGAGGCATGCGACTTTGATTTGCAAAGAGCTGGCAACCAACACAATGTTGGACTAAGGTCTGGGCATCTGCTCGGGCAGTGGGCCAGAAAAAGCCAGGCCGAAAAGCTTTGCTCAAGAGCGCTCGAGCTGCGGCGTGATGG
The DNA here is from genome assembly GCA_902687465.1 of Secale cereale. Classification (NCBI taxonomy): domain Eukaryota; kingdom Viridiplantae; phylum Streptophyta; class Magnoliopsida; order Poales; family Poaceae; genus Secale; species Secale cereale. Next base: position 653,600,735 of record LR738711.1, read on the forward strand.
CCACCCATTCCAGCGTGTATTTCAGTGAGAAGTTGCCGTCCCTCCTCTTCGGAGATGCACCTTTGGAGAACACCAATCGTGCTTTTCTTATATAGTTCACCTTCATGAACTTTGTAGGCCTTAGAACGCCAGATTATGCGGCGGGCCTCATTTTGGTCATCGGGGAGCTCTTGCCTATTAAGGTAAGCTAAGAAGGGCTCTGTCCAGGGGGCTATGATAGCCATGATCTCTTGAGCCGAAGATGTTATCTCCATATCTGAGTCCCTGATGACGTCTGGGTTGAGTTCGGCTGGGGGTGTGTTCGGATCCGAATTAGTATCGCCGCTCTCGTCCTGCCATGTTACTGATGGCTTAAACAGCCTTTCCACGAATGTGTTAGGCGGGACTGGGTCGCATTTAGCGCCCATACGAGCGAGTATATCTATCGCCTGGTTATTATCCCGGGCAACATGGTGGAATTCCAACCCCTCAAATAGAGCTGATATTTTCAATATGGCATTGCGATAAGCTGCCATCTTTGAATCCTTCACATCAAATTCTCCATTTAATTGAGAGACAACGAGGTTTGAGTCTCCACGTACCTTGAGGCATCGTATGCCCATGGATACAGCTAGGCGAAGACCATGCAATAGTGCCTCATATTCGGCTATATTGTTTGAGTCCATGTACATGATTTTTGGTACATACCGGACTATATCCCCTGCTGGAGATATCAGGATGACGCCGGCCCCCAATCCGGCTAGCATTTTCGAACTGCCGAAGTACATTGTCCATTGGTAATATGAGCCGTACTCTTTAGGGAGTTCGGCTTCAGTCCATTTTTCGACGAAGTCAGCCAACACTTGGGATTTAATAGTTCGGCACGACTTATATGATATTTCGAATGGTAAGAGCTCGATGGCCCATTTGGCTATGCGTCCAATGGCGTCTTTATTGCTGATGATATCGTTAAGTGGTACTTAGGATGCCACTTTGATCGAACACTCTTGAAAGTAGTGTCGGAGTTTCCGAGATGACATGAAGACCGCATAGGCAATTTTCTGATAGTGGGGGTACCGTGATTTACACGGTGTGAGAACCTCGGATATGTAGTATACTGGTTTTTGAACGGGGAACTTATGTCCCTCTTCGGCGCATTTGACGACGAGCACGGCACTCACTGCCTGGTGACTGGTTGATATATACAGCAACATTGGTTCGCCAACACCTGGGGCGGCTAGGATTGGCTGGCTCGCTAGTAGAGTTTTTATTTCTTCCAGTCCAGCTGTGGCCGCATCCGTCCATTCGAAGTTGTCAGCGCGTCATAGCAATCTATAAAGTGGCAATGCTTTCTCTCGTAACCTGGAGATGAAGTAGCTCAAGGCCGCTATGCAGCCTGCTAGTTTTTGCACTTGTTTGAGATCGGTTGGCGTTTTGAGCTGTGACAAGGCCCGAATTTTAGCCGGGTTAGCTTCGATTCCTCTATGGGATACAATGAACCCTGGTAGCTCTCTGGTAGGAACGCCGAAGACACATTTTTCCGGATTGAACCTTATGTCATATGCTCGAAGGTTATGAAACGTAAGGCGGAGATCATCCACCAATGTCTCGACGTGTTTGGTCTTAACGACTACATCGTCAACATATGCCTCCACTGTCTTGCTAATTTGTTTTTCTAAGCATGTTTGAATCATGTGTTGATACGTGGCACCAGCGTTTCTAACTCCAAAGGGCATAGTGTTGAAACAGAAGGGACCGTACAGGGTGATAAATGCCGTTGTGGCATGATCGGATTCCTTCATCTTTATCTGATGGTATCCGAAGTAAGCATCAAGGAAACACAACGAGTCGTGTCCAGCCGTTGCATCGATAATATGATCAATGCGGGGCAGAGGAATGGGATCCTTAGGGCAAGCCTTGTTTAGGTCTGTAAAGTCGACACAGAGGTGCCAGGATTTATCCTTCTTTGGTACCATGACTAAGTGGCTAGCCAATCCGGATGTTTAATTTCTCTGATGAATCCGGCCTCCAATAGCTTGGCTAGATCTTCTCCCATTGCTTGTCTTTTGGATTCAGAAAGTCGTCGCAGTGACTACTGGACTGGTTTGAACCCTTTGATAATGTTGAGGCTGTGTTCCGCCAGCCTGCGTGGGATTCCTAGCATATCTGAAGGGTGCCAGGTGAATATATCCCAATTTTCGCGAAGAAAGGCGCGTAACGCGCTATCTACCGCCGGATCCAGCTGTGCCCCGATTGACGCTGTCTTATTAGGGTCCGTCGGGTGCACTTGAAATTTTATAGTTTCATCTGCTGGCTTGAAGGAGGTAGATTTCGATATTTTGGCGAGGATTACATCGTCCTTGCCCACCATGGATCGTAAGGCGGTTAATTCCTCGGCCGCGAGGGCTTCAGATAATGCCTCTAGGGCTAGAGATGCTGTTTTGTTCTCGGCGTGGAGTGCTCTATCCGGATCACTTGTTAATGTGATTACTCCATTGGACCCTGGCGTTTTGAGCTTCATGTACCCATAATGGGGTATGGCTTGAAAGCGTGAAAAAGCGTCTCGTCCTAAAAGGGCGTGGTACCCGCTATTGAAGTGAACAATGTGGAAGAGTAGTTCCTCCGACCTGTAGTTCTCGAATGTGCCGAATACTACGTCGAACTTAATGCTTCCCGAACACCGGGCTTCCCGGCTGGGAATAATTCCTCTGAAGGTTGTGCTAGTGTGCTCAATGCGGGATTTTTCAACCTGCATTTTTGCAAGCGTTTCCTCGTATATGAGGTTGATTCTGCTTCCTCTATCCATGAGTACTTTAGTGAGGCGAAAGCCGTCTACTACTGGATCTAGTACAATAGCTACTGTCGCTCGGACCGGCCGGACATGAGGTGCGTCTTCGGCAGAAAAAGTGATTGCCGTGTCGCTCCATGGGCTTGCAGAGCTAATTTGATAGACCTCGTCAAGTTCGCGATTTGCTCTCTTGTGGAGGTTGTTTGAGGAGAACGTCGCGAAGACAGTGAAGACACTGACGTCTTTCTCCCCTTATAATGTGGTGGCAAGGATTGTTGCGCCGCTCTTTGCTACCCGCTGGAGTACCCAACATGCCCTAAGGCGTTGGTTTGGGATATTGTCCGGGGCTGCATGTATTTGACAAGGTTTATCGAGCAGTTCGTCCAGTACGGACCTGCGTCCTGTAGAAGGTTTGTTCTTCTTGCCAATAGGCATATTACCGGATGACCTACTGGGGCATGTCCGTTTAGCCTTTGCTACGTCCATTTTGCATCATGCTTTTATGTTGATATTTATTGCACTATGGGCTATTATTACATGTTATTTCACAATACTTATCGCTTTTCTCTCTTATTTCACAAGGTTTACATGAAGAGGGAGATTGCCGACAGCTGGAATTCTGGGCTAGAAAAAGAGCAAACATCGGAGACCTATTCGGCACAACTCAAAAAGCTCCGAAACTCCACGAAACAACGTTTCAGAAAATATAAAAAATATCTGGAGAAAGAGATCTGCCAGGGGGGCCACCACCTATCCACGAGGGTGGGGGCGCACCCCCCTGGGCGCGCCCCCTGCCTCGTGGGCCAACCGGTGACCCCTGATGCCCATCTTCTCCTATATGAGGTGTTTTGACCTGGAAAAAAATCATAAGGAGGCTTTCGGGACCAGACGCTGCCGTCTCGAGGCGGAACCTTGGCGGAACCAATCTAGGGCTCCAGCGGAGCTATTCTGCCGGGGATACTTTCCCCCGGGAGGGGGAAATCGTCACCGCCGTCATCACCAACAACTCTCCCATCTTGGGGAGGGTTATCTTCATCAACATCTTCACCAGGACCATCTCCTCTCAAACCCTAGTTCATCTCTTGTATCCAATCTTTGTATCAAAACCTAGATTGGTACCTCTAGGTTGCTAGTAGTGTTGATTACTCCTTGTAGTTGATGCTAGTTGGTTTACTGGGTGGAATATCATATGTTCAGATCCATTGTGCATATTAATACTCCTATGATCATGAACAATAATATGTCTCGTGAGTAGTTACGTTTGTTCCTGAGGACATGGGAGAAGTCTTGCAATAAGTAGTCATGTGAATTTGGTATTCGTTCAATATTTTGATGAGATGTATGTTGTCTTTCCTCTAGTGGTGTCATGTGAACGTCGACTACATGACACTTCACCATTGTTTGGGCCTAGAGGAAGGCATTAGGAAGTAATAAGTAGATGATGGGTTGCTAGAGTGATAGAAGATTAAACCCTATTTATGCGTTGCTTCGTAAGGGGATGATTTGGATCCACATGTTTCATGCTATGGTTAGGTTTACCTTAATACTTCTTTTGTAGTTGCGTATGCTTGCAATAGAGGTTAATCATAAGTGGGATGCTTGTCCAAGTTAGGGCAGCACCCAAGCACCGGTCCACCCACATACCAAATTATCAAAGTAACAAACGCGAATCATATGAACGTGATGAAAACTAGCCTGACGATAATTCCCATGTGTCCTCGGGAGCGCTTTCCTTCATATAAGAGTTTGTCCAGGCTTGTCCTTTGCTACAAAAAGGATTGGGCCATCTTGCTGCACCTTATTTTCTTTTACTTTTTGTCACTTGCTACCAATTACCTTATCACAAAACTATCGGTTATCGATAGTTTCAGTGCTTGCAAAAAATACCTTACTGAAAACTGCATATCATTTCCTTCTGCTCCTCGTTGGGTTCGACACTCTTACTTATCGAAAGGACTACGATAGATCCCCTACACTTGTGGGTCATCAAGACTCTTTTCTGGCGCCGTTTCTGGGGATTGAAGCACCTTTGGTAAGTGGAATTTGGTAAGGAAAAGTTTATATAGTGTGCTGAAATTTACCGTTACTTGTTACTATGGCTCATAATTTTTTGAGGGGCTTGTTCGGGGTATCTTCACCCTGACCAGTAGAGCAAAGAGTTGCTCCTCAACCTACTGAACCTACTAAAAATTTTTGCTTCGAAATTCCTTCGGGTATGATAGAAAAACTGCTAGCTAATCCATTTACAGGAGATGGAACACTGCATGCCAATTTGCACCTAATCTATGTGGATGAAGTTTGTGGATTATTTAAGCTTGCAGGTATGCCCGAGGATGTTATCAAGAAGAAGGTCTTCCCTTTATCTTTTAAGGGAGATGCATTGACATGCTTAGGCTATGCGATGATATTGGATCATGGAACTACAATCGATTGAAGTTGGAATTTCATCAGAAGTTCTATCCTATGCATCAGGTTCATCGTGATCGTAATTATATATATAATTTTTGGCCTCGCGAAGGAGAAAGTATCGCTCAAGCTTGGGGGAGGCTTAAGTCAATGTTATATTCATGCCCCAATCATGAGCTCTCAAGAGAAATTATCATTCAAAAATTTTATGCTCGGCTTTCTCTCAGTAATCGCTCCATGCTCGCTACTTCTTGTACTGGTTCTTTTATGAAGAAGACTATTGAATTCAAATGGGATTTATTGGAAATAATTAAACGCAACTCTGAAGATTGGGACCTCAACGAAGGTAAGGAGTCGGGTATAACCCCTAAGTTTTATTGTGTTAAATCTTTTATGGATACCGATGTTTTTCGTGAATTTAGCACTAAATATGGACTTGACTTTGAGATAGTAGCTTATTTCTGTGAATCATTTGCTACTCAAGTTGATCTCCCTAAGGAGAAGTGGTTTAAATACCGTCCTCCCGTTGAAGTAAAAGTAGTTGAACCTGTTAAAGTTGAAGAAAAGACTATCACTTATAATGTTGATCCTATTGTTCCTACTGCTTATATTGGGAAATCGCATTTCCCTGTTAGGATAAAGGATCATGGTAAAGCTTCAACTGTGGTTCGTAAGAGTAATACTAGAACACCTACACCTTCTGAGCAAATTAAAGTTGAACCTAGTATTGCTATGGTTAAGGATCTCTTGGTTGAAAATTTAGATGGACATGTTATTTACCTCCAAGAGGAAGCTGCTAGAATCGCCAAACCCGATACTAGGAATAAACATAGACCTGTTGTAGGCATGCCTGTTATTTCTGTTAAAATAGGAGATCATTTCTATCATGGTTTATGTGACGTAGGTGCAAGTGCGAGTGTAATACCTCATTCCTTATATAAATAAATTATGCATGATATTGCACCCACTAAGTTAGAAGGGATTGATGTTACTATTAAGCTTGCTAATAGAGACACTATTAGCCCAGTTGGGATTGTTAGAGATGTTGAAGTCTTGTGTGGGAAGGTTAAAGACCCTGCCGATTTTCTTGTTCTCAGTTCCCCACAAGATGATTTTTATCCCATTATATTTGGTAGACCCTTCTTGAACACTGTTAATGATAAGATAGAATGCGAAAAAGATATTGTTACTGTTGGTTTAGGGGATATGTCTCATGATTTTAACTTTGCTAAATTTCGTAGACAACCCCATGATAAAGAATTACCTAGTAAGGATGAAATTGTTGGTCTTGCTTCTATTGTTGTGCCTCCTAACGATCCTTTAGAACAATATCTGCTAGACCATGAAAATGATATGTATATGAATGAGAGAAGGGAAATAGATGAAGTATTCTTTAAGCAGGGACCTTTATTGAAAAACAACTTGCCTGTTGAAATCCTAGGGGATCCTCCTCCACCCAAGGGTGATCCCGTGTTTGAACTTAAACCATTACCTGATACTCTTAAGTATGTTTATCTCGATGAAAAAAAGATATATCCTGTTATTATTAGTGCTAACTTTTCAGAGCAGGAAGAAGAAAAATTAATGAAAACTCTGAAGAAGCACCATGCTGCTATTGGATATACACTGGATGATCTTAAGGGTATTAGTCCCACTTTATGCCAACACAAGATAAAGTTGGAAGAGGACGCGAAACCGGTTATCGATCATCAATGACGGTTAAATCCTAAGATGAAAGAAGTGGTAAGGAAGGAAATACTAAAGTTTCTAGAGGCAGGTATAATCTATCGAGTTGCTGATAGCCAGTGGGTAAGTCCTGTCCATTGTGTCCCTAAGAAGGGAGGTATGACTGTTGTTCCTAATGATAAAGATGAATTGATCCCGCAAAGAATTGTTACAGGTTATAGGATGGTAATTGATTTCCGCAAATTAAATAAAGCCACTAAGAAAGATCATTACCCTTTGCCTTTTATTGATCAAATGCTAGAAAGGTTATCCAAACACACCCATTTTTGCTTTCTAGATGGTTATTCTGGTTTCTCTCAAATACCTATGTCAAAAGGGGATCAAGAAAAGACCACCTTTACTTGTCCTTTCGGTACCTTTGCTTATAGATGTATGCCTTTTGGTTTATGTAATGCACCTGCTACCTTTCAAAGATGCATGATGGCTATATTCTCTTATTTTTGTGGAAAGATTATTGAGGTTTTCATGGATGATTTTTCCATTTACGGAACTTCTTTTGATGATTGCTTGAGTAACCTTGATCGAGTTTTGCAGAGATGTGAATAAACTAATCTTGTCTTGAATTGGGAAAAGTGCCACTTTATGGTTAATGAAGGTATTGTATTGGGGCATAAAATTTGTGAAAGAGGTATTGAAGTTGACAAAGCTAAAGTTGATGCTATTGAAAAGATGCCGTGTCCCAAGGACATCAAAGGTATACGAAGTTTCCTTGGTCATGCCGGGTTTTATAGGAGGTTCATTAAGGACTTCTCCAAAATCTCCAGGCCTCTGACTAATCTCTTACAAAAAGATGTCCCTTTTGTCTTTGATGATGATGGTGTAGAAGCATTTGAAATACTTCAGAAATTATTGATATCTGCACCTATTGTCCAGCCTCTTGACTGGAATTTACCCTTTGAGATTATGTGCGATGCTAGTGATTATGATGTAGGCGTTGTTCTGGGACGAAGAGTTGATAAGAAATTGAATGTTATCCAATATGCTAGTAAAACTCTAGACAGTGCCCAGAGAAATTATGCTACTACTGAGAAGGAGTTTTTAGCAGTCGTATTTGCATGTGATAAGTTTAGACCTTATATTGTTGATTCTAAAGTAACTATTCACACTGATCATGATGCTATCAAATACCTTATGGAAAAGAAAAATGCTAAACCTAGACTTATTAGATGGGTTCTCTTGCTGCAAGAATTTGATTTGCGTATTACTGATAGAAAGGGAGCTGAGAACCCCGTTGCAGACAACTTGTCTAGGCTAGAGAATATTCTTGATGACCCACTACCTATTGATGATAGCTTTCCTAATGATCAATTAGCTATCATAAATACTTCTTGTACTGCTCCATGGTATGCTGATTATGCTAATTACATTGTTGCTAAGTTTATACCACCTAGTTTCACATACCAGCAAAAGAAAAAGTTCTTCTTTGATTTGAGTCATTACTTCTGGGATGACCCACACCTTTATAAAGAAGGAGTAGATGGTAATATTAGACGTTGTGTACCTGAGCATGAACAGGAACATATCCTACGCAGGTGCCACTCCGAAGCTTATGGAGGACACCATGCCGGAGATAGAACTGCACATAAGGTATTGCAATCTGGTTTTTATTGGCCTACTCTCTTCAAGGATGCTCGTAAGTTTGTCTTATCTTGTGATGAATGTCAAAGAATTGGTAATACTAGTAGACTTTAAGAAATTCCTAGGAATTATTCACTTCTTATTGAACCATTTGACGTCTGGGGCTTTGATTATATGGGACCGTTCCCTTCCTCTAATGGGTATACACATATTTTAGTTGCTGTTGATTGCGTTACTAAGTGGGTAGAAGCTATTCCAACTAGAAGTGCTGATCACAACACCTCTATTAAGATGCTTAAAGAAGTTATTTTTCCAAGGTTTGGAGTCCCTAGATACTTAATGACTGATGGTGGTTCACACTTTATTCATGGTGCTTTCCGTAAAATGCTTGCTAAGTATGATGTTAACCATAGAATTGCATCCCATTATCACCCATAGTCTAGTGGTCAAGTAGAACTAAGTAACAGAGAGCTGAAATTAATTTTGCAAAAGACTGTTAATAGGTCTAGAAAGAATTGGTCCAAGAAACTTGATGATGCATTATGGGCCTATAGAACTGCATACAAAAATCCTATGGGTATGTCTCCATATAAAATGGTTTATGGAAAAGCATGTCACTTACCTCTTGAGCTAGAACATAAGGCATATTGGGCTATTAAAGAGATCAATTATGATTTCAAACTTGCCGGTGAGAAGAGATTATTTGACATTATCTCACTAGATGAATGGAGAACCCAAGCTTATGAGAATGCCAAGCTGTTTAAAGAAAAGGTTAAAAGATGGTATGAGAAAAGGATACAAAAGCGTGAGTTTAACATAAGTGATTATGTCTTGCTATACAACTCTCGTTTAAGTTTTTTTTTGCAGGTAAACTTCTCTCTAAATGGGAAGGTCCTTACGCCACCGAGGAGTTCTATCGATCCAGTGCCATAAAAATCAGTAACTTCGAGGGCACAAACCCGAAGGTAGTGAAAGGTTAAAGAATCAAACATTATATCTCAGGTAACCCTATAAATGTTGAAACCAGTGTTATTGAAACCGTAACCCTGGAGGAATACATAAGGGACACTTTCTAGAACGATTCATACCCCGAAAAGGAAGAGGTATGTGGTACGGTAAGTAAACCGACTCCAAAATAGTTCTAATGGCAAATTTTCACCCTTTTGGAATATTTAGAAAAATAGAAAAATAAGAGGCAGTCCGGAAAGGACACGAGGCGTCCACGAGGGTGGAGGGCACGCCCTACCCCCCTAGCCGCACCCCCGCCTCGTGGGCACCTCGTGTGCTTCTCGGACTCCGATTTCTTGCACGTTACTTTTTTGTTCAGTAAAAATTCATTATATATTCCCTCGAAGGTTTTGACGACCGTATCACGGAAAAATCCTCTGTTTTTGTTTCGAGCTATTTCCTGCTAGGGTTGACAAGGCCAGGCATCATGTCGTCCTCCTCCTAACGATGCTTGGCTAATGAAGATAGAGCTGAAGAGGGAAGAACCCGAGGAGATCAACAAGGAAAATAGGATCAAGAAGGCTATGGAAGATCAGGCTCCGGCAACAGGAGAAGAAGACATCATTCAACCCCTTCCAAACCTTTTTACTTCAACTGATATTGAATCTTTCAAGATTATTGAGTTAGCTCAAATACAAAACAAGCATCTCACAAGTGAAAATATTTTGCTAAAGGAGCATATCGCCGCACTCGAGGGTATAATCTGCAAGTTGGAGGATCTCCTACACTCGATGTATGATGACCCGTCATCACTGCTTCCAACCCCATCGTCACCACCTCCGAAGAAGAATACATAATCATATGGGTATGGGCACTCCCCTTGGCAACTGCCAAGCTTGGGGGAGGTGCCCCGTGAAGGAAATATGCCCTAGAGGCAATAATAAAGTTGTTATTTATATTTCCTTATATCATGATAAATGTTTATTATTCATGCTAGAATTGTATTAACCGGAAACTTAGTACATGTGTGAATACATAGACAAAACAGAGTGTCCCTAGTATGCCTCTACTAGACTAGCTCATTGATCAAAGATGGTTATGTTTCCTAACCATAGACATGAGTTGTCATTTGATCAACGGGATCACATCATTAGGAGAATGATGTGATGGACAAGACCCATCCGTTAGCATAGCACTATGATCGTTTAGTTTTACTGCTATTGCTTTCTTCATGACTTATACATGTTCCTATGACTATGAGATTATGCAACTCCCGAATACCGTAGGATCACCTTGTGTGCTATCAAACATCACAACGTAACTGGGTGATCATAAAGATGCTCTACAGGTGTCTCCAAAAGTATTCGTGGTGTTGGCATAGATCAAGATTAGGATTTGTCACTCTGAGTGTCGGAGAGGTATCTCTGGGCCCTCTCGGTAATGCACATCATAATAAGCCTTGCAAGCAAAAGACTAATGAGTTAGTCACGAGATGATGTATTACGGAACGAGTAAAGAGACTTGTCGGTAACGAGATTGAACTAGGTATAGAGATACCGACGATCGAATCTCGGGCAAGTAACATACCAATGACAAAAGGAACAACGTATGTTGTTATGCGGTTTGACCAATAAAGATCTTCGTAGAATATATAGGAGCCAATATGAGCATCCAGGTTCCGCTATTGGTTATTGACCGGAGATGAGTCTCGGTCATGTCTACATAGTTCTTGAACCCGTAGGGTCCGCACGCTTAACGTTTGATGACGATCGGTATTATGAGTTTATGAGTTTTGGTGTACCGAAGGAGTTCGGAGTCCCGGATGAGACCGGGGACATGACGAGGAGTCTCGAAATGGCCGAGCCGTAAAGATCAATATATTGGACGACTATATTCGGACCTCGGAAAGGTTCCGAGTGATTCGGGTATTTTTCGGAGTATATGGGCCTTATTGGGCCATACGGGAATAGAGGAGAAAGGCCAAAAGGAAGGAGGCGCGCGCCCCCCTTCTAGTCCGAATTGGACAAGGGGTGCAGCCCCCTTTTCCTTCTCCCTCTCCACCTCTTTCCTTCTCTCCTACTCCGGAAAGGAAAGGGGAATCCTACTAGGACTTGGGAGTCCTAGTAGGACTCCCCACACTTGGCGCGCCCCCTCTAGGGCCGGCCTCTCCCTTGCTCCTTTATATACGGGGGCATGGGGCACCCTAGGACACACAAGTTGAATTGTTCCAGCCGTGTGCGGTGCCCCCCTCCACAGAAACACACCTCGGTCATACCGTTGCAGTGCTTAGGCGAAGCCCTGCGCCGGTGAATACATCATATCCGTCACCACGCCGTCGTGCTGACGAAACTCTCCCGTGAAGCTCAACTGGATCAAGAGCTCGTGGGACGTTATCAAGCTGAACGTGTGCTGAACGCGGAGGTGCCGTACGTTCGGTGCTTGATCGGTTGAATCGCGAAGAAGTTCGACTACATCAACCGCGTCACTTGACGCTTCCGCTTCCGGTCTACGAGGGTACGTAGACACACTCTTCCCTCTCGTTGCTATGCATCTGGTAGATAGATCTTGCGTGATCGTAGGAAAATTTTAAAATACTATGTTCCCCAACAGTGGCATCATGAGCCAGGTCTATGCGTAGATGATATGCACGAGTAGAACACAATGAGTTGTGGGCGATACTAGTCATACTGCTTACCAGCATGTCATACTTTGCTTCAGCGGTATTGTGAGATGAAGCGGCCCGAACCGACATTACGCGTACGCTTACGAGAGACTGGTTTCACCGTTACGAGCACTCGTTGCTTAAAGGTGACTGGCGGGTGTCTGTCTCTCTCACTTTAGCTGAATCAAGTGTGGCTACGCCCGGTCCTTGTGAAGGTTAAAACAACACATACTTGACGAAACATCGTTGTGGTTTTGTATGCGTAGGTAAGAATGGTTCTTGCTAAGCCCATAGTAGCCACGTAAAACTTGCAACAACAAAGTAGAGGACGTCTAACTTGTTTTTGCAGGGCATGTTGTGATGTGATATGGTCAAGACATGATGAGTTATACGGTTTTGTATGAGATGATCATGTTTTGTAATGTTATCGGCAACTGGCAGGAGCCATATGGTTGTCGCTTTATTGTATGAAATGCAATCGCCATGTAATTGGTTTACTTTATCACTAAGCGGTAGCGATAGTCGTAGAAGCAATAGTTGGCGAGACGAAAACGATGCTACGATGGAGATCAAGGTGTCGCGCCGGTGACGAAGGTGATCATGAAGGTGCTTTGGAGATGGAGATCAAAAGCACAAGATGATGATGGCCATATCATGTCACATATTTTGATTGCATGTGATGTTTATCTTATTATGCTTCTTATTTTGCTTAGAACGACGGTAGCATTATAAGATGATCCCTTACTAAATTTCAAGGTATAAGTGTTCTCCCTAAGTATGCACCGTTGCGAAAGTTCGTCGTGCCGAGACACCACGTGATGATCGGGTGTGATAAGCTCTACATTCAAATACAACGGGTGTAAGCCAGTTTTGCACACGCAGAATACTCGGGTTAAACTTGACGAGCCTAGCATATGTAGATATGGCCTCAGAACACTGGAGACCGAAAGGTCGAGCGTGAATCATATAGTAGATATGATCAACATAAGATGTTCACCATTGAAACTACTCCATCTCACGTGATGATCGGACATGGTTTAGTTGATTTGGATCACGTGATCATTTAGATGACCGGAGGGATGTCTATCTAAGTGGGAGTTCTTAAGTAATATGATTAAATTGAACTTTAATTTATCATGAAGTTAGTCCTGGTAGTATTAGCATATCTATGTTGTAGATCAATAGCTCACGATGTTGCTCCCCGTTTATTTTTCATATGTTCCTAGAGAAAACCAATTTGAAAGATGTTAGTAGCAATGATGCGGAATTGTTCCGTGATCTGAGGATTATCCTCATTGCTGCACAGAAGAATTATGTCCTTGATGCACCGCTAGGTGACAGACCTATTGCAGGAGCAGATGTAGACGTTATGAACGTTTTGACAAAAGCTCGATATGATGACTACTTGATTGTTTAGTGCATCATGCTTTACGGCTTATAACCGGGACTTCAAAAACGTTTTGAAACGCCACGGAGCATATGAGATGTTCCAAGAGTTGAAATTAGTATTTCATACTCATGCCCGTGTCGAGAGGTATAAGACCTCTGATAGTACTATGCCTACAAGATGGAGGAGAATAGCTCAACCAGTGAGCATGTGCTCAGATTGTCTGGGTAGTACAATTGCTTGAATCAAGTGGGAGTTAATCTTCCAGATAAGATAGTAATTGACAAAGTTCTCTAGACACTATCACCAAGTTAGTAGAACTTCGTGATGAACTATAATATGCAAGGGATGACAAAACTAATTCCCGAGCTCTTCACGATGCTGAAATCGGCGAAGGTAGAAATCAAGAAAGAGCATCAAGTGTTGATGGTTAACCAGACCACTTGTTTCAAGTAAAGGGCAAATGGATAGAAGGGGAACTTCAAGAAGAATGACAAGCAAGTTGTCACTCCCGTGAAGAAACCCAAAGCTAAACTCAAGCCTGAAACAAGTGCTTCTACTGCAAAGGAAATGGTCACTAGAAGTGGAACTGCCCTAGATATTTGGCGGATAAGAAGGATGGCAAAGTGAACAAAGGTATATTTGATATACAGATTATTGATGTGTATTTTACTAGTGTTCATAGCAACCCCTCGGTATTTGATATTGGTTCAGTTGCTAAAGAGTAATAACTCGAAATGGGAGTTGCATAATGAACATAAACTAGTTAAAGGATGAAGTGACGATGTGTATTGGAAGTAGTTCCAAGATTGATATGATCATCATCGCACACTCCCTATACTTTCGGATTAGTGTTGAACCTAAATAAGTGTTATTTGGTGTTGAGCATGAATATGATTTGATCCTGTTTATTGCAATACGGTTATTCATGTAAGTTAGAGAATAATTGTTGTTCTGTTTACATGAATAAAACCTTCTATGGTCATACACCCAATAAAAATGGTTTGTTGGATCTCGATCGTGGTGATACACATATTCATAATATTAAAGCCAAAAGATGCAAGGTTAATAATGATAGTGCAACTTATTTGTGGCACTGCCGTTTAGGTCATATTGGTGTAAAGCGCATGAAGAAACTCCATAGTGATGGACTTTTGGAATCACTTGATTATGAATCACTTGGTGCTTGCGAACCATGCCTCATGGGCAAGATGACTAAAACTCCGTTCTCCGGAACTGTGGAGCGAGCAACAGATTTGTTGGAGATCATACATACAGATGTATGTGGACCAATGAGTGTTGAAGCTCGCGGCGGGTATCGTTATTTTCTGACCTTCACTGATGATTTGAGCAGATATGGGTATATCTACTTAATGAAGCACAAGTCTGAAACATTTGAAAAGTTCAAAGAATTTCAGAGTGAAGTGGAGAATCATCGTAGCAAGAAAATAAGAGTTTCTACGATATGATCGTAGAGGTAAAATATTTGAGTTAGCGAGTTTGGCCTTAAGTAAAAACAATGTGAAATAGTTTCACTACTCACGCCATCTGGAACACCATAGTGTAATGGTGTGTCCGAACATCATAACCGTACTTTATTAGATATGGTGCGATCGATGATGTCTCTTACCGATCTACTACTATCGCTTTTGGGGTTATGCATTAGAGACAGCTACATTCACGTTAAATAGGGCACCATCTAAATCCGTGGAGATGACACCGTATGAACTGTGGTTTGACGAGAAACCTAAGCTGTCATTTCTTTAAGTTTGGCACTGCGATGCTTATGTGAAAAAGTTTCAACATGATAAGCTCGAACCCAAATCGGAGAAGTAAATCTTCATAGGATACCCAAAAAGAAACTGTTGGGTACACCTTTTATCACAGATCCTAAGGCAAGGTCTTTGTTGCTAAGAGTGGATCCTTTCTAGAGAAGGAGTTTCTCTCGAAAGAAGTGAGTGGGAGGAAAGTAGAACTTGATGAGGTAATTGTACCTTCTCCCGAATTGGAAAGGTAGTACATCACAGAAACTCGTTCCAGTGATTCCTACACCAATTAGTGAGGAAGCTAATGATGATGATCATGAAACTTCAGATCAAGTTTCTGCTGAACTTCGTAGATCGACCAGAGTTCGTTCCGCACCAGAGTGGTACGGCAACCCAGTTCTGGAAGTCATGTTACTAGACCATGATGAACCTACGAACTATGAGGAAGCGATGATGAGCCCAGATTCCACAAAATGGCTTGAGACCATGAAATCTGAGATGGGATCATGTATTAGAACAAAGTATGGACTTTGGTTGACTTGCCCGATGATCGGCAAGCCATCGAAAATAAATGGATCTTCAAGAGGAAGACCGACGCAAACGGTAATGTTACTATTTACAAAGCTCGACTTGTTGCGAAAGGGTTTCGACAAGTTCAAGGAGTTGACTACGATGAGACTTTCTCACCCGTAGCGATGCTTAAGTCTGTCCGAATCATGTTAGTAATTGCCGCATTTTATGAAATCTGGCAAATGGATAACAAAACTGCATTCTTTAATGGATTTATTAAAGAAGACTTGTATATGATGCAACCAGAAGGTTTTGTCAATCCTAAAGATGCTAACAAAATGTGCAAGCTACAGCGATCCATCTATGGACTAGTGCAAGCATCTCGGAGTTGGAATATACGCTTTGATAAGTTGATCAAAGCATATAGATTTATACAGACTTGCGGTGAAGCCTGTATTTACAAGAAGTGAGTGGGAGCACTACAACCTTTCTGATAAGTATATGTGAATGACATATTGTCGATCGGAAATGATGTAGAATTTTCTGGAAAGCATAAAGGAGTGTTTGAAAGGAGTTTTTCAAAGAAATACCTTGGTGAAGCTGCTTACATATTGGGCATCAAGATCTATAGAGATAGATCAAGACGCTTGATAAGACTTTCGATGAGTACATACCTTGATAAGATTTTGAAGTAGTTCAAAATGGATCAGTCAAAGAAGGAGTTCTTGCCTGACTTGTAAGGTGTGAAGTTGAGTAAGACTCAAAGCCAGACCACGGCAGAAAAATATAGAGAGAATGAAAGTCATTTCCTATGCCTCAGCCATAGGTTCTATAAAGTATGCCATGCTGTGTACAAAACACGTTGTGTACCTTGCCATGAGTTTGACAGGGAGGTACAATAGTGATCCAGGAGTAGATCACTGTACAGCGGTCAAAATTATCCTTAGTAATTGGATGACTAAGGAAATGTTTCTCGATTATGGAGGTGATAAAGAGTTCGTCGTAAAGGGTTACGCCGATGCAAGCTTTGACACTAAATCCAGATGACTCTAAGTATCAATCTGGATGCATATTGAAAGTGGGAGCAATTAGCTAGAGTAGCTCCATGCAGAGCATTGTAGACATAGAAATTTGCGAAATACATACGGATCTGAATGTGACACACCCGTTGACTAAACTTCTCTCACAAGCAAAACATGATCACACCTTATTACTCTTGGGTATTAATCACATAGCGATGTGAACTAGATTATTGACTCTAGTAAACCCTTTGGGTGTTGGTCACATGGTGATGTGAACTATGGGTGTTATTCACATAACGATGTGAACTATCGGTATTAAATCACATGGCGATGTGAGCTAGATTATTGACTCTAGTGCAAGTGGGAGACTGAAGGAAATATGCCCTAGAGGCAATAATAAAGTTGTTATTTATATTTCCTTATATCATGATAAATGTTTATTATTCATGCTAGAATTGTATTAACCGGAAACTTAGTACATGTGTGAATACATAGACAAAATAGAGTGTCCCTAGTATGCCTCTACTAGACTAGCTCATTGATCAAAGATGGTTATGTTTCCTAACCATAGACATGAGTTGTCATTTGATCAACGGGATCACATCATTAGGAGAATGATGTGATGGACAAGACCCATCCGTTAGCATAGCACTATGATCGTTTAGTTTTACTGCTATTGCTTTCTTCCTGACTTATACATGTTCCTATGACTATGAGATTATGCAACTCCCGAATACCGTAGGATCACCTTGTGTGCTATCAAACATCACAACGTAACTGGGTGATCATAAAGATGCTCTACAGCTGTCTCCAAAAGTATTCGTGGTGTTGGCATAGATCAAGATTAGGATTTGTCACTCTGAGTGTCGGAGAGGTATCTCTGGGCCCTCTCGGTAATGCACATCATAATAAGCCTTGCAAGCAAAAGACTAATGAGTTAGTCACGAGATGATGTATTACGGAACGAGTAAAGAGACTTGTCGGTAACGAGATTGAACTAGGTATAGAGATACCGACGATCGAATCTCGGGCAAGTAACATACCAATGACAAAAGGAACAACGTATGTTGTTATGCGGTTTGACCGATAAAGATCTTCGTAGAATATATAGGAGCCAATATGAGCATCCAGGTTCCGCTATTGGTTATTGACCGGAGATGAGTCTCGGTCATGTCTACATAGTTCTCGAACCCGTAGGGTCCGCACGCTTAACGTTTGATGACGATCGGTATTATGAGTTTATGAGTTTTGATGTACCGAAGGAGTTCAGAGTCCCGGATGAGACCGGGGACATGACGAGGAGTCTCGAAATGGCCGAGCCGTAAAGATCGATATATTGGACGACTATATTCAGACATCGAAAAGGTTCCGAGTGATTCAGGTATTTTTCGGAGTATATGGGCCTTATTGGGCCATACGGGAATAGAGGAGAAAGGCCAAAAGGAAGGAGGCGCGCGCCCCCCTTCTAGTCCGAATTGGACAAGGGGTGCAGCCCCCTTTTCCTTCTCCCTCTCCACCTCTTTCCTTCTCTCCTACTCCGGAAAGGAAAGGGGAATCCTACTAGGACTTGGGAGTCCTAGTAGGACTCCCCACACTTGGCGCGCCCCCTCTAGGGCCGGCCTCTCCCTTGCTCCTTTATATACGGGGGCAGGGGGCACCCTAGGACACACAAGTTGAATTGTTCCAGCCGTGTGCGGTGCCCCCCTCCACAGAAACACACCTCGGTCATACCGTTGCAGTGCTTAGGCGAAGCCCTGCGCCGGTGAATACATCATATCCGTCACCACGCCGTCGTGCTGACGAAACTCTCCCGTGAAGCTCAACTGGATCAAGAGCTCGTGGGACGTCATCAAGCTGAACGTGTGCTGAACGCGGAGGTGCCGTACGTTCGGTGCTTGATCGGTTGAATCGCGAAGAAGTTCGACTACATCAACCGCGTCACTTGACGCTTCCGCTTCCGGTCTACGAGGGTACGTAGACACACTCTTCCCTCTCGTTGCTATGCATCTGGTAGATAGATCTTGCGTGATCGTAGGAAAATTTTAAAATACTACGTTCCCCAACACCCCGGTATCGTATCACCATCACACTCCTATCTTTATCGTTTTTCTTAGTTCGATTCTTTTGGTAATATCTTGATCTAGTAGAGTAAAGTTAGCATGATCTAGTTGTGAGCTTTTGCTTTATGATCTTTACCTTTGTAATCGAGTCCGTAAGCTATATAATAAAGATTAGTGTTGAGTCAAGGGCTTGATTTCTGATACGTCCAAAACGTATCTATAATTTCTGCTTGCTCCATGCCTTTTTTGTGTGATATTGCTATGATATTTATGCACTTCCATACACTTTTGATCATATTTGGACTAACCTACTAATGGTTGCAAAAGTGCACAATGTTCTTGTTTTACACTTTATTGTGTAGGAATTACTTGGAAATTGACAAAAACGCAAAAGTAGTCGTATTGGAGTAGGACTCTGACTTTCCTGAAATCTGTCTGAGAACGTTTTTTAAAGATGGTCACGTTCTGGCTCGAAGACGACGTCAAACGGAAAAAGTCTAGTTGCGAAAGTTGTGGGGAATTTCGAGGCGATGCTTCTGGATATAAAATTCGTCCAAATCGGAGACCGAACGGCCGAGTAAAGCCCGTTTTACTGAGGCCCAAAATCTGATGACGGGAATCCGAGAGTCTATATAAAGAGAGGAAACCTAGGTCACCAAGGGCCACGAATTTTTCTCCTCCCGAGCCGCCGTCTTGGAGGGGAGGACCAGCACCATTGCAGCACCATCCACAAGGAAGAAGGGGGCCAAGGAGCCGCTGCCCCCTAGGGCCGCCGCCGCCCCGAGGGCCGCCACCCCCCCTAGGGCCGCCGCCGCCGCCGCGCCCCCAAGGGCCGCCGCCGCCGCCTCCGTGGCTGCCGCCGGCCATCTCCTCCTCCCGGGGCTGCACCTCTCCATCAACACCATCATCAACCTCCTCCTCACCATGTCCATGCGTGAGTAGTCTTCTCCGGGGCCAAGGGCTCGTACGTGTAGCTATGTGGTTATCTCTCTCTCTCCCATGATGTGATCTTCGTTGTGATCATAGGCTATGTTAATACAGGGTGATCCCATGATATTTCCCCTTCCTCTATGTATTGGATTGATGTACTCACTTGTCTTTATCTAGTATAATCCCCGAGACCAAGGTGACAGCGGTCTATTGGACATGGATTAGAAAAATATTTTCATGAGTGATTTCCTCTCTTGTGTGTTGATTGAAGATTGAGAGTCTCTTGGTGCTTGTCTTTGACTATCCTTTAGATATGTTGTGGTGATTGTGGGACTCTCTTTGGATGGCCGCGGTGACATTGGGAAATCCTTAGATTGATAATTACGAACTTTGAGGTGTGCTTTTGTAGCCCTACATAATTCTCGTCCTCTCTTGACCACGAAGGAATGACCTCCGGGTGCGTCTCATTGCATGTTTTATGGGAAATATCATGTGATTCGATTATGTTAATTTTGTTGGGCCACTAGTGAAAGTATGATCCCTAGGCCTTGTTTCCACCATTGCAATACCATTTGTGCTCCCGTTTACCACTTGTTTGCTTGCTGCACTTTTTATTACAGATTTATATTACTTTGTTTTGCCATCCATATCACTTGCCATTTAACATCTCTTCGCCGAACTAGTGCATCTATACAACTCCTAGTTGTATTAGGTGTGTTGGGGACACAAGAGACTTCTTGTATCTTAGTTGCAGGGTTGCTTGAGAGAGACCATCTTCAACCTCTACTTCCCTGAGTTCGATAAACCTTAGGTCATCCACTTGAGGGAAATTGCTGCTGTCCTACAAACCTCTGCGCTTGGGGGCCCAACATAGTCTACAAGAGTAGAAGCGTGTGTAGACATCAAGCTATTTCTAGCGCCGTTGCCGGGGAAGTGAGTGCTTGAAGGTATATCTATAGATCTTGCAATTAAATCTTTTTGTTTCTTGTTTTTATTTCACTAGTTATGTTTATGGAAAACCGCAATCTTAGTTCGCTGCTTGTGGGAAGACGCCCCATACCTGTGGTGGTTGCTCCTCCCCCTACTGAAATTGTGCCCTATAAAATACCAGCTGATATTATCGATTATGTTTTGGCTAATCGTTATGCAGGAGACAGACATCCCGGTGAACACTTGCTATATCTGTCACAACTATGTTCATTATTTAAGCTTGCAGGTGTATCAAGGGAGTTTGTCATGAGGAAATTGTTCGCCGTATCACTTATAGATAAAGCATCAGATTGGTCTCGTGACGGAGAGAGCGTAGCTCAAGCTTGGGGGAGACTGAAAACGTTAATGCTAAAATGTCCTAACCATGGGCTCCCCAAAGATGCTTATGTGGAGAGTAAGAGTACCTTTTTGCATGTGGATCATGGTAACAATGCTTTATGTGATGCTTATATTGTTGAGTTTATTCGTGATCCCACTGAAAATTATTATGAGAAGGGAACATATGCTTATAGATATTTCAATAATATTAAGTTCTCTCTCTTTATGTTGAAGGTTTTGAAGCTGCACTTGTTTTGTCTTCCTATGCTTATTGCTTTGTGCTTCAATGAATTATTCCATTGCAATATTCCTATGCATAGTAAGCATGTTAGGCTTAAATGTATTTGGTATTTGCTTCTTGATGCTCTCTTTTGTTCTTCAACTCTTATTCCTACGAGAGCATCATTAAAGTCTTAAGCCTAGCTTAAAGGCATAAAAGAAAGCGCTTTTGGGAGGCAGCCCACAATGAATAAAATTTTATTTTGCTTTTGTTGTGTCTTGATGTTTTTACTACAGTAGCATCATCATTGTATCTTTACTTTTCAGCTTTGTGCCAAGTGTAGCCTCTGATTGCAAGAAAGTTCAAAAGTTGTGACGTGCTGTCCAGGAAACAGATTCTGTCCTTGGACAGAAAAATTCGTATAAAATCACCAGATTATCTTTTTGGTCTGAATTTCTTCGACAGTGTGCTCTATACAATTGGCTTTCGGACGTCTGTTCTGAGTTTTTTGATTTGAGTTGCAGAAGTGCCCCGAAAAAATCATTTACTACCCGCTGGTCTGTTTTTCACAGATTCTGTCCTGTTTTGCCTTTCCTTCATTTTGCAAACCTTGAGCTTGCTTTTTCTTTGCAAAAACCTTTTGGCAATCTTGAGAAACAGTAGACCTTGAAGAATATCCTTATTTCCAGCAAGAAAAAATAATTTTATTAAGGGTACTAACCTCGCTAATCAGATTATGATGAGTTATGTATGAAGGGAGTTTTCAAGTGTGCGAGGGAAGATGATAAAAAGATTCAGGAGTGTCAAACGCTCAAGCTTGGGGATGCCCCCATGCACCCCCAAGAAAATATTCAAGAAGACTCAAGCGTCTAAGCTTGGGGATGCCCCCGTGCATCCCCTTCTCCATCAACATTATCAGTTCGTCTTTCGTTCCACTATATTTTTATCACTTCATGTGTTATGTGCTATGCTTGGAGCATCTTGCTTTTAGTTTCCTTTTTAGTTTCTTTAGCTTTGCTTGCTGTTCATAACGAGTTGGAACTCATCTTTCTTTGTGTGGGAGAGAAACACGCTCCACTTCAACCTAGAACATAACATAGAATTTTCATGTCTATCCTTGCTGTGTGTGTTCTTTGTCTTTCAATAGCTACTATCATGTTCAGCTCTTAGTTTTCATGATTATCTTTTTAAAGAGCTTTTGTTTAGTTGGTCGCTGGAACTCTCTTTAGTTATCATGCTTATCTTGTTAAGAGAGTTGGCTTCTGTTGCACTGGTTGATATGTCTATGATAAAAATGCTATGTGCATAATGGTGCTTAGTAGTTCATGTTTTCTTATGGTTAGTCTCAAATAGCTGGAGCGTTTTCAATGTGTTATTGGAGTACCAACATGATTTGTTTGCCTATGATGTGGTATGGTCTAGTGATATCTTCCTCCAAGAATTTATTTTGATTGACTTGGCGTATGCTCACGCATATTTAAGACTATAAAGAAAGTCTATCAAGCCTTGATGATCTTTAATTTCTGAGTAGCGATATAACTTCCATGCCTCATTCAATGTTGCTTTGTCGCTCTGCATGATTATGACCGTCATTGCTCTTTTAGTTGGTCGCTCCCAGTCTTTTGCTAACCTTCGTCTGTACTAAGTGGACTGACTGCTTGTGCATCCAAAATCCTTTAAACCAGTTATGCCATATGAGTCCACCATACCTTCCTATACATGGTATTTACCTGCCATTCCTAACGAAGACTTTCATGTACCATCTCGAAATTAATCAAAAAAGCATTTCTCTTTTGTGCCTCTGTCTTAGCTCATGAGGAAGTAGTAGTTAATTCATGATCTTTTTAAGTTGGACAAGCTTCACCCCGGGATTGCATGTCTAATGTGCAAACCCATAATACGAGAAGGAACTGGCATAGAGTGCGCCCGGCTCATTAAAAAATTATATAACAAATAAACCCTCCTTCACGCTTTGTTCATGAGAAATCAGAAAACTTTGGTAGTGATTAACAAAGGAGATTAAGAGGATGTGATCGTCCTCATTCGGGAGCCGTTCCTCGAAACTTGTCCAGCTCAAGAAATGATTGAGTTATCTGCTAGCATTCGTTGACGAAATATGCATATTCTAAAAAAATAATTATTACCTCTGTTTTTAAAACCAAGAGCTCTGGTACATGTTTAGTTTTTGTTTCCGACCACGGGTTTTCAACCTTGCCAACAAAAGCCACGGTTCGAGAGTCTTCACCTTCTTTAAAGCACCAACTATTGAGAGCATGATTGTCATTCTGAGTGTAATGTGCATTGTCCCAAAGTACCATTGTCTTTTGTATGATTATGATATCGTTTATTCTGAAATCATTGTATCTAGTCGTCACTTAAACTTTGGAGGTGCCCCTGCATTTATGTTTTGCTTCATTAAAGGGGGCAAGCGAGGTATCACTTTGTCATGTTTGCACACCATGCTCACTACAAATTTATTGAGTATTTCAGTATCATATTGTAAAACTTTCAGTTCTTTGTGATATTCTCATGAGAAAACTTAATTACTACAGATTCATTATCTCAGTAAGCATTTGTCATGTGACTGTGAAAAGTTCTTATATGGTTAATAGCATGTCACCACAGAAATTATGCTTGTTATCATTTACCTACTCGAGGACGAGCAGGAATTAAGCTTGGAGATGTTGATACGTCCAAAATGTATTTATAATTTCTGCTTGCTCCATGCCTTTTTTGTGTGATATTGCTATGATATTTATGCACTTCCATACACTTTTGATCATATTTGGACTAACCTACTAATGGTTGCAAAAGTGCACAATGTTCTTGTTTTACACTTTATTGTGTAGGAATTACTTGGAAATTGACAAAAACGCAAAAAGAGTCATATTGGAGTAGGACTCTGACTTTCCTGAAATTTGTCTGAGAACGTTTTTTAAAGATGGTCACGTTCCGCCCCGAACACGACGTCAAACGGAAAAAGTCTAGTTGCAAAAGTTGTGGGGAATTTCGAGGCGATGCTTTTGGATATAAAATTCGTCCAAATCGGAGTACGGCCGGCCGAGTAAAGCCCGTTTTACTGAGGCCCAAAATCTGATGACGGGAATCCGAGAGTCCATATAAAGAGAGGAAACCTAGGTCACCAAGGGCCATGAATTTTCCTCCTCCCGAGCCGCCGTCTTGGAGGGGAGGACCAGCACCATTGCAGCACCATCCACAAGGAAGAAGGGGGGCCAAGGAGCCGCTGCCCCCTAGGGCCGCCGCCGCCCCGAGGGCCGCCGCCCCCCCTAGGGCCGCCGCCGCCTCCGTGGCTGCCGCCGGCCATCTCCTCCTCGCGGGGCTGCACCTCTCCATCAACACCATCATCAACCTCCTCCTCACCATGTCCATGCGTGAGTAGTCTTCTCCGGGGCCGAGGGCTCGTACGTGTAGCTATGTGGTTATCTCTCTCTCCCATGATGTGATCTTCGTTGTGATCATAGGCTATGTTAATACAGGGTGATCCCATGATATTTCCCCTTCCTCTATGTATTGGATTGATGTAATCACTTGTCTTTATCTAGTATAATCCCCGAGACCAAGGTGACAGCGATCTATTGGACATGGATTAGAAAAATATTTTCATGAGTGATTTCCTCTCTTGTGTGTTGATTGAAGATTGAGAGTCTCTTGGTGCTTGTCTTTGACTATCCTTTAGATATGTTGTGGTGATTGTGGGACTCTCTTTGGATGGCCGCGGTGACACTGGGAAATCCTTAGATTGAGAATTACGAACTTTGAGGTGTGCTTTTGTAGCCCTACATAATTCTCGTCCTCTCTTGACCACGAAGGAATGACCTCCGGGTGCGTCTCATTGCATGTTTTATGGGAAATATCATGTGATTCGATTATGTTAATGTTGTTGGGAGTTGCCACTAGTGAAAGTATGATCCCTAGGCCTTGTTTCCACCATTGCAATACCATTTGTGCTCCTGTTTACCACTTGTTTGCTTGCTGCACTTTTTATTACAGATTTATATTACTTTGTTTTGCCATCCATATCACTTGCCATTTAACATCTCTTCGCCGAACTAGTGCATCTATACAACTCCTAGTTGTATTAGGTGTGTCGGGGACACAAGAGACTTCTTGTATCTTAGTTGCAGGGTTGCTTGAGAGAGACCATCTTCAACCTCTACTTCCCTGAGTTCGATAAACCTTAGGTCATCCACTTGAGGGAAATTGCTGCTGTCCTACAAACCTCTGCGCTTGGGGGCCCAACATAGTCTACAAGAGTAGAAGCGTGTGTAGACATCAATTTCCTCGCTATGGTCATGAGAGAATAAAAGAAAAAATAAAAAGTATCAAAGAGATCATATTGATCTCATTGAAGGTAATGACTTCACATATATAGAGTATGATGAATAAAAGTTGTTGAGAGTTGACAAACATAGTTTTGGTCATCGTTGCAATTAATAGGAAGTAATAAAGAAAGAGAGGTTTCACATACAAATATACTATCTTGGACATCTTTTATGATTGTGAGCACTCATTAAAATATGACATGCTAAAGAGTTGATGTTGGACAAGGAAGACAACATAATGGGTTATGTTTTCTTATATCCAAAATAAAGTATATTGTCATGGATCAACAAACATGTTGAGCTTGCCTTTCCCCCTCTAGCCACAATTCCTTGCACCAAGTAGAGATACTACTTGTGCTTCCATACATCCTTAAACCCAGTTTCTAATTCATCCTTAAACCCAATATATATGATGCTGTTATAAGAATGATCATGATGCCCTCATGCCCGTATTTTATTTTTATCGACACCTCTATCTGTAAACATGTGGGCATATTTTTCGATATCGGCTTTCGCTTGAGGACAAGCGAGGTCTAAGCTTGGGGGAGTTGATACGTCCATTTTGCATCATGCTTTTATGTTGATATTTATTGCACTATGGGCTGTTATTACATGTTATGTCACAATACTTATGCCTTTCCTCTCTTATTTTACAAGGTTTACATGAAGAGGGAGAATGTCGGCAGCTGGAATTCTAGGCTGGAAAAGGAGCAAACATTGGAGACCTATTCTACACAACTCAAAAAGCTCCGAAACTCCACGAAATACCGTTTCAGAAAATATAAAAAATATCTGGCGAAAGAGATCTGCCAAGGGGGCCACCACCTGTCCACGAGGGTGGGGGGCACGCCCCCCTGCCTCGTGGGCCAGCCGGTGACCCCCGATGCCCATCTTCTCCTATATGAGGTGTTTTGACCTGCAAAAAATCATAAGGAGGCTTTCGGGACGAGACGTCGCCGTCTCGAGGCGGAACCTTGGCGGAACCAATCTAGGGCTCCGACGGAGCTGTTCTGCCGGGGATACTTCCCCCCGGGAGGGGGAAATCGTCACCGCCGTCATCACCAACAACTCTCGCATCTTGGGGAGGGTTATCTTCATCAACATCTTCACCAGCACCATCTCCTCTCAAACCCTAGTTCATCTCGTGTATCCAATCTTTGTATCAAAACCTCAGATTGGTACCTGTAGGTTGCTAGTAGTGTTGATTACTCCTTGTAGTTGATGCTAGTTGGTTTACTTGGTGGAAGCTCATATGTTCAGATCCACTATGCATATTAATACTCCTTCGATCATGAACAATAATATGTCTTGTGACTAGTTACGTTTGTTCCTGATGACATGGGAGAAGTCTTGCTATAAGTAGTCATGTGAATTTGGTATTCGTTCGATATTTTGATGAGATGTATGCTGTCTTTCCTCTAGTGGTGTCATATTAATGTCAACTACATGACACTTCACCATTGTTTGGGCCTAGAGGAAGGCATTGGGAAGTAATAAGTAGATGATGGGTTGCTAGAGTCACAGAAGCTTAAACTCTAGTTTATGCGTTGCTTCGTAAGGGGCTCATTTGGATCCACATGTTTCATGCTATGGTTAGGTTTACCTTAATACTTCTTTTGTAGTTGCGGATGCTTTCAATAGAGGTTAATCATAAGTGGGATGCTTGTGCAAGTAAGGGCAACACCCAAGCACCGGTCCACCCACATACCAAATTATCAAAGTAAGGAACGTGAATCATATGAACGTGATGAAAACTAGCTTGACGATAATTCCCATGTGTTCTCAGGAGCGCTTTCCTTCATATAAGAGTTTGTCCAGGCTTGTCCTTTGCCACAAAAAGGATTGGGCCATCTTGCTGCACCTTATTTACACTTACTTTTTATCACTTGCTACCAATTCGCCTTATCACAAAGCTATCTGTTACCGATAATTTCAGTGGTTGCAGAAAATACCTTACGGAAAACTGCCTATCGTTTCCTTCTGCTCCTCGTTGGGTTCGACAGTCTTACTTATCGAAAGGACTATGATAGATCCCCTACACTTGTGGGTCATCAGCCTTAAAAGGGCGTTGTCCGAATGTGGACTGTTCTAGAGGTGTATTCTGGGCTTTCCAAGTGTTTTCCATGCGTAGTACTTTTGTGCTAAGTGCGACAGGTCTGTGAAACTCGGAACACGATGTCGGTTGAGGGTGTTCAAAACTCCCTCATCTGTACAGTTGTGGTGAAATAAGGGGACCGCATCGTCGTCACAGCAGTCCTTAATTTTGTTCTTGACAAGCAGGAATCTGGCCCAAAAGTTATTGACCGTCTCCTCGGGCTGCTGCTGTTTGTTCGCGAGATTGTTTATGTGTGGGAATCTGGATTTACTTGGAGAGTTTTTCCCAGGGTGGGTGGGTGTTGGTAATTTGAAGTCCCGACCCAGCATGGTATTCAGGGTTTTGACAACCTCCGGTGTGGACGATCTGGGCTCAGCAGGATCTGAATGTTTCGTGGGCCCGACGTCAATCCCAGAGCTCGAAAAACACAAAGTGCCACCCTACAAGGGCGTGTTCAGTTCAATGGGTTCGGAGATCCAAACTGTGACGGTCTCCATCTCAAGAGGGGGTGTATCTTCGGCTCCATCCTCGACTGCCGCCACTAGATGAGTGATCAGGATGGGATCAATATCATCCTGACCGGATTTAGGTCCGATCTGATCTCCTGGCGATGAAAGCCCCAGGGCGGCGATGCGATCCAGCAGCTTGTTTAAGGGCGAGAGATCTGCCAATGTCGCATCATCAGAGTGGCCGAAGTCAACATAAGAGTGATGCTCGATGACCGCAGGATGCGCGGCCTGCCCGGAGGCCACGCGGGTGTATACAGCGAACCCGCTAAGCTGGAGAACCCGACCAATGGCCAAGTTGTTTCCGAGGGTGATCGCATCGTTGATGACGAGACGAGCCATCGATCTCTTATTGCGAGCGCACATCGGAGCTCTCAATGAAAGCACCATTGTCGGTGTCAAAACCGGCAGATCTCCGGTAGGGGCCCCAAGCTATGCGTCTAAGGACCGATGGTAACAGGAGACAGGGGATGCAATGTTTACCCAGGTTCGAGCCCTCTCGATCGAGGTAAAACCCTACTCCTGCTTGATTGTTATTGATGAATATGTGTTACAAGAGCTGATCTACCTCAAGATCGTAATGGCTAAACGCTGGAGCCTAGCCTATGTGGATGTAATGATTCCGTCGTTAGCCTCTACAGACTAAACCTTCCAGCTTATATACACGACGAAGGGGACCTAGGGTTACAAAGGTGACTTGGGGAGGAAGTAATAGCTACATCCGGACATCATGCCTGCCTTTCTACGCACATAGGAATCCTCACCGAATACGGGGGAGAGTCTTCTCCTTCTATCTTCGTGGCCCATCAATACGGCCCACCTTCATCGACCCGGACGCCTGAGGACCCCTGAATCCATGACTCCCTCAACTGGCTTGTGTGTATTTGGGGTGCCCCCCTCCCACGTATATAAAGGAGGGAGGGAGGAGGCGGCCGGCCAAGAGGGGGCGCGCCCAAGGGGGGGGAGTCCTACTCCAAGTAGGATACAACCCCTTTCCTATTCCTACTAGGAGAAGGAGGGAAGGAGGAGGAGAAGAGAAGGAAAGGGAGGCCGGCCCCCCAAACTCTAAACCAATTCGGTTTGAGCCTAGGGGGAGGGGCGCCCCACCACTTGGCTGCTGCCTCCTCTCTCCACTAGGGCCCATTAAGGCCCATTGACTCCCCGGGGTGTTCTGGTAACCCCCCGGTACTCCGGAAAATACCCGATACACTTCAGAACCATTCCGGTGTCCGAATATAACCTTCCAGTATATCAATCTTTATGCCTCGACAATTTCGAGACTCCTCGTCACGTTCGTGATCTATCCGGGACTCCGAACAATCTTCGATCATCAAAATCACATAACTCATAATACTAATCATCATCTCACATTAAGCATGCAGACCCTACGGGTTCGAGAACTATGTAGACATGACCGAGACACATCTCCGGTCAATAAACAATAGCGGAACCTGGATGCTTGATACGTCTCCAACGTATCTATAATTTTTGATTATTCCATGCTATTATATATTCTCCTTTGGATGTTTAATGGGCTTTATTATACACTTTTATATTATTTTTGGGACTAACCTACTAACCCAAGGCCCAGTGCAAATTGTTGTTTTTTTGCCTATTTTAGAGTTTCGCAGAAAAGGAATATCAAA
Source organism: Secale cereale (assembly GCA_902687465.1). Lineage (NCBI taxonomy): Eukaryota > Viridiplantae > Streptophyta > Magnoliopsida > Poales > Poaceae > Secale > Secale cereale. The sequence goes on from LR738711.1 coordinate 653,630,635, forward strand.
GGGAGTCCAAACGGAATGAAACCTTTGGGAGAGTTATTATTGGAACCGTATCTTCACAGAAGACTTGGAGTACACGCGAGGGAATGAAGGAGGTGGCCACGAGGGTCCAGGGCGCGCCCCCTCCCCCTGGGCGCGCCCCCACCCTCGTGGGCCCCGTCTGGCTCCCCCGATGCCCTCCTTCCTCCTATATATATATATCCATATACCCTGAAAACATCGAGGCAACAGAGAAAACCCTAATTCCACCGCCGCAACCTTATGTTCCCGTGAGATCCCATCTTGGGGCCTGTTTCGGAGCTCCGCCGGAGAGGGGATCTACCACGGAGTGCTTCTACATCAACGACATAGCCTCACCAATGAGTTGTGAGTAGTTTACCACAGACCTTCGGGTCCATAGTTATTAACTAGATGGCTTCTTCTCTCTTTTTGGATCTCAATATAAAGTTCTCCTCGATCTTCGAGGAGATCTATTTGATGTAATCTTTTTGCGGTGTGTTTGTCGAGATCCGATGAATTGTGGGTTTATGATCAAGATTATCTATGAACAATATTTGATTCTTTTCTGAAATCTTTTATGTATGATTATAATATCCTTGCAAGTCTCTTCGAATTATTGGTTTGGTTTGGCCTACTAGATCTATAGTTCTTATAATGGGAGAAGTGCTTGGCTTTGGGTTCAATCTTGCGGTGTCCTTTCCCAGTGACAGCAGGGGCAGCAAGGCACATATTGCATTGTTGCCATCGAGGATAAAAAGATGGGGTTTATATCATATTGCTTGAGTTTATCCCTCTACATCATGTCATCTTGCTTAAAGCATTACACTATTCTTATGAACTTAATACTCTAGATGCATGCTGGATAGCGGTCGATGTGTGGAGTAATAGTAGTAGATGCAGAATCATTTCGGTCTACTTGTCACGGACATGATGCCTATATATAATGATCATGCCTATATATTCTCATAACTATGCGCTTTTCTATCAATTGCTCGACAGTAATTTGTTCACCCAGCGTAGAGTTCTACTATCATGAGAGAAGCCACTAGTGAAACCGATGGCCCCCGAGTCTATCTCTATCATATTACTTTCTATTTAATATCTACCGCCGTTGCTTATTTGCTTTATTTACTTTCTGTTCTTATACCAAAAATACCAAAAATATTATAGCATCCTATCTATCAAATCTCACTTTCATAAGTGGCCATAAAGGGATTGACAACCCCTTATCGCGTTGACTGGAAAGTTCTTATTTGTTTGTGCAGGTGCGAGGGACTCGCGGATTGATACCTTGGTTCTCAAAAACTGAGGGAAGTACTTACGCTACTGTGCTGCATCATCCTTTCCTCTTCTAGGGAATACAACGCAAGCTCGAGAAGTAGAAAGAAGAATTTTTGGCGCTGTTACCGGGGAGGCTTACACAAAAGTCATATACCAAGTACCTATCACAAACCCTTATCTTTAGCACTACATTATTTGCCTCTCGTTTTCCTCTCCCCCACTTCACCCTTGCCGTTTTATTCGCCCTTCTTTTTCCGTGTGTTTACCGTTCGCTTGCTTCTTGTTTGCTTGTGTGTTGGATTGCTTGCTTGTCACTATGGCTCAGAACATACCAAATTGTGTGTCTTTTCCAATACCAACAATAATTATTTAATTAGCACTCCTATTGCTCCTATTATCGATGCCGAATCTTATGAAATCAATGCCGCCGTTTTAAATCTTGTCATGAAAGATCAATTTTTTGGCCTTCCTAGTGAAGATGCCGCTACCCATCTGAACAACTTTGTTGATTTGTGTGATATGCCAAATAAGAGGTATACGAATAATGATATTGTTAAATTGAAGCTATTTCTGTTTTCACTTAGAGATCGTGCTAAAACTTGGTTTTCCTCTTTGCCTAGAAATGGTATTGATTCATGGAATAAGTGCAAAGATGCTTTTATCTCTAAGTATTTTCCTCCCGCTAAGATTATCTCTCTTAGAAATGATATTATGAATTTTAAGCAACTAGATCATGAGCATGTTGCACAAGCTTGGGAGAGAATGAAATTAATGATACGTAATTGTCCTACACATGGTTTGAACTTATGGATGATTATACAAAAAAATTGCGCTGGCTTGAATTTTGCGTCTAGAAATATTTTAGATTCAGCCGCGGGGCCGGGGGGGGGGGGGGGGGG
>LR738711.1:653632851-653706914 GCA_902687465.1 Secale cereale
TTCATGGAAACCACCTTAGAAGAAGCTACCAAACTCCTAGATAATATTATGGCTAACTATTCTCAATGGCACACCGAAAGATCTACTAGTAAAAAAGTGCATGCTATTGAAGAGATTAGTGTTTTGAGTGGAAAGATGGATGAACTTATGAAATTATTTGCTACTAAGAGTGCTTCTTCTGATCCTAATGATGTGCCTTTATCCACGTTGATTGAAAATAACAATGAATCTTTGGATATGAATTTTGTTGGTAGGAATAATTTTGCTAACAATGCTTATAGAGGAAACTTTAATCCTAGGCCTTTTCCTAGTAATTCCTCTAATAATTATGGTAATTCCTACAATAACTCTTATGGAAATTTTGTTAAGATGCCCTCTTAATTTGAAACTAGTGTTAAAGAGTTTATGATTTCACAAAAGAATTTCAATGCTTTGCTTGAAGAAAAATTGCTTAAGATTGATGAGTTGGCTAGAAGCATGGATATAATTACTCTTGATGTTGATTCTTTGAAACTTAGATCTATTCCACCTAAACATAATATCAATGAGTCTCTTAAAGCCATGAGAATTTCCAATGATGAGTGCAAAGAAAGAACCGCTAGGATGCATGCTAAAAAGATTCCTTTATGAAAGCGTGTTATTCTAGTTATCATGAAAATAAGGATGAATATTTGAAAGTTATTGATGTGTCTCCTATTAGATCCTTGTTTTCTAGTATGAATCTTGATAAAGATGGGACTGGAGATGAGTCTACTTTAGTTAAAAGGCGTCCCAATGATTTCGAGTTTTTAGATCTTGATGCTAAAATTGTTAAAAGTGGGATTGAAGAGATTAAAGCTTTGCATAGTGATGAACCCACTATTTTGGATTTCAAGGGATTCAATTATGATAATTGCTCTTTAATAGATTGTATTTCCTTGTTGCAATCCGTTCTAAATTCTCTGCATGCTTATAGTCAAAATAAAGCTTTTACCAAACACATAGTTGATGCTTTGAGGAAATCTTATGAAGAAAAATTTGAATTAGAAGTTTCTATCCCTAGAAAGCTTTATGATAAGTGGGAACCTACTATTAAAAATAAAATTAAAGATCATGAATGCTTCGCTTTGTGTGATTTGGGTGCAAGTGTTTCGACAATCCCAAAAACTTTGTGTGATTTTTTAGGTTTCCATGAGCTTGATGATTGTTCTCTAAATTTGCATCTTATGGATTCTACCATTAAGAAACCTATGAGAAGGATTAATGATGTTCCTATTGTTGCCAATAGGAATTATGTGCCCGTAGATTTTATTGTTCTTGATATAGATTGCAATCCTTCATGTCCTATTATTCTTGTTAGACCTTTCCTTAGAACGATTGGTGCAATTATTGATATGAAAGCAGGAAATATTATATTCTAATTTCCTTTAAGGAAAGGATGGAACACTTTCCTAGAAATAAAATTAAATTACCTTATGAATCTATTATGAGAGCCACTTATGGATTGCCTACCAAAGATGGCAATACCTAGATCTTTTCTTGTATCGTGCATAGCTAGGGGCGTTAAACGATAGCGCTTGTTGGGAGGCAACCCAATTTTATTTTCTTTGTTTTTGCTTATGTTCAGGAATGAATATTGCATCTAGATTCTGGTTAGATGTGGTTTTGTGTTTTAATTAGTGTTTGTGCCAAGTAGAACCTTTGGGAAGACTTGTGTGAAGTTTATATGATCATGTTGTAAAAAATAGAAATTTTAGCGCTCACGAGTTTGGCTGTAATCTTTTACTGGAGAGTGCTATTTAGTTGATTATTTTTGCAGATGATTAATAGAAAAATTCCTCATGTCCACCAATTTATTTCAATTTTTTAGAGTTACAGAAGTATTCGAAAGTTACAGATTACTACAGACTGTTCTGTTTTTGACATATTCTGTTTTTCATGTGTTGTTTGCTTATTTTAATGAATCTATGAGTAGTATTGGGGAATATGAATCATAGAGAAGTTGGAATATAGTAGGTTTAACACAAATAAAAAAAATAATGAGTTCAGTATAGTAACTTTGAGTGGTGGTTTGTTTTCTTATACTAACGGAGCTCACGAGATTTTTTGCTAAGTTTTGTGTTGTGAAGTTTTCAAGTTTTGAGTATGGCTTAGATGGACTATGGAACAAAGAGTGGCAAGATCCTAAGCTTGGGGATGCCCAAGGCACCCCAAGGTAAAATTCAAGGACAACCAAATGCCTAAGCTTGGGGATGCCCCGGGAAGGCAGCCCCTCTTTCGTCTTCATCTATCAGTAACTATACTTGAGACTATATTTTTATTCACCACGTGATATGTGTTTTGCTTGAAGCATCATGTATGATTTGAGTGTTTGCTTTTTAGTTTGCCACAATAATCCTTGCTCGACACACCTTTTGAGAGCGATAATTATGGTTTAGAATTTATTAGAATACTCTATGTGCTTCACTTATATCTTTTGAGCTAGATAGTTTTGCTCTAGTGCTTCACTTATATCTTTTAGAGCACGGTGGTGGTTTTATTTTGTAGAAATTGATGTTCTCTCATGCTTCACTTATACATATTTGAGAGTATTTTATAACAGCATGGTAATGTGCTTTGGTTATAAAACTAGTCCTAATATGATAGGCATCCAAGATGAATATAGTAAAAAACTTTCATATAAAGTGCATTGAATATGATGAGAAGTTTGATACTTGATGATTGTTTTGAGATATGAGGATGGTGATATTAGAGTTATACTAGTGCAGTAATTTTGAATTTTAGAAATACTTATGTTAAAGTTTGTGATTCCCGTAGCAGGCACGTATGGTGAACCGCTACGTGACGAAGTTAGAGCATGAGGTATTTATTGAGTGTCATCCTTTGTGTGGAGGTCGGGATCGCGCGATGGTTAATTCCTACCAACCCTTCCCCTAGGATAATGCATTGAATACTTTGTTTTGATGACTCGTAGATTTTTGCAATAAGTATATGAGTTCTTCATGACTAATGTTGAGTCCATGGATTATACGCACTCTCACCCTTCCACCATTGCTAGCCTCTCTTGTACCGCGAAACTTTCACCGGTACCATACACCCACCATATACCTTCCTCAAAACAGCCACCATACCTACCTATCATGGCATTTCCATAGCCATTCCAAGATATATTGTCATGCAACTTTCCAACGTTCCGTTCATATGACATGCTTCATCATCATTCACATAGAGTCATATTTTGTTCTAGCTTCGAGTTGTAATCTTTGAGTTGTAAGTCAATAAAAGTGTGATGATCTTCATTATTAGAGCATTGTCCCATGTGAGGAAAGGCCAAATAAAAATAGATGTCCCAAAAAAAATATAGAGAGGGGCTAAATAAAAAAAAGCAACTAAAAAAACGAGAGAAAAGAGAGAAGGGACAATGCTACTATCCTTTCCACACTTGTGCTTCAAAGTAGCACCATGATCTTCATGATAGGGAGTCTCTTGTTTTTTCACTTTCATATACTAGTGGGAATTTTTCATTATAGAACTTGGCTTGTATATTCCAACGATGGGCTTCCTCAAATGCCCTAGGTCGTCATGGGCAAGCAAGTTGGATGCACACCCACCTAGTTTCTTTTGATGAGCTTTCGTACACTTATAGCTCTAGTGCATCCGTTGCATGGCAATCCCTACTTACTCACATTGATATATATTGATGGGCATCTCCATAGCCCATTGATATACCTAGTTGATGTGAGACTATCTTCCTCTTTTTTGTCTTCTCCACAACCACCACTCTATTCCACCTATAGTGTTATATCCATGGCTCACGCTCATGTATTGCGTGAAAGTTGAAAGGTTTAAAAAAATTGAGTATGAAAACAATTGCTTGACTGAAACCGGGGTTGTGCATGATATGAATATTTTGTGTGATGAAGAGGGAGCATAGCCAGACCATATGATTTTGTAGGGATAACTTTCTTTGGCCATGTTATTTTGAGAAGACATGATTGCTTTGTTAGTATGCTTGAAGTAGTATTATTCTTATGTTAATATAGACTTTTGTTTTGAATCTTTATGATCTGAACATTCATGCCACCATAAAGAGATTACATTGAGAATTATGTTAGTTAGCATTCCACATCAAAAATTATGTTTTTGTCATTTACCTACTCGGGGACGAGCATGAATTAATCTTGGGGATGCTTGATACGTCTCCAACGTATCTATAATTTTTGATTGTTCCATGCTATTATATATTCTGCTTTGGATGTTTAATGGGCTTTATTATACACTTTTATATTATTTTTGGGACTAACCTACTAACCCAAGGCCTAGTGCAAATTGTTGTATTTGCCTATTTCAGAGTTTTGCAGAAAAGGAATATCAAACGAAGTCCAAACGGAATGAAACCTTCAGGAGAGTTATTTTCGGAACCGTATCTTTACAGAAGACTTGGAGTACACGCGAGGGAACGAACGAGGTGGCCACGAGGGTCCAGGGCGCGTCCCCTCCCCCTGGGTGCGCCCCCACCCTCGTGGGCACCCTGTGGCTCCCCCGACGCCCTCCTTCCTCCTATATATATCCATATACCCTAAAAACGTCGAGGCAACAAAGAAAACCCTAATTCGACCGCCGCAACCTTCTGTTCCCGTGAGATCCCATCTTGGGGCCTGTTCCGGAGCTCCGCCGGAGGGGGGATCTACCACGGAGTGCTTCTACATCAATGCCATAGCCTGACCAATGAGTTGTGAGTAGTTTACCACAGCCCTTCGGGTCCATAGTTATTAGCTAGATGGCTTCTTCTCTCTTTTTGGATCTTGATACAAAGTTCTCCTCGATCCTCGAGGAGATCTATTCGATGTAATCTTTTGGTGGTGTGTTTGTCAAGTTCTGATGAATTGTGGGTTTATGATCAAGATTATCTATGAACAATATTTGATTCTTTTCTGAAATCTTTTATGTATGATTATAATATCCTTGCAAGTCTCTTCGAATTATTGGTTTGGTTTGGCCTGCTAGATCTATAGTTCTTGCAATGGTTGCGGTGTCCTTTCCGAGTGACAGTAGGGGCAGCATGGCACATATTGTATTGTTGCCATCGAGGATAAAAAAGATGGGGTTTATATCATATTGCTGGAGTTTATCCCTCTACATCATGTCATCTTGCTTAAGGCGTTTCTCTGTTCTTATGAACTTAATACTCTAGATGCATGCTGGATAGCGGTCAATGTGTGGAGTAATAGTAGTAGATGCAGAATCGTTTCGGTCTACTTGTCATAGATGTGATGCCTATATATAATGATCATGCCTAGATATTCTCATAACTATGCGCTTTTCTATCAATTGCTCGATAGTAATTTGTTCACCCACCGTAGAATTCTGCTATCATGAGAGAAGCCACTAGTGAAACCTATGGCCCCCAGGTCTATCTCTATCATATTACTTTCCCTTTAATTTCTGCCATCGTTGCTTATTTGCTTTATTTACTTTCTGTTCTTATACCAAAAATACCAAAAATTTTATACTATGCTATCTATCAGATCTCACTTTCGTAAGTGACCGTAAAGGAATTGACAATCCCTTATCGCGTTGGCTACGAAGTTCTTATTTGTTTGTGCAGGTGCGAGGGACTCGCGCGTGGTATCCTACTGGATTGATACCTTGGTTCTCGAAAACTGAGGGAAATACTTACGCTACTGTGCTGCATCAGTCTTCCCTCTCTGAGGGAATACAACGCAAGCTCGAGAAGTAACAATGCTCATATTGGTTCCTACATATGCTACGAAGATCTTTATCGGTCAAACCGGATAACAACGTATGTTGTTCCCTTTGTCATCGGTATGTTACTTGCCTGAGATTCGATCGTCGGTATCATCATACCTAGTTCAATCTCGTTACCGGCAAGTCGCTTTACTCATTCCATAATACATTATCTCATGACTAACTCATTCGTCATTTGCTCGCAAGGCTTATTATGATGTGCATTACCGAGAGGGCTCAGAGATACCTCTCCGACACTCGGATTGAGAAATTCTATCCTCGATTTATGCCAACACCACAAACACCTTCGGAAACACCTATAGGGCATCTTTATAATCACTCAGTTATTTTGTGACGTTTTATAGGCGTTTCTCCGGTATTCGGGAGTTGCATAATCTCATAGTCAGAGGAACAAGTATAAGTCATGAAGAAAGCAATAGCAATAAAACTAAATGATCATAGTGCTAAGCTAACGGATGGGTCTTGTCCATCACATCATTCTCCTAATGATGTGATTACATTGATCAAATGACAACACATGTCTATGGTTAGGAAACAGAACCATCTTTGATCAACGAGCTAGTCTAGTAGAGGCATACTAAGGACACTCTGTTTTGTCTATGTATTCACACATGTATCAAGTTTCTGGTAAATACAATTCTAGCATGAATAAAAGACATTCATCATGATATATAAGGAAATATGAATAACAACTTTATTATTGCCTCTAGGGCATATTTCCTTCAGTCTCCCACTTGCACTAGAGTCAATAATATAGATTACATAGTAATAATTCTAACACCCATGGAGTCTTGGTGCTGATCATGTTTTGCTCGTGGAAGAGGCTTAGTCAATGGGTGTGCGACATTCAGATCCATATGTATTTTGCAAATCTCTATGTCTCCTTCCTTGACTTGATCGCAGATGGAGTTGAAGCGTCTCTTGATGTGCTTGGTTCTCTTGTGAAACCTGGATTCCTTTGCCAAGGCTATTTCGCCAGTGTTGTCACAAAAGATTTTCATTGGACCCGATGCACTAGGTATTACACCTAGATCGGATATGAACTCCTTCATTTGCTGCTTTCGAACCATCTATGTACTCCGCTTCACATGTAGATCCCGCCACGATGGTCTGCTTGGAACTGCACCAACTGACTGCTCCACCGCTCAAATAAAATACGTATCCGGTTTGTGACTTAGAGTCATCCGGATCAGTGTCAAAGCTTGCATCGACGTAACCATTTACGACGAGCTCTTTGTCACCACCATAAATGAGAAACATATCCTTTGTCCTTTTTAGGTATTTCAGGATGTTCTTGACCCCTGTCTAGTGATCCACTCCTGGATTACTTTGGTACCTTCCTACTAGACTTATAGCAAGGCACACATCAGGTCTGGTACACAGCATTGCATACATGATAGAACCTATGGCTGAAGCATAAGGAATGACTTTCATTTTGTCTCTATCTTCTGCAGTGGTCGGGCATTGAGCTCGACTCAACTTCACACCTTGTAACACAGGCAAGAACCCTATCTTCGACTGATCCATTTTGAACTTCTTCAAAACTTTATCAAGGTATATGCTTTGTGAAAGTCCAATTAAGCGTCTTGATCTATCTCTATAGATCTTGATGCCCAATATATAAGCAGCTTCACCGATGTCTTTCATTGAAAAATTCTTATTCAAGTATCCTTTTATGCTATCTACAAATTCTACATCATTTCCAATCAACAATATGCCATCCACATTTAATATCAGAAATGCTATAGAGCTCCCACTCACTTTCTTGTAAATACATGCTTCTCCAAAAGTCTGTATAAAACCATATGCTTTGATCACCTCATCAAAGCGAATATTCCAACTCCAAGTTGCTTGCACCAGTCCATAGATGGATCGCTGGAGCTTGCACACTTTGTTAGCACCTTTAGTATCGACAAAACCTTCTGGTTGCATCATATACAACTCTTCTTTGAGATATCCATTAAGGAATGCAATTTTGACATCCATTTGCCAGATTTCATAATCATAAAATGCGGCAATTGCTAATATGATCCAGATAGACTTAAGCATCGCTACGGGTGATAAAGTCTCATCGTAGTCAACTCCTTGAACTTGTCGAAAACCTTTCGCAACAAGTTGAGCTTTGTAGAAAGTAACATTACCATCGATGTCAGTCTTCCTCTTAAAGATCCATTTATTTTCAATGGCTTGCCGATCATCGGGCAAGTCAACGGAAGTCCACACTTTATTCTCATACATGGATCCCATCTCAGATTTCATGGCCTCAAGCCATTTTGCGGAATCTGGGCTCATCATCGCGTCCTCATAGTTCGTAGGTTCATCATGGTCTAGTAACATGATTTCCAGAACAGGGTTATCGGACCACTCTGGTGCCGAATGTACTCTGGTTGACCTACGAGGTTCAGTAGTAACTTGATCTGAAGTTTCATGATCGTCATCATTAGCTTCCTCACTAATTGGTGTAGGAATCACTGGAACTAATTTCTGTGATGAACTACTTTCCAACTCGGGAGAAGGTACAATTACCTCATCAAGTTCTACTTTCCTCCCACTCACTTCTTTCAAGAGAAACTCCTTCTCTAGAAAGAATCCATTCTTAGCAACGAATATCTTGTCTTCGGATTTGTGATAGAAGGTGTAACCAACAATTTCCTTTGGGTATCCTATGAAGTCACATTTCTCTGATTTGGGTTCGAGCTTGTCAGGTTGAAGCTTTTTCACATAAGCATCGCGGCCCAAACTTTAAGAAGCGACAACTTGGGTTTCTTGCCAAACCACAGTTCATAATGTGTCGTCTCAACGGATTGGATGGAGCCCTATTTAACGTGAATGTGACAGTCGCTAAATCATAACCCCAAAATGATAGTGGTAAATCGGTGAGAGACATCATAGATCGCACCATATCTAATAAAGTGTGGTTACGACGTTCGGACACACCATTACGCTGTGGTGTTCCAGGTGGCGTGAGTTGTGAAACTATTCCACATTGTTTTAAATGAAGACCAAACTCATAACTCAAATATTTGCCTCTCTGATCAGATCCTAGAAACTTTATTTTCTTGTTACGAAGATTCTCTACTTCACTCTGAAATTCTTTGAACTTCTCAAATGTTTCAGACTTGTGTTTCATCAAGTAGATATACCCATATCTGCTCAAATCATCTATGAAGGTCAGAAAATAATGATACCCGCCGCGAGCCTCAACACTCATTGGACCGCATACATCAGTATGTATGGTTTCCAAGTCAGTTGCTCGCCCCATTGTTCCAGAGAACGGAGTTTTAGTCATCTTGCCCATGAGGCATGGTTCCCAAGCACCAAGTGATTCATAATCAAGTGATTCCAAAAGTCCATCAACATGGAGTTTCTTCATGCGCTTTACACCAATATGACCTAAACGGGAGTGCCACAACTAAGTTGCACTATCATTATCAACTTTGCATTTTTGGATTCAATATTATGAATATGTGTATCACTACGATCGAGATTCAACAAAAATAGACCACTCATCAAGGGTGCATGACCATAAAAGATATTACTCATATAAATAGAACAACCATTATTCTCTGATTTAAATGAATAACCGTCTCGCAACAAACAAGATCTAGATATAATGTTCGTGCTCAACGCTGGCACCAAATAACAATTATTTAGGTCTAAAATTAATCCCAAAGGTAGATGTAGAGGTAGCGTACCGATGGCGATCACATCAACTTTGGAACCATTTCCCATGCGCATCGTCACCTCGTCCTTAGCCAATCTACGTTTACTCCATAGCCCTTGTTTCGAGTTACAAATATGTGCAACCGAACCAGTATCAAATACCCAGACGCTACTACGAGCATTAGTAAGGTACACATCAATAACGTGTATATCAAATATACCTTTCTTTACTTTGCCATCCTTCTTATCCGCCAAATACTTGGGGCAGTTCCGCTTCCAGTCCCTTTGCAGTAGAAGCACTCAGTTTCAGGCTTGGCTCCATACTTGGGTTTCTTCCCGGGAGTAGCAACTGGCTTGCTATTCTTTTTGAAGTTCCCCTTCTTTCCCTTGCCCTTTTTTTCTTGAAACTAGTGGTCTTGTTGACCATCAACACTTGATGCTCCTTTTTGATTTCTACCTCCGCAACTTTGAGCATAGCGAAGAGCTCAGGAATTTTTTTCTGCATCCATTGCATATTATAGTTCATCACGAAGCCTTCGTAGCTTGGTGGCAGTGATTGAAGAATTCTGTCAATAACACTATCTTCATCAACTTTGACTCCAAGTTGAGTCATGTGATTGTAGTACCTAGACATTATGAGTATGTGTTCACTGACAGAACTGTTCTCCTCCATCTTGCAGCTATAGAACTTGTTGGAGACTTCATATCTCTCAACTCGGGAATTTTCTTGAAATATTAACTTCAACTCTTGGAACATCTCATATGCTCCATGACGTTCAAAACATCTTTGAAGTCCCGATTCTAAGCCGTAAAGCATGGCACACTGAACTATCGAGTAGTCATCAGACCGCGTCTGCCAGACGTTCAAAGCGTCAACATTAGTGGGAGGGGGCTTGTCACCTAGCGGTGCTTCAAGGACATAATTATTCTGTGCAGCAATGAGGGTAATCCTCAAGTTACGAACCTAGTCCGTGTAATTGCTACCATCATTTTTCAACTTAGCTTTCTCTAGGAACGCATTAAAATTCAAGGGAACGGTAGCACGGGCCATTGATCTACAACAACATAGATATACAAAAACTATTAGGACTAAGTTCATGATAAATTAAAGTTCAATTAATCATATTACTAAAGAACTCCCACTTAGATAGACATCCCTCAAGTCATCTAAATGATCACGTGATCCAAATCAACTAAACCATATCCGATCATCACGTGAGATGGAGTAGCTTTCAATGGTGAACATATTATGTTGATCATATCTAATATATGATTCACGCTCGACCTTTTGGTCTCCAGTGTTCCGAGGCCATGTCTGTACATGCTAGGCTCGTCAAGTTTAACCCGAGTATTCTGCATGTGCAATACTGTCTTACACCCGTTCTATGTAAACGTAGAGCTTATCACACCCAATCATCACGTGGTGTCTCGGCACGATGAACTGTCACAACGGTGCATACTCAGGGAGAACACTTGTACCTTGAAATATTGTAAGGTATCATCTTATAATGCTACTGCCGTACTAAGCAAAATAAGATGCATAATATGATAAACATCACATGCAATCAAAATATGTGACATGGTATGTCCATCATCATTTTGTGCTTTCGATCTCCATCTCCAAAGCATCGTCATGATCTCCATCATCACCGGCTTGACACCATGATCTTCATTGTAGCGTCGTGGTTGTCTTGCCAACTATTGCTTCTACTACTATCGCTAACTCATAGTGATAAAGTAAAGCAATTACATGGCGTTCACAATTCATACAGTAAAGAGACAACCATAAGGCTCCTGCCGGTTACCGATAATTTGCAAAACATGATCATCTCATACAACATTGTATAAATCATCACGTCTTGACAATATCAAATCACAACATGCCCTGCAAAAACAAGTTAGACGTCCTCTACTTTGTTGTTGCAAGTTTTATGTGGATACTATGGGCTTCTAGTAAGACCCGTTCTTACCTACACATCAAAACTACAATGATTATTCGTCAAGTGTGTTGTTTTAACCTTCAACAAGGATCGGCCATAGTCAGACTCAATTCAACTAAATTTGGAGAAACTGACACCCACCAGCCACCTATGTGCAAAGTACGTCGGTAGAACCAGTCTCATGAACGCGGTCATGTAATGTCGGTCCGGGCCGCTTCATCCAACAATACCTGTCACACCCTGATTTTCATGTCACATTGCTTAAGCTTATTTTCATGTTAAGAATGTGGATTTGCAAAAACTTTTGAGTGTTTTTGACTTTGCTTGATTTGACTTTTGTCTGCTGGTTGCTAGTGCTCTAAAAATCAAATAAATCCTCCAACTCTTATACTTCATCTCCTTGAACCAAAACCTTTTCCCAATGATCATGCCATGTGTATAGACCAGTATAGAATTTTCCTATAAAAATATTTTGGCCAAAAGGTATTTTCTAAAATTAGTTTTCCAAAAACCCCTGAATTGAGGTTTGCACTGCAAGTACCTTATTTAGGGTGTGAAAAATATTTCAAAAAGTATATTTGAATCCTATTAGGTATAGGACTCCGAGAAACCACAAAAGTATAATTTTAAAAGTTATTTTTATATTTTATTTAAAATCTTTATCTTAAGGCCAGAAATGGTCTTTAATAGGGAAAACAATTATTTAATCATTTCAAAAATATTTGCCAAAATTCAGGGAGACTCATAGGACATATATTGTCCATATATAAGAGTTTCAACATATGGTCATGTTCAAAATATTGGACAAATCCTTCCAAAACCCTTTCTGGATATTTCAAGATTTTGAAATATTTACAAAGGAAATATTCTCCAAAAATTCCAGGGAAATTCTATCATGTCATATATGACATATTTGATGATCTTGCAAAGCCTCATGCCTTGAAGATCAAGGAAACATCATTTAGTCCCCTCAAAACCATTCTGTCCATATTTGAAGTTTGAGCAACTCTACATTGCCAAACTTGTCCAAATGCTCTCAAATTTGGTGCACATGCTAGAATGGCCTAATAAGGCATCTAGACCAAATGGCACAAGATTTGGAATAGAGCAACTTGATCAGATCACCCCAAAACCACTTCTGTTCAAATTCAAATTTGAACAACTTTACATTGTCAACTTTTTATCTGGAGCCTCAAACTTTGTGGGCATGTTCATAACCCCAAATGATGATGCTACACCTAGTGGTGCATCAAGGGGAGATGAATTGCTTGACTCAAACTTGGTGAAACCATTTCTGTTGATTTCTAGGGTTCACCAAAGTTACATTGGCCACTTTGCCCAAATGAGCTCAAATTTGGTGTAGGGGCCTAATTATATGTGACATTTGATCCTGTTAAGTCCCATGTCAAGTGGATGTCATTTGCTTGACCAAACACTGATCAAACACTTTCTGTTCATTCACCAAAACCAGTGTTTGAACCTCTTTTACTTTTTCTCCTTACCTCAAATTCTTACCACAGCCTATTCTGATCATCATCTACCCCCAGTAACATTCCCATGGCCTCAGCTCAATTATTGGAGGGGGTAAAACCCCAATTTACACTGCTGGACAGCAGGTTTCACCCTCTTCCTCACCTCCCTCCTCATCCCAGTGGTTCCCCAGAGCATCCAAGACCTCCACGCCATTGTTTACTACTCCCTAGCACTACTGGACACTGGGGGACACGGCCTGGAAAGCAAAGACACGAGCATGCCGGCCAAAGGCGCGCTGTGGAGCACGCTACAGTGCACCGAGGCACTGTAGCTCGGCCCTCCCGAGGCTTCCAGGCGGCCTTGGGCAGAGTGGGCGTGTCCATCGAGGTCCCCTCGACGTCCGCAACCTGCCGGGCTGTCGGTCTTATCCTCCCCGGCCCTCCTCCTCTCTCTTCACGAGCTTGCCCGTGCGCGCCCTGGACCGCGCCCACGGTGCACCGATGCGCACGCTATAAATAGCCCCATTGGGATCTCCCTCTCACCTCTGATCAATCCCCCTGCACCCCACGAACCTCCTGGACAAGCTACCTCTCCCCCTGGCACTCTCTTTCCCCCTCCATGGCCTGCGGCCCCTTCCACGGCCATTCGGCCCTTCACCTCTTCGGGCCTTCCCCGACCTACCCTGGGCATCTGGATGGATGCGGCACCCCTCCCTGAGAACTCCGGTGTGCCGCACACCGCCGGAGGTGGCCGGAATCGCCGGCACGGGTGGCAGCCGGGCCTTGCTCTGACCTCGCCCGCGCACGCGCGAGGGAGGTGCTGCCTCTCCCCTGACTCCTCCTCCGGGCGCGGCCGAGCCGCGCGGCACCGCTCCCGTCTCCGGCCGGCGCAGGCTGGCGGTGTGGCGCCGGCGGCCAGCGAGGCCGAGCCTCCCCTGCCCCTCCCGTCGAGAGGAAGACGATGGCGGACGTGGGGGACGACCTGCGGCTGGGCCCCGCAGGTCAGCGACCCCGCCTGCCGCCACGTAGTTTAAGTGGAGACGGGATGGCAGGGAACCGCCTTCCCAGCGCGAAAGCGCAACCTACGAAGGCGCCTCCGACGTCACTGCCTCCCCCTGTGCACGCGGCCGAGCCATGGGCCGGCCCAGTTTCTATGCGGCCATCCTCCGCCCAGTGTGCAGCATAAGGGTATAACGCCTATTCCTTTCCCTTTTCCTTTACCCAGTCAACTTAAAAAATGCCTAGATAATTCAACTGAACACCAAATTGCATGATTCAAATTTCCTATGACTCCATAAATCATGCTCTATCTGTTGGTGCTACATGCACATTATTCCAGAGACTTTTCCTTCACACATATTTATCAAATGCCCATTTTCCACTTTCTGTGATTAACTTTAGAAAATCACAGAGAGCTCATTTTTGATCCAAATGCAGTGGTTCAAATTCCTAGATGCTTGTCACATCCAAACTTAGTTTTGTAACATTTTTAATAATAGTTTCTGTACCCCACCAAATATTGAGCCATTTCTTCCTATTTATCAGCTTTGCAAAATCCTAGGAAATTCATTTCAAATCCAAATCCAGTGAAACCAACTCCTAAATGCTTCTAAAATCATGACTTGATGATGGGTACCTTTGCTCATCATTCAAGGAATTATTTCTGTATACTTCTTCCAAATCCATAAGCCCTTTGGTTCCATCATATTGAAATGTTCCCAACTACCTATTGATCCAACACCTATGAAACCACCTTGGTCATTTCTAATATGACCAGAGGTATCCTAGAAAAGTCCAACTCCTATTTTTAGAGCACTTTTATTTTTGCTTTGACTGTGTTGCTTATTATGATTGTTTCCATCGTTAGTTGACGTAATAAACGGAGTATTCGGAGATGGACCAGAAGATTTGAAGACTCTGAAGAATAAGGCAAGCAGCCCTTTGACCATGTTCAAGAAACCTTTTTATGCATGTCTCATAGCACCTTTATATTCAATGCACCGGAAACATGTTGAGGTGGAAACCACTTTGGTTGCTACCCCTGTTACTTTACTGTTGAAACTTGCATCAAACATGACCCTACCTTCCTATGAGGGTTATGTGGGTGGGAGTAGATAGATGTATGCTATAGTAGTTGGCTACGCAAAATGGGTCGGGGTTATGCATTGAGTGAAACAAGTGTGGTCTGACATACTTGCAAATGACCCAGTGGGTGCCACTAATGCCCCTGGGAGTTGATGAGGAGCTAGGGCACTACTTGGTGAAGAAGTAGTGTGCCGAGGCTTGTCGAAAGTGTTGTTTACAGAGATGGATTAGATTTATGTGTGACTACCGTCCCAACCAAACATGCGCAACCACTCTACCCTTATATGGGAAAGGGCATTATTGGTTACCTAGGTCGATACTAGCATGGTGCCCGCATTACTAGTGACGGGGGTGACATGAGGTCACTCTCGGGACGGGGTCGTGCTTGGATAGGCGGCCATGACTGTTTTCACAGGGCACCGGACACACCGTTGGTACCCCGTGCTTGTGATATGTGATGAATACGGAGCGAGTCTCCACAAACCTTGAGATGTGAAATGTTTGGCACGGGGCTGTTACCAATCGAGTGGACTCCATATTATTGTCGTCTAGGGAAAGATAGTGATCGGGTGCTTACCCCGGATACTTGAGGTATCGCGGGTCGTGGATGACACGGAAGTTCCCCGGATCTTGTGGGTAAAGTGTGCAACCTCTGCAGAGTGTCAAACTATTCGAATAGCCGTGTCCGCGGTCAAGGACAGTTGGGTGGTGCTACTTAGACTATGTCCATAAGTTTCTGGGAAACAACACGATTCAGAGATATTGATGATGTGATTGTGAGGAAGTCACAATGAGCTTGTGCATGTGCTGATTACAACTCTTTCTCGATATTGATGTCTGTGACCTCCTGATACCTGTTACAGACACATGCATGCCCTTGTTATATGTTGATCATAAGTGCATATGAAAAACTAGCTTTCCGCAAAACTGCCAACCTAGCAGCAGAGCCTTGCATAATTATTCTGTTTTCACACTTGGGTTGCTTGCGAGTACATTCAAAGTACTCATTGGCTTGCCACTAGTTATTTTATTGGCCAGGCATGAGAGAACAGGTTAAGATGAAGATTTCTTGGTGACGAGCATGCGAGCTAGGACGCTTCCCAGTCAGAATGCCTGTAGGGTTAAGGCAGATGGCATGGGTCCATGTTGACATTGAAGATTTTCCGCTGTGATGATATATTCAAGACTTGACCATTATGGTCCTATTTGTGTAATATGGTATGTATGGATGTAAGACTCTTGTTATTCAGCTTCTGTGTGTTCAGTGAGCATTGATCTCTGGGATCACTGTACACGTGCATTCGGTGATCACGACTTATGAGTCGGGGTCCCCACAGAGCTGGTATCAGAGCCATCCTGACTGTAGGAAGCCTTAGTTAGCATGGTCGTTAGTTAGGGTAAAGCTATTTTCAAAACTATTACTAGTTTTCAAAACTATCTATACCTCTCTTCCCTTCTCAGTTTTTCGAAAACTAGGCTATACTTGATCTCTTCCTCTTCAAAACCTTGGTCGCTAGAACCCTTATGCCCCAGACCACCGGATTTTCTGTAATCCTCGTGGAGTGCACCTTGCCAAACACTCACCCACCACTTTTGCACGCAAGATTGGTGACACCACGACAAGATGATACCAACAGAAACTACATCCTCGATGAGTGAGGACATGAAGACCCAAAAGATGGGGGACACCTTTGACTAGAGCCCCCAAGATGGTGCAACTTTGGCCTATAAATGACCAGGGTATAGGTTATGCAAAAGTCATGATATGCATCGCTAATAGAGTAATCCTGTCACTACCGTTGTTGTATCGACAACCACCGGTGGATGAGAACCTCGCCATTTGGTCCGCCTCACTATAGTGAGCAGGAAAACGGTTCTCTTCATCCCCCGCTCTTGGTGTCGATGTTTTCATCAACGAAATCGACATGTTGGACCTCTATTATGCCTTGTTATTGTCATTACATATGGATTGCCTACCTGGTACCATCGACGCCCTAGAAGGCACAAGGGATCGCCATGATTAAAGAGACAAGTGAAGACCAAGTCAACGCCAGCTACAAGGAGGCACCTTCACCCCATCACCTCATCAGGCGAGAAGATGTTGAAGATTCTTTAGGCTCAACCCGTATCATTCATCAAGCAACTACAAGGGGCATAGCAACATCCGAGGAAGCTCAGAAGACTGCACGAGGCACAAGTCACGACATAGAGTCCGAGAACCCCTAGGGTAGAATGAGTCGTGTACCCCCTATGCGCAGTCGAGTCCATATGATGGTTCGAATAGAACCATGATTGTGTGTCGTTTGCTTTTATTCGTTTGTGTTTTGATATAAGTCGCACTTTTGCCCCAGGCAACAAGTGCATGGCTATATCACCTTCCTTGCCTTGTTTCTTTTGTTTCGGCCTTTTTGCACCTGTTTGTTGCACCTGCACTATAGAACCCCCTTTAGGCATTTCCCTCCTCTACGCTGCTTCTTCCCTCTATTTTCTCTCTCCCCAATTGAAGACCCGCAAGACAAGATGCACCAAGGATTCTACCTCGGCAGCCAACTGGCACTGAAGACTTCTGCTACAACCTCCACGATCTATTGCAACCCCGTAGAGTTATGTTTAACCCTCCAGACCAGTAACCCCATTCCTAGACCCTTTGAGACTTCACGAGACACTCCAGCACGAATCCTTAACCATGTGCCTAACCCATGGTAAGGCGACAGAACCTGTTAAGCCTTTATAACCTTGCACAACACTGGGTTCGTAAAGGAGCTAGTGGACACGATGAGTGAGCACATTTTCATCCTGATATAGCACGAGGTCTGACGATGCCATAGATAGACCAGTTCGAGGATATTGGACAGATGACTTGGTGGCTTTACATCAGTGACTTCGAGGAATTATCTGAGACCTTGATGGATTGTGAGGTTTTCATGTTGGTGGGATCATGACTTTGGGAAAGCATGTAGGAGTACCCGTTGGACATAAGATTTGGATTTATGTAGGTGATTCTGGTTGGTATAATGCTGGATATGTCTGCATGATTCGAAGTAAGATTGGATTCAGGCCTATGATTCTGATTATGATACCATGCTTCTCGGTGGACAATAACCTAGGAGATTGGATTATTTGTCGGAGTTGATTTAGGGATCTATTTAGTCGTGATCTTGGAGTTTACTTGACCCGGATGATGAGAATTTGGTGGACTTACTATCGTGATGCGTAGTCTTTCCCAGTGTTTGGATATCATAGGGTATTGAGATCTTGTGGAACACCGTAGACGTTGGATTTGTAGGATTGTTGGATTACGTGGTGATTGATGGTAATTACCGGGCTATTGGAGTTGATCTATAGGAAGGAAACAAATCTTGGAGTGGCATATGACGTGTTTCCTTAGAATAGAGATGCATTATCTTGAGCCTTGCAAGACTAGGTTGAGTGCTTGGATTGTGGAGTTTATTTTAAGCTCAGCAACATGTATGATCTACCTTTGGATTTTAGAGGTAGGCATACATATAGATTTGGAGATCTTAGACAAGTATAATTTTGTTAGACCGTCTCTTGAGAATCATGAGGATATGTATGGCAATGAGTGGTGATTGAAGTTGGTCTCTGCGATAAGATGCTTTTTCGTTTGGAGTACTAGATAGAGCTATTGGCATCTCAGAAACTGTGCTTAAGGATAAGATGAAATCAGTTCACTCACTCACTAGAATCCTTGAAACCCTTAAGCTCACCGAGCCACAACCTGGTCAGATTCTGGCCACGGGCCTTGACTCAGAGTCAGGAAGGCCTCTGCAGATACTCAACCGAGACCACCACCAATACCTCAGCTTCCCTTGCGTACCCCTTAGACCTCATGGAGCTATTGGACAAGTTGGGTAACATCATCATTTGATGGCCTACTTGTCTGCCCGAAGACAAAGAAGCGACGGACAGCTGGATAGAAGACGTTTGAAGACCGCCCTGTCAAGAAGGAAGATCTACACCGACCACTGTCATCAAGAAGAAAACTTCCGCGTTGAAGACCGGGCGTATCTGCAAACCACTCCTCCCGGAGGAACCGAGCAATTCCGTGTCGAGGAACGCTCACACCAAGATGTATCAAGACTTGAAGGCACGATTCTGGTGGCACATGATGAAAAGAGAGATTTGCAACCTATGTTGCAAAGTGTGATGTGTGCCAAAGGGTCAAGGCTGAATATCAGCGACCCACCGGATTGCTTCAACCACTCAAGGTTCCTGAGTGGAGGTGGGATAAAGTCGGAATGGACTTCGTCAGTGGGTTACCAAGGTCGGATAAGAGGACATGGCTCTATCTGGGTTATAGTCGATCATTGACCAAGGTGGCCCATTTCATTCCTGTCAAGACCCCCTTATGATGGCAACCGGCTGTCAGCTCTCTACATCGACCAAATCGTAAGTCTTCACGGTATTCCCAAGGAGATTGTGTTAGATCGAGGAACCCAGTTCACCTCAAGGTTCTGGAAGAAGTTCCAAGAAGCCTTGGGAACCAAGTATCTTTCAGCACGGCTTTCCACCCCCAGACCGGAGGTCAGACTGAACGAGTCAATCAGATTCTCGAAGTCATGACTCCGAGCCTGTGTCTTGGCATATGGAGCCAAGTGGGAGGATTGTCTCCCTTTTTGCCGAGTTCTCCCATGATAACAGTAACCAGTCGAGCCTTCAGATGGCACCATTTGAGGTGTTGTACGGACGCAGATGTCGCACACCCCTCAACTGGTCAGAGACTGGAGAAGGGCTAGTCTTTGGACCGGTTATTCTCCGCGCAGCGGAAGAGCAAGTCCAACTAGTTAGAGAACGTTTGAAGGCAGCAAAGTCAAGGCAAGAGAGCTATCCTGGCACTCACCGTCGGGACACAAGTTTCCATGTCAGGGACCACGTGTACCTGCGGGTAACTCCTCTGAAGGGAACCAAGCGTTTCCACGTCAAGGGGAAGCTCGCACCAAGGTTCATTGGACCCTTTGGGATCACTGCAAGTCATGTGGTAGACGGCTCCCCAGCTAGATCTACCACCTGAGATACTCTCCGTGCACCAAATCTTCCACGAGCCACCACTCTGGAAGTACTTCTTACCTCCTAGCTAGCCCGATGCCCGCAAGGACATCGATCACCGAGCCTTTGACAGCTAACCCAACCTAAACTATGCAAGAGACCCCTCAGCAACCTCCATCAAGGAAGGCATCAAGCAAGAAGCCATACCATCAAGCACTTCAGGATTCCAAGGAGCACCGCTCGGAAGCAGAACCAACAAGAAGAAGTGAAGACTACCCCGTATCCAAGACTCCGCCTTTCTTTCCACGCCTAGTCTGGGAATCTCGGGGACGAGATTCTTGTAAGGGGGGTAGGTCTGTCACACCCTGATTTTCATGTCACATTGCTTAAGCTTATTTTCATGTTAGAAATGTGGAATTGCAAAAACTTTTGAGTGTTTTTGACTTTGCTTGATTTGACTTTTGTCTGCTGGTTGCTAGTGCTCTAAAAATCAAATAAATCCTCCAACTCTTATACTTCATCTCCTTGACCCAAAAACTTTTCCCAATGATCATGCCATGTGTATAGACCAGTATAGAATTTTCCTATAAAAATATTTTGGCCAAAAGGTATTTTCTAAAATTAGTTTTCCAAAAACCCCTGAATTGAGGTTTGCACTGCAAGTACCTTATTTAGGGTGTGAAAAATATTTCAAAAAGTATATTTGAATCCTATTAGGTATAGGACTCCCAGAAACCACAAAAGTATAATTTTAAAAGTTATTTTTATATTTTATTTCAAAGCTTTTTCTTAAGGCCAGAAATGGTCTTTAATAGGGAAAAATTATTTAATCATTTCAAAAATATTTGCCAAAATTCAGGGAGACTCATAGGACATATATTGTCCATATATAAGAGTTTCAACATATGGTCATGTTCAAAATATTGGACAAATCCTTCCAAAACCCTTTCTGGATATTTCAAGCTTTTGAAATATTTACAAAGGAAATATTCTCCAAAAATTCCAGGGAAATTCTGTCATGTCATATATGACATATTTGATGATCTTGCAAAGCCTCATGCCTTGAAGATCAAGGAAACATCATTTAGTCCCCTCAAAACCATTCTGTCCATATTTGAAGTTTGAGCAACTCTACATTGCCAAACTTGTCCAAATGCTCTCAAATTTGGTGCACATGCTAGAATGGCCTAATAAGGCAACTAGACCAAATGGCACAAGAATTGGAATAGACCAACTTGATCAGATCACCCCAAAACCACTTCTGTTCAAATTCAAATTTGAACAACTTTACATTGTCAACTTTTTATCTGGAGCCTCAAACTTTGTGGGCATGTTCATAACCCCAAATGATGATGCTACACCAAGTGGTGCATCAAGGGGAGATGAATTGCTTGACTCAAACATGGTGAAACCATTTCTGTTGATTTCTAGGGTTCACCAAAGTTACATTGGCCACTTTGCCCAAATGAGCTCAAATTTGGTGTAGGGGCCTAATTATATGTGACATTTGATCCTATTAAGTCCCATGTCAAGTGGATGTCATTTGCTTGACCAAACACTGATCAAACACCTTCTGTTCATTCACCAAAACCAGTGTTTGAACCTCTTTTACTTTTTCTCCTTACCTCAAATTCTTACCACAGCCTATTCTGATCATCATCTACCCCCAGTAACATTCCCATGGCCTCAGCTCAATTATTGGAGGGGGTAAAACCCCAATTTACACTGCTGGACAGCAGGTTTCACCCTCTTCCTCACCTCCCTCCTCATCCCAGTGGTTCCCCAGAGCATCCAAGACCTCCACGCCATTGTTTACTACTCCCTAGCACTACTGGACACTGGGGGACACGACCTGGAAAGCAAAGACACGAGCATGCCGGCCAAAGGCGCGCTGTGGAGCACGCTACAGTGCACCGAGGCACTGTAGCTCGGCCCTCCCGAGGCTTCCAGGCGGCCTTGGGCAGAGTGGGCGTGTCCATCGAGGTCCCCTCGACGTCCGCAACCTGCCGGGCTGTCGGTCTTATCCTCCCCGGCCCTCCTCCTCTCTCTTCACGAGCTTGCCCGTGCGCGCCCTGGACCGCGCCCACGGTGCACCGATGCGCACGCTATAAATAGCCCCATTGGGATCTCCCTCTCACCTCTGATCAATCCCCCTGCACCCCACGAACCTCCTGGACAAGCTACCTCTCCCCCTGGCACTCTCTTTCCCCCTCCATGGCCTGCGGCCCCTTCCACGGCCATTCGGCCCTTCACCTCTTCGGGCCTTCCCCGACCTACCCTGGGCATCTGGATGGATGCGGCACCCCTCCCTGAGAACTCCGGTGTGCCGCACACCGCCGGAGGTGGCCTGAATCGCCGGCACGGGTGGCAGCCGGGCCTTGCTCTGACCTCGCCCGCGCACGCGCGAGGGAGGTGCTGCCTCTCCCCTGACTCCTCCTCCGGGCGCGGCCGAGCCGCGCGGCACCGCTCCCGTCTCCGGCCGGCGCAGGCTGGCGGTGTGGCGCCGGCGGCCAGCGAGGCCGAGCCTCCCCTGCCCCTCCCGTCGAGAGGAAGACGATGGCGGACGTGGGGGACGACCTGCGGCTGGGCCCCGCAGGTCAGCGACCCCGCCTGCCGCCACGTAGTTTAAGTGGAGACGGGATGGCAGGGAACCGCCTTCCCAGCGCGAAAGCGCAACCTACGAAGGCGCCTCCGACGTCACTGCCTCCCCCTGTGCACGCGGCCGAGCCATGGGCCGGCCCAGTTTCTATGCGGCCATCCTCCGCCCAGTGTGCAGCATAAGGGTATAACGCCTATTCCTTTCCCTTTTCCTTTACCCAGTCAACTTAAAAAATGCCTAGATAATTCAACTGAACACCAAATTGCATGATTCAAATTTCCTATGACTCCATAAATCATGCTCTATCTGTTGGTGCTACATGCACATTATTCCAGAGACTTTTCCTTCACACATATTTATCAAATGCCCATTTTCCACTTTCTGTGATTAACTTTAGAAAATCACAGAGAGCTCATTTTTGATCCAAATGCAGTGGTTCAAATTCCTAGATGCTTGTCACATCCAAACTTAGTTTTGTAACATTTTTAATAATAGTTTCTGTACCCCACCAAATATTGAGCCATTTCTTCCTATTTATCAGCTTTGCAAAATCCTAGGAAATTCATTTCAAATCCAAATCCAGTGAAACCAACTCCTAAATGCTTCTAAAATCATGACTTGATGATGGGTACCTTTGCTCATCATTCAAGGAATTATTTCTGTATACTTCTTCCAAATCCATAAGCCCTTTGGTTCCATCATATTGAAATGTTCCCAACTACCTATTGATCCAACACCTATGAAACCACCTTGGTCATTTCTAATATGACCAGAGGTATCCTAGAAAAGTCCAACTCCTATTTTTAGAGCACTTTTATTTTTGCTTTGACTGTGTTGCTTATTATGATTGTTTCCATCGTTAGTTGACGTAATAAACGGAGTATTCGGAGATGGACCAGAAGATTTGAAGACTCTGAAGAATAAGGCAAGCAGCCCTTTGACCATGTTCAAGAAACCTTTTTATGCATGTCTCATAGCACCTTTATATTCAATGCACCGGAAACATGTTGAGGTGGAAACCACTTTGGTTGCTACCCCTGTTACTTTACTGTTGAAACTTGCATCAAACATGACCCTACCTTCCTATGAGGGTTATGTGGGTGGGAGTAGATAGATGTATGCTATAGTAGTTGGCTACGCAAAATGGGTCGGGGTTATGCATTGAGTGAAACAAGTGTGGTCTGACATACTTGCAAATGACCCAGTGGGTGCCACTAATGCCCCTGGGAGTTGATGAGGAGCTAGGGCACTACTTGGTGAAGAAGTAGTGTGCCGAGGCTTGTCGAAAGTGTTGTTTACAGAGATGGATTAGATTTATGTGTGACTACCGTCCCAACCAAACATGCGCAACCACTCTACCCTTATATGGGAAAGGGCATTATTGATTACCTAGGTCGATACTAGCATGGTGCCCGCATTACTAGTGACGGGGGTGACATGAGGTCACTCTCGGGACGGGGTCGTGCTTGGATAGGCGGCCATGACTGTTTTTATAGGGCACCGGACACACCGTTGGTACCCCGTGCTTGTGATATGTGATGAATACGGAGCGAGTCTCCACAAACCTTGAGATGTGAAATGTTTGGCACGGGGCTCTTACCAATCGAGTGGACTCCATATTAGTGTCGTCTAGGGAAAGATTGTGATCGGGTGCTTACCCCGGATACTTGAGGTATCGCGGGTCGTGGATGACACGGAAGTTCCCCGGATCTTGTGGGTAAAGTGTGCAACCTCTGCAGAGTGTCAAACTATTCGAATAGCCGTGTCCGCGGTCAAGGACAGTTGGGTGGTGCTACTTAGACTATGTCCATAAGTTTCTGGGAAACAACACGATTCAGAGATATTGATGATGTGATTGTGAGGAAGTCACAATGAGCTTGTGCATGTGCTGATTACAACTCTTTCTCGATATTGATGTCTGTGACCTCCTGATACTTGTTACAGACACATGCATGCCCTTGTTATATGTTGATCATAAGTGCATATGAAAAACTAGCTTTCCGCAAAACTGCCAACCTAGCAGCAGAGCCTTGCATAATTATTCTGTTATCACACTTGGGTTGCTTGCGAGTACATTCAAAGTACTCATTGGCTTGCCACTGGTTATTTTATTGGCTAGGCATGAGAGAACAGGTTAAGATGAAGATTTCTTGGTGACGAGCATGCGAGCTAGGACGCTTCCCAGTCAGAATGCCTGTAGGGTTAAGGCAGATGGCATGGGTCCATGTTGACATTGAAGATTTTCCGCTGCGATGATATATTCAAGACTTGACCATTATGGTCCTATTTGTGTAATATGGTATGTATGGATGTAAGACTCTTGTTATTCAGCTTCTGTGTGTTCAGTGAGCATTGATCTCTGGGATCACTGTACACGTGCATTCGGTGATCATGACTTATGAGTCGGGGTCCCCACAATACCGCTGAATTAAAGTATGACGTTGGTGGTAAGTAGTATGTCTATTATCGTCCACAACTCTTTGTGTTCTACTCGTGCATATCATCTACACATAGGCCTGGCTCTGATACTACTATTGGGGAATGTAGTATTTCAAAAAAAAATCCTACGATCACGCAAGATCTATCTAGGAGAAGCATAGCAACGAGCGGGAGAGTGTGTCCACGCACCCTCGTAGACCGAAAGCGGAAGTGTGTATTAATGCGGTTGATGTAGTCGAACGTCTTCAGGATCCAACCGATCCAAGTACCGAATGTACGGCACCTCCGTGTTCAGCACACGTTCAGCACGATGACATCCCTTCAACTCTCGATCTAGTTGAGGACCAGGGAGAGTTTCGTTAGCACGATGGCGTGGTGACGGTGATGATGTAGTCATCGACGCAGGGCTTCGCCTAAGCACTGCAACAATATGACTAAGGTGTCTAACCATGGAGGGGGGCACCGCACACGGCTAAAAGATTGGCTTGTGTGTATTTGGGGTGCCCCCCTACCACGTATATAAAGGAGGGAGGGAGGAGGAGATTGGCCAAGAGGGTGCGCGCCCAAGGGGGGGGAGTCCTACTCCAAGTAGGATACGCCCCCTTTCCTATTCCTACTAGGAGAAGGAAGGAAGGAGGAAGAGAAGAGAAGGAAAGGGGGTCGCCCCCCAAACCCTAACCAATTCGGTTTGGGCCTAGGGGGGGCGCGCCCACCACTTGGCTGCCGCCTCCTCTCTCCACTAGGGACCATTAAGGCCCATTGATTCCGAGGGGGTTCCGGTAACCCCCCGGTACTCCGGAAAATACCTGATACACTTCGGAACCATTCTGGTGTCCGAATATAACCTTTCAATTTATCAATCTTTATGTCTCATCCATTTCGATACTCCTCGTCATGTCCGTGATCTTATCCAGGACTCTGAACAATCTTTGGTCATCAAAATCACATAACTCATAATACTAATCGTCATCGAACATTAAGCGTGCGGACCCTACGGGTTCGAGAACTATGTAGACATGACCGAGACACATCTCCGATCAATAACCAATAGCGGAACATGGATGCTCATATTGGTTCCTACTTATTCTACGAAGATCTTTATCGGTCAAACCGCAGAACAACATACGTTGTTCCCTTTGTCATCGGTATGTTACTTGCCCGAGATTCGATCGTCGGTATGATCATACCTAGTTCAATCTCGTTACCGAAAAGTCTCTTCACTTGTTCCGTAATACATTATCTCGTGATTAACTCATTAGTCATTTGCTTGCATGGCTTATTATGATGTGCATTACCGAGAGGGCCCAGCGATACCTCTCCGACACTCGGAGTGACGAATTCTATTTTCGATCTATGCCAACACCATGAACACCTTCGGAAACACCTATAGAGCATCTTTGCAATCACCCAGTTACGCTGTGACGTTTGATAGCACAGAAGGTCTTCCTCGGTATTCAGGAGTTGCATAATCTCATAGTCAGAGGAACATGTATAAGTCATGAAGAAAGCAATAGCAATAAAACTAAACGATCATAGTGCTAAGCTAACGGATGGGTCTTGTCCATCGCATAATTCTCCTAATGATGTGATCTCGTTGATCAAATGACAACACATGTCTATAGTTAGGAAACACAACCATCTTTGATCAACGAGCTAGTCTAGTAGAGGCATACTCGGGACACTCTGTTTTGTCTATGTATTCACACATGTATCAGTTTCCGGTTAATACAATTTTAGCATGAATAAAAGAGATTTATCATGATATATAAGGAAATATAAATAACAACTTTATTATTGCCTCTAGGGCATATTTCCATCACGATTCTCTTGGCTCTTTTTTTACGAATCTTATTTACATTGATTCCTCTCAGGATGACGCGAAGACCAGCCAGGCAGACGTGGCAGAGGTAACTATTATTTCCTCCGACTCGGAGCCTTTGCCAAGACTGAAAGTTTGGCACGTGAGCCGAAAAGTAAGGTTTTCTCACCCTTTGGCTTACTTGGATCCAAACTTTATTTTGAAGAAACAACAACATGAACCTCGGCGTACAACCCGGAACAGCGGAGGGGGAGAGCTTCATGACGGTTTACCCAATACACTGGTCCCTCACAAACACCGAGTCGAGGTGCCTCAGAACTTAATCTCCTCTTTTCCAAAGGCGGGTCTTATCCGTCAACCACTTAATCCTTCTGACTCAAATAAGCAGGGAACCTCTCACTCCTCTTCCGGTGACTCTATTGGGACTCAGATTCCTCTCTTCAAAGTTACTTCTGGTTGAGAATACTTAATCTCTTGACTATGTATCACTTTATTAACTTGATATATTAACTTCCTCATGTGCCTTCTTTTCAGTTGTATAGCCAAGCCCAGCAACAAGTTGAAAATGAACAAGCTAGTTGAAGAGCCCAAGGTCATTGAATTGGAGAAACAAACACCAGTGCCAGAGGTTTCAAACCAGAACCCCGAAGACATTGTCAGTGACAAGCCACCAGAGACCCATGATACTCACTAGAACCAGTAAACGTTTACCCGGATACTGATAAGCCGCCAGGTCCCTCCAAGCCTGCTGAGGAAGATACTGAAGAAGTCCTGGTGACAGGTGCTGGTTATAAACAGCTGGGGAATCCTACCATTCTTGCCAAACACTCTGCCAAATAAGAATTAATTGAAAGGAGCAAAGCCAAGTGTGATGTTGCCAACTACTCACATTTGGGCGTCAATGTATAATTCTCTGGCTATCTTAGTCAACTTCATGCCGGGGTTGATGTCGAGCTAGACATAGTCAAGAAAATGCGACAAAAATATGAGGCTCGAGCTGGACATAGTCAAGAAAATGCGACAAAAATATGAGGTATGAACATCTACTTCGTTCATATATATTTGAGTATGGTTAAGACTTGTTCATATGCTACGTCAACTGTTAAATCATAGCCCTGATGGACCGGCTTATCTTATGAAAGATGGGCCGGGTACTTTTTAGCTCTGTGACAGAAGAAACCTCACACTGCAGCCCTCATGGGCCGCCTTATCTTGAGAAAGATGACCTGGATCATTACCTTTGAAGAATAATTTCATACTGTAGCCCTCATGGGCCGGCTTATCTTGACAAAGATGAACCGGTTCATTACTAATATACTACGAAAAATAACTTCTGCACACATTAGCCACCAAGGAGTGTCAAGTACTTTGCTTGCAACGTGCTTGAGACTTGTATTTGCATTGTGTCCTGACCATCGTGTTTATAACTGTTCTTAACTCTTTATTTGAAGGATGCCTTGACTCAAGCTGAATCCCAGTTGGACGATATAAAGACCAGACTTGAGTATCAAGAAGCTAAGACGCATAAGGCAGACTCCAAGTTTCAATTTAGCTTGGAGGAGAACAAGAAGATTAAAACCGGAGTCCCCACAGAAAGAGCCGGCTGGGAGAAGGAAAAAGCCACCTTATTGCAAAAATTAGAGACTGATGAGGTTTCATTGAGGGAAACTACTGCCGAATTGACCAGCTTCAAGCGCCATATGTCACAGATGACATCTACCATATTTGGTAAACAACATTTCACTGCAATCTTTTCCTACCTATTTATTTTGACTCACCTGGCAACTTATCGACATGCTTACTCAACAGGCGACATGAGCTCCAACCTTGGCCAGGACATACTTGTAAAGCTGAAAGCTGTGTACACCTTGGTGGAGCAGTTATATACTGGCACACAGTGGACCATAGTGGCTATCTCCCATAGCAAACAGCCGCCCGTACTCATCCAGGATGTAATGGATAAGCTGTCTGTCATACCCAAAAGGCTGGAAGAAATAAAGCGATCCTCTGCCAGAGCCGATGCCATTACTGTTCTAAGCCGGGCTAAGGCATGGCAAGCCGAACTAGACCCGGAGGAGATGGCAACTGGCTGTCCAAGTTTTAAAGAGGACGGGTCTCCTTTTGATGAAAATGACTTTGCAAAATGTGTGAAGGATATGCGTCCTCTAGCGAGCAAGCTAGCCAAGGAAACTCATCTATCTAGATATCAGGCGGCTTACACAATGGAGAACGCAAAAGTGAAAGCACCGGCTTATGATATTGTGAACCTCATCCCTCCAACGCGTAAGCATACTTCTGCTCATGATGTTGATCCGTCCACACTTATTGATGACGAAGCAGTATTCAAGGCCTAAACTGGCATCAACTGGGCATCACCTGACTTCCAGACGATGGAGGAAGAAGAAGAAGAACCGGCGCAGGATAACCCAGAATCTTCAAATCGTGACGATCAAAAAACTAATCCAGGGGCGGTTCTCAGATCGCGGCGTGGCGCCTCTCTTTAAAAAACTCTTAATCATTTTGGGCCTTGAAAACCTTGTAATAGGCTAGTTGAAACAATGATCTGCCCTGCCATTGTGCATGTTTAAACGTTTTATGGCCAGTAAAAAACTCTATATGCCATTGATGAACTTGCAGAAAATATCACCATCTCTGCTATTTATAATGTCATTTCCAATGTTCCTGCACACATGCTAAACAACATACACCCTGGCAGTTTAAACCAGGGCGGGTCACAGTTTCTAATATAATATATTTTGGCGACTTAAAGTCTGAAACCAGGGCGGGTTAAAAGAACCCTAAATATTCATTCAAATATGAAAAATCATACCTGTAGATTGTTATCATAATTATGCTGTAATGATTGTAATCCAACATGGGTATTAACCCGTAAACATGAAAGATCATGATTTGAATTTACTCAAGGCGAATCATCATGGCGACTTAAAGTCTGCTTATCAGGGTGGGTTATTAACCGACATACTCAAGTATAAGTCATAAAAAAGGCTACATGGCCTGAATTGCAAAATGCCATATATTAATATGGAAGAAGGATATGAATCCAAAATTGTCAGAAAAAATAGGAAGCCAGAAAAACAAGGCTTTCATAGGCCGCCAAGCCTAAAACTTTGAGTGCTTTCATGGGCCACACAACCATTGAGTTATTTCCCAGCACACATGTAAGTCGGTCCTCACATGACAAACCACCGGTTTAACTTTAACGAGTTCATGGTATTATTTTAAAAGATTGACTGTTAAAAACACGGCGGGTCATTCGAGGATTACCTGGCGGAGTACTAATGACATACATGCTGGTTAACCCAAAATTTGGTGTTTACACCTAGCATGTAAGCCAATCAAGAGGGTAATCAAGGCTCTGCTCGTTGAGCAGGTCGCCCCCAAATGACCAATGAGTCGGACTGTAAGCCGGATCAAGAGGGTAATCAAGGCTCTGCTCATTGAGCAGGTCACCCCCAAATGACCATTATTTGTTGGACTGTAAGCCGAATCAAGAGGATAATCAAGGCTCTGCTCATTGAGCAGGTCGCCCCCAAATGACCATTATTTGTCGGACTGTAAGCCGTATCAAGAGGGTAATCAAGGCTCTACTCATTGAGCAGGTCGCCCCCAAATGACCATTATGAACAAATAATAAAGACTCAGAGGCTTAGAGGTCAAACGACAAAGACCCTGAATTATCAGGGATGTGGGCTTTATTATATTGATCATAGTATATACATTGATGAAAATTGTACAGTACCAGAGTCGGCAGCTCAAGTGTAATAAGGCCGAAGATGAGCAATATTCCAAGGCCATCGGGTCTCCTCCTCCGATGTGTGTGAAGCCTTGTGGTCTCGAATATCAATGAAGTAATATGACCCATTGTTTAGGTTCTTGCTGACCACAAAAGGTCCTTCCCAAGGTGGGGATAACTTATGCATATCAGTCTGGTCTTGGATGAGCCGGGGCACCAGGTCGCCTTCTTGAAAGGTTCGGGTCTAAAACCGATGGCTATGATAACAACGTAGATCTTGCTGGTATATCGCCGAACGAGCCGCGACAAGGTCACGCTCCTCATCGAACATATCAAGAGCATCCTAACGTGCTTTTTCATTAACAGCCTCAACATAAGCCGTCACCCAGGGCGAGTCATGACGAATATCGCTTGGGAGAACCGCCTCTGCTCCATAGACCATGAAGAAGGGTGAGTAACCTGTCGATCTGTTTGGGGTGGTTTTGATACTCCAAAGTACCAAGGGTAACTCCTCAACCCAACAACTCGATGACCTTTACAAAGGGACCATGACCCGGGTTTTTATCCTCCTCAGGCCTCATTTTTTGGCGTGGGTTGAAGGTTTTTTTAGAGGATTAACCTCGCGAGGCCCAGAATCCTCCGAAATCCCCATTGGCCCATTTGGTACACGGGGTTTCGATAGCCCAACACCCTCGATTTCCCTTCGATCCACTTGTTTCCGCGTGGTTCAGAAGGCTTGAGGGGGTGGGGCTCGAGGATTTGGAGACGCCATTGCTTGACTCGTGAAGACGCCGCCATCCGACTCCTCTCCAAGACTCCACTATCCAGCGCCTCCCCAAGATGCCGCCGCCCGACGCCTTGATGCCGGTGTACCTTTTTCGATGTACTAGACTTCTCTCTGGTGGTATTTCCTCGCCTCCCCTCTTTTCCCCTCGTCTAGGGTTTGCCATCGACCATGGCTGCTGCCTCTTTCTCCCGAGGTGCCGGCCGTCACCACGTTGTGGGCGACGATGTAGGGATCGTTGCCATAGTTGCTGGACTTGTAGTAGAGGTGGAGCAGCACGAAGCAACGTCCACATCCCTCTGCCTGAACTCACCATCTGCATCTGTTTCCGTGGATCGACTGAGGATCTGTACATGTTGAACTACCAAACAGACCATGGTGCAATGGTTACGGATAGTAATTTGACCACTTGCATGCTTCATTAGTTTCTTTGTTTTCTGGAGCTCGTGTGTACCTGAATTTTGAGTCGTTCTTGTTTATACTGAAAGATAGGTGTACAGTGTGCTCGTACAATGCTTGCAGAGTTGCAGTCCAGTAGTTTGAGGACTACCAACAGTGATGTTTTGTTCTGAATTACAGTACAATACATGAATTTGAAAAAATAAAACGGTGCGTTATCAATTAGACATTTCTTCTACTTTCATATGTTACCTCAGCAAAGGTACTAGAGTGCTTGCAGAGTGGTAATTAGAGGACTTTGTACCATTGCGCTAGTTTCTGAACTCGAGAAGTAGCTGAATTTCGAGTTGTTCGTCACTCATGAATGAAGGTACTAGAATGTTTTACCTTGACACTTGTTTTGGTCCCGACCTGTTTTGCTCTGCTTTTGAAGCTGGTCCGCCCCGTGGTCTCTGATGTCTACTACGCAACCTTCTTCTTGTAGATGTTGTTGGGCCTCCAAGTGCAGAGGTTTGTAGGACAGTAGCAAATTTCCCTCAAGTGATGACCTAAGGTTTGTCAATCCGTGGGAGGTGTAGGATGAAGATGGTCTCTCTCTCAAACAACCCTGCAACCAAATAACAAAGAGTCTCTTGTGTCCCCAACACACCCAATACAATGGTAAATTGTATAGGTGCACTAGTTCGGCGAAGAGATGGTGACACAAGTGCAATATGGATGGTAGATATAGGTTTTTGTAATATGAAAATGTAAAAACAGCAAGGTAGCAAGTGGTAAACGTGAGCATAAACGGTGTTGCAATGATGGGAGACAAGGCCTAGGGTTCATACTTTCACTAGTGCAAGTTCTCTCAACAAGGATAAAATAATTGGATCATATTACTAGCCCTCAACATGCAACAGAGAGTCACTCCAAAGTCACTAATAGCGGAGAACAAACGAAGAGATTATGGTAGGGTACGAAACCACCTCAAAGTTATTCTTTCTGATCGATCTATTCAAGAATCTATAGTAACGTTCAATCTATCATAGAGTTCGTACTAGAATAACACCTTAAGACACAAATCAACCAAAACCCTAATGTCACCTAGATACTCCATTGTCACCTCAAGTATCCGTGGGCATGATTATACGATATGCATCACAAAATCTCAGATTCATCGATTCAACCAACACAAAGTATTTCAAAGAGTGCCCCGAAGTTTCTACCGGAGAGTCAAGACGAAAACGTGTGCCAACCCCTATGCATAGATTCCCAAGGTCACGGAACCCGCAAGTTGATCACCAAAACATACATCAAGTAGATCACATGATATCCCATTGTCACCACAGATAAGCACGTGCAAGACATACATCAAGTGTTCTCAAATCCTTAAAGACTCAATCTGATAAGATAACTTCAAAGGGAAAACTCAATCCATTACAAGAGAGTAGAGGGGGAGAAGCATCATAAGATCCAACTATAATAACAAAGCTCGCGATACATCAAGATCGTGCCATCTCAAGAACACGAGAGAAAGATCAAACACATAGCTACTGGTACATAACCTCAGCTCCGAGGGTGGACTACTCCCTCCTCGTCATGGAGAGCGCCGGGATGATGAAGATGGCCATCGGTGAGGGTTCCCCCCTTCGGCAGGGTGCCGGAAAAGGGGTCTAGATTGGTTTTTGGTGGCACCAGAGGCTTTCGGCGGCGGAACTCCCCATCTAGGTTATTTTCCGGAGGTTTCTGTATATATAGGAGGTGTTGGAGTCGGGGCCAAGCAAAAGGGGGGCTACGGGCTGTCCACGAGGCAGGGGGCGTGCCCTCACCCTCGTGGGCAGCCCGTGGGCCCTCTCGCCCCCCTCCGGCACTCCGTGGGCTTCTTCTGGTCAAAAAATGATCTCCGTTGATTTTCAGGTCAATTGGGCTCCGTTTGATATTCCTTTTCTGTGAAACCCTAAAACAGGAGAAAAACAGAAACTGGCAGTGGGCTCTAGGTTAATAGGTCAGTCCCAAAAATCATATAAAAGTGTATATAAAAGCCCATAAAACATCCTAGAAGGATAATATAATAGCATGGAACAATAACAAATTATAGATACGTTGGAGACGTATCAGCCCGTGCTTCATTCTGTGTATTAAGTGGTCTTCTTGATATTTATCAATTGATATGCCTCATATCACCACTTGTTGAGCTGGAGAATTGATTCGTTATACCGTATGATAATAAATCATATGCTACTATGTTATAGTACTAACACTTGGATTAGTGAGTGAGAGAGAAACCTTGGAGCATTGCCTGATTTGAATATACCTCATTTTTCCTGTTTCATTTTTAATTACCGATTGGGAGGGTCTAATGAATGCTTGCTGATGCCCTTTGTTGTGAGAACTGAATCTGTGGTGCAAACCTATATTGAGAAATAATGATGCACTTCTGTATTAGTGATTTAATTTTTACTAGGAACTTGAATCAACTAGTTCATTTTTACTAGATTGAGAAATAATAATGCACTTCTGTCTGTGGTGGAAACCGATCTGTTTGCCTTGCCATGTCCTGTTGTTGTTTTTGTACTCCAGTACTCTGCAATTAGTATACCACCACCAGCATCAACTTGTCTTAGTGGTCGCTGATTCTGATTATGTATCTCCGAGTAATGGTAGTAGTCGTTCGAGGGCTAGATGATTGACAACGTTTGTTGGTTCGTAGGTTGTAAGGACTGCACTTGTTGATTTTGCAAACCGGTATCTATCTAGAATACTGCAGTTCTGGTTCTATATCTGTATCAGTGATGGTTTGATTGATGTTTGCTTTTCTACTCATCTGAACTGAACGCAACCTTGTCTAGCCATTTGTATTTTGTCTGCGATTTCTAGTGCTAATTATATGATTGAGCTAATTGAACCATCAGAGCAAGTTGATGGGATGAGAATATCCAGTCTATTTTGGTGGCATATCTTTGTACGGGAGCTTAATGTGAGCTCTGCAGTTTCCAACTTATGGATGTGTGTGCTAGTGATGTTGCTATCTTTGTCATGTTTTTATGTGGACTCAAGATGTGTGATAATGATTTCTGTTTTTTAGCCCAGTGCAATTGTTTAGAGTAACGTGTGGAAAAAATTCAGGTTTTGTCCCACAACACACTGCATCGTTTTGAGGTTTTGTGCACCAGCTTCCTTTTTTATCTTCTTATTTAAACTTGTTGCATTACCTGTGACACATGACACCTAACTGCTTAACTAATTTTCTGCTAATTCTGCTCACGCGGCGTTGTGGTACGTGGATGTCGATGCGGAGTAGAGAGATACCTCTAGAAGTCGCCTTCCTGTCCACCTCTTCAGAAGTGCCACCGCCTCGGACATGACAGCATTAGAACCCAGTTCCTTTCATAGAGATATGAGGTCAGAAAAACCCAACAGTTCAATTGTTCATGCTAGTTAACCTTGTTCTGTTATAGGGATATGCAGGTCCATCTAATTACATGCTATTCTGAAACTGTTTGAGCAATGGTGCGGTGGCATTAGTCCGTAATGCGTTGACAATGGCCACTACTTCATGCATTGCTAGATGCATTTCTCTGCCGCCATGTTGTTTTGTAGTAGTTTTGTCACTTTGCATATTCTGGGAGCAAGTACAATGAGGTTATATGTTATTTTTGTTCACTTGATATCTGCACTGCCCTTCCTTGCATAATTTGATGTCGTTTTACTTGGAAATATTGCATTTTTAGATGTTTGCACTATCTTATCTAAATATGTCAATCCCTGTCAACCAAACAAGTTTTTCATATGGAGGGAATTATGGCTGAAGGGGTTTGGGGGTTTCAAGGGGTTTTGAGGGGATTGGGTGGAAGGAAGGGATTCACCCAATCCTCTGAACCCCCCCCTCCCCAAACCTCCCCAATCCCTCTGTGCCAAATGAGGCCTCAAGATTTCTTGATTGGCCCTTTCAGCTTGGCCATTGGACTGGGGGTGAGCTACTGATGAGACGTCCACACGGATATGCTCTCGATGACAGAACTCTTTCATAGCACCCTTAGACAGATTTGTGCCATTATCAGTTATCATAGTGTGATGATAGCCAAAGCGAAAGATCACATTCTTAATGAATTGAACTGCTGTTGCCGCATCACACTTACTGACCGGTTCTGCCTCAATCCACTTAGTGAACTTGTCCATCACCACCAAGAGGTGGATGTTTTTATCCTTATACCTCTTGAAAGGCCCAACCCTATCAAGCCCCCAGACAGCAAATGGCCAAGTAATTGGAATCATCCTTAATTCTTGAGCCGGCACATGAGCCTATCGAGAAAATTTCTGACAGTCATCACACTTACTAACCAGTTCCTCTGCATCAGCATGAGCAGTCAACCAGTAAAACCCATGACGAAAATGTTTGGCCACAAGAGACTTAGAGCCAGCGTGATGGCCACAATCTCCTTCATGTGTTCCCCTTAGAATCTCACGGCCTTCTTCAGGAGAAATACAATGTTGAAAAACACCCGTGACACTGCATCAATGTAACTCGCTATTGACAATAGTCATGGATTTAGAACGTTGGGTTATCTGCCTGGCTAAGGTTTCATCCTCAGGAAACTCTCCCCGGGTCATATAAGTCAGATAAGGAACCGTCCAATCAGGGATGGCATGAAGAGCCGCCACCAACTGTGCCTCCAGGTCAGGAATAGCAGATCTTCTTCGGATGGCAACTTAACTGAAGAATTCTTCAATATATCAAGAAAAACATTGGGCGGTGTTGGCTTACGTTGAGAACCCAGCCGGCTTAAAGTATCAACCGCCTCATTTTTTCTACGATCAGCATGCTCCACTTGGTAACCCTTGAAGTGACCAGCAATATTATCAACAACCCGGTGATAAGCCGCCATGAGGGGGTCTTTGGAATCCCAAGTACCTGAAACTTCGTGAGCCACCATATCTGAGTCGCCAAAGCATCTGACCCGACTTAAATTCATCTCCTCGGCTATCCGAAGGCCATGAAGCAGGGCCTCATACTCACCTGCATTATTAGTACAAGGAAACGTCAACCTTAAAACATAGCAAAATTTCTCACCTCGTGGGGAAGTCAAAATAACTCCAGCCCGTGAGCCCTCCAACTGCCTAGACCCATCAAAGTGAATAGTCCAATAAGTGTTATCCAGCTTCTCCTCAGGCGTTTGCAAATCTGTCCAGTCATTGATAAAATACACAAGAGCTTGAGATTTGATAGCTGTCCTTGGCATGTATTTCAAACCATGGGGTCCGAGGTCAATGGCCCACTTGGCCACTCAGCCCGTGGCCTCCCTATTCTGAATAATATCCCCTAAGGGAGCAGAGCTCACCACAGTAATAGGATGACCAAGGAAATAATGATTCAATTTACGACTAGCCATGAATAACCCATATACTAGCTTCTCCCAATGCGGGTACCGCTACTTGGACTCGATTAAGACTTCACTGATATAATAAGACGACCTTTGAACTGGATATTCTTTACCCGCCTCTTTCCTTTCCACTACAACCGCCACACTAACGCCTCTGCTATTAGCCGCCACATATAATAGTAACGGTTCCTTCTCAATAGGAGCTGCAAGAACGGGCGCTCAGCTAACTGTTTATTAAGTGCTTCAAGCGCCTGATTAGCATCATTACTCCATATAAAATTGTATGTTTTCTTCACCATCTGGTATAGAGGAATAACCTTCTCTCCCAGGCGTCTTACAAACTGGCTTAAAGTGGCAATACGACCAGCCAACGCTGGACATCATTGACGGACGCCGGCTTAGCCAATGAAGTTATAGCCTTGATTTTCTCCGAGTTAGCCTTAATACCTCTCTCGGAAACCAAAAATCCCAAGAGCTTGCCCGCGGGCACACCAAAAACACATTTGGCCGGGTTAAGCATCATTTTGTAGATCCAAAGATTATCAAAGGTCTCTTTTAGATCATCCAACAGAGTCTCCTTCTTTTTAGATTTTACAACAATATCATCTACATAGGCGTGAACATTGCATCCAATCTAGCTATGAAGGCAAACGATGATAAGTCGCCTGGGCACTCTTGAGCCCAAAAGGCATAGACACATAGCAGAAAGCTCCAAAAGGTGTAATAAAAGCCGTCTTCTCTTGGTCTTTGACTGCCATCTTGATCTGATGATAACCAGAATAAGCATCCAGGAAGCATAAATGCTCACAACCCGCCACCGCATCTATGATCTGATCGATACGGGGAAGATCAAAAGGATCCGCCAGACAAGCTTTATTGGGGTCTATATAATCCTCACAGATACGCCAGGTGCCATTTGTGTTAAGTACCAGCACCGAATTAGCCAACGACTCAGGGTAAAAGACTTCAACGATGAATCCGTCCGCTAAGAGCCGGGCTAGCTCTTCTCCAATGGCTTTACGTCTTTCTTCATTAAAGCGACGAAGGAATTGCTTGACCGGCTTAAATTTAGGATCAATATTGAGAGTGTGCTCAGCGAGTTCCCTCGGTACACCTGGCACGTCTAAAGGCTTCCATGCAAAGATGTCCCGGTTCTCACGGATGAACTCGATGAGCTCGCTTTCCTATTTTAGATCCATACTAGCATTGATAATGAACTGTCGAGATGAGTCGCCACGAACAAAGGCAACCTGCTTGGTATCATCCGCTGACTTAAACTTCAACAAGGGATCATGCTATGTGGTTGGCTTTTTTAATGGAGTCATATCCGTCGGGTCAACATTGTCCTTATAAAACCAATTTCCTCTGTAGCACATGCAGATTCCGCGTATGCAACATCACCTTCTTCGCATTCCAAGGCTATCTTTCTATCTCCATGTACCGTGATGGTATCCCTGCGACCTGGCATCTTAAACTGTAGATATACATAACAAAGTTGTGCCGTAAACGTGGCGTAAACCGGTCGTCCGAACAGAGTGTGATAGGGACTTCTGATCTTGATCACTTCAAAGGTTAATGTCTCTACCCTGTAATAATATTCATTGCCAAAAGCCACTTCCAAGGCAGTTTTACCAACTGGATATGCTAACTTACCAGGTACCACACCGTGAAAAAACGTAGAGGATGAATTAAGATCCTTGTCAGTTAAATTCATACGGCGGGAAGTATCATCATAAAGGATATTTATATTGTTGCCACCGTCCATCAGCACCTTGTTGAACTTGGAACCTCCAACTTGAGGGGCTACTACCAAAGCCAGCTGACCCGGATTATCAACCCGTGGCGGGTGATCTTCTCGGCTCCACACAATCGGCTGCTCTGACCATCGCAAATATCGTGGAACCGCCGGTTCAACTCCGCTTACTGCTCGTTTATGAATCTTCTGATCCCGCTTGCATAGGCTTGTGGTAAAAACACTATACTGGCCACTATTAAGTTTCTTCGGGTTATTCTGATACCCTGATTGTTGTTGCTGGTTACCCTGAATATGTTGCTGATTCTGATTGCCTTGATTACCTTTGCAATGCTGCTGGTTATAATTGCCTTGATTACCTTGCCCTCGAAATCCCAAAGTCGACCCGCTACCTCAGAACCCAGGCCCGTGTGAGCGAGATCCTGAGCCGCCATGTAGGCCATTATTGTTATAGTGGTCCTGATGAGAGCCTGAGCTCTTATATTCCTTCATGATGAAACAATCTTTCCACATGTGAGACGACGGTATATCAGGATGAATATGCGCTGGGCAAGGCCGGTTTAACATCGCCTCCAGGTTGAACCCTGGCCCTGTAGTCCGAGGTTGCGTATTTTCCTTATGGCGCTGACCGTTGTTCTGTGTGCTGGTATTGGCCACAAAATCTGACCCGCCGTCAGGATGTTTACGCTTACCATTATTGCCCGTGTTCGGCTGCTGCCCTTTTCCATTGCCGTTCTTCTTCCCCTTATTGGATTTCTCCTCATCTGAATTAGGGTCCTTAGTGTTGTCTGAGTTGGCGTACTTGATGAGAGCCGCCATGAGCTCTCCCATGTCATTGCAGTGACGTTTAAGCCACCCTAGCTTCTGTTTGAGGGGGACGAACCGGCAAATTTTCTCCGAAATCAGGACAACAGAACCGGCGTTGATGCTGTCCGATGAGTGAATAATGGCTGAAGCCCGACGGACCAAATGGTTGGTTGACTCATCCTCGCGCTCGATACGAGCGTCCATGTCGATAATTGATAAAGGCTGCTTGCACGTGTCCTTAAAATTCTGAATGAACCGCGCTTTCAATTCTGCCCAGGAATTAATGGAGTTGGCAGGTAACCCATGTAGCGAAGTTCAAGCCGGCCCATAGCATCATGGTGAAATATTTGGCGCATACAACATCGTTAACATCCAACTTCTCCATGGCCAGCTCATAGCTCTCAATCCATC
This sequence comes from Secale cereale, assembly GCA_902687465.1. NCBI lineage: Eukaryota > Viridiplantae > Streptophyta > Magnoliopsida > Poales > Poaceae > Secale > Secale cereale. The sequence goes on from LR738711.1 coordinate 653,672,895, forward strand.
TCTCGGGCGGAAGATCCGCCGTGTAGTTAGGCACCTTGCGAGGGCCCTTAAAATCTTTAGGAAGGCGCTCATTCCGCACGGTGTTAAACATGGCACGCCAGCCGTCTAGGAGGTCATCCTAGCCTCCACAGATGTTGAAGGGTTCAATTGAAGCCGTTGATGATCCACTAACCAAGCCGCCAGCTCCGTCCTTGAAGTGCCTTAGCTTGATCCAACAAAGTCTGAATATTGTTATCATCACGCGGCGGGTTACGGCACCGCTCACTGCTAGAAATTGTTGGCGACTCAACGCGCCGGCTGTAGCTTCGGCTGGGGCGTGGAGTTGAATGAATCCGTTCGTGGCTATATGAGTAAGCCACAGGCTGGGCGACTGCCGTCTGAAGAAGTTCCATTGCCTTCCGGGTCTCTACCTCCGTGGGAGACTCTCCCTCCACTGGAAGAGCCACCAGTCGTGAGGCCGCAACAACCATGTTATCCAGTGGGTTAGAGTAATAGCCCGGAGGTGTCGGCACTCGTTGAGGAGGTGTTAAATTTACACAAGGCGGGCCTGCTACGTGAGGCTGAACCGTCGCCCCAGCCGCAGGTGCCTCCGTAGTCCGGATTACACCGGGTGGGTTACTTGGTCCTGCTCCAGGCGTCCCTCCTCGCACCGTAAAAAGATTTCGCCCCTCAAACTGTGGCGGTAGACGGCTCTGGTGCCTCCTTCGAAGGACAACATTTGATGCATTCTGATCAAAGTTTAACCGAAAAGCTCCTGCTCGAATCCGTTGTGACTCGGCCTCCAACGCAGCTCGCTATGTAGCCATCTTGGTATTCTTTGCGTTGAGCTCCACATTGTGTTGTGCTTGATTCGACGAAGTTGCCTATGTGGCCAACAGAACTACCAAAGCATCCAAGAGCTAGGACAAGACCTGAGCCGGCGGGCGCACAGGACCAGTCGCCCCACCATCACGGCCGCCGTTGAACCATAGGTCATAGCTGTAGCGGTTGATGAATTCACCATGTGTTGCGTACTGGCCATGAAAATAGCAGCCTCGTGTGGCAGCTCATAGGGCTTTGGAATACTAGCACCATCAGAACAACCCCGAAGCCACCGTCTTGTAGTCGATAGATTGACTCAGTTTCGCCGGTTGAGGATTCGTCACCCGAATAGATGATTGTCTCTCGACCAGACACACAACCTTCCTCAACATCTGCTCCATCAATAAAGCCAACAACAGTGCACTTCCGGGCGGGTGGAAACTTGGCGGGTTGAACCTTGGCGGGTCGCGCACAGCGAGCCATCTCTATGGTGTCGGTACAGGCGTCCAGCTCAGGCTCTGACCCGCCAATCTTGCCGACGAAGCCGTGCATTCCTCCGAAGGGGACCTGGTACCCGTAATCGATTGAATCGGACTCGGGACCCCAGCCGGCATTGTCGATGTAGATCTTGCAGAGGCGACTCTTAGTCATCCGCCCCAAGGTGTATCCCTTGATCCGTGAGAAGCTGCCCTTCAAGAACTCGAAACCACCATGTGAGAGCCCCACAGTGGGCACAACTATCATGGACTTGTGTCGGATTTAGGGCTCCGCAAAACCCAAGAAGTTCGAACACAGGGGCGTGAACGAAGATCTCCCCCGCTCGCGTCTACCTAGCCCCTCGCCCTCATCGGTGAAGAGATTCAAGCAAACACCAGATAGAACACACAAGAGTTTATCCAGGTTCGGGCCACCGTGTTGTGTAAGACCCTACTTCCTGCTTTGGTGGATTAGCCTCGGGTGGGCTGGAATATGAGCTAGTACAGTGGTTCCTAAGCTCATGAGGGTCAGGAGGCAAGTGTTATTGCTCCTTGTATGGCGGCAGAGTGTATGGATTGATTCCTCTACTTGGCTAGGCTTGGTTCGACTTGTCTTCACTTGTCCCCCCCCATCGTGGGAGTTCTAGCTACTTATATAGGCGGCCAGGGTCCTCTTCCCCCGAAATGTTTAGGTGGGAAGGGATCCCACAACGGCCATTTTTGAGCGGGAACATAAGGACATTCCTATCCTGACAAAAGCGGTCTTCGCCTGCAATAGGATCAGGCGGTGACACGGTGGTGGGCTCGACGGTGACATCCTCCTTGTCGTCCTTGCGGTCTTCGGTCTTGTTGCACCAAAGGGGAAACCTTTGCCCCGCTCCTTGGAAACCCGCGGCTGCGCTGTCCCCTTTGCACCGAAATGGCAACTATGCCGTTGGCGGACGCTGGCACCCGCTGGCGCGGTGTGTCACTGCTGACATCACTGCCTCCTCCTGAGGCAGGCTCGGTCTTGGATTCTCCGCCCCTCCGGAGCACCTTGCTGAGGCCGCTCCTGAGGGAGCCTTTATGTTATTCTCCTCGCGAGGCTTAGCCCCCTCGTGAGGGTCTTGGACAACTGGTCGATCAGTTGGGCCGTACCAGGCCGTAGTAGGAGCACGTTGCGGCCCGCATACATGCAAGTCTAGGTACCCTGGTTCCCAGTACGCCGACAGTAGCCCCCGGGCCCAAGGCGCGCGCGGAGTTGGCTCGAGGGCGAAGCCTTAGTTGAGGACGAAGCGCCGCGGGCCCCAAAAAGGCTGCGGGCCAGGCTGGCGCGCGACGGTTGGATGGGACGTGGGCGACCCTGCTCCCCGCGCCATCTCGGCAACCGTGCGTCTTGACAAAAAGGGGCCGTCTGCGCCGGGGGAGTTATCGCTCTCCTTCCTCCCTGCTCGGGTTTCTCCCCCTTACGCCTCCCGCTTTCCTGAATCGCCTGCGTCCTTCGGCTCCCTCAACCATGGCGAAGAGGAACAAGAGTGTCGTGCCGGCGTCTGGATCTGCTTCTTCCCTTGATGCAGCGCTTGAGGAGTCGTCCATCACCAGGGAGGAGGACTACTCAGAGGTCCAACCTTTCTTATCGAGCGCCCACAACAAGCATGGCCCGACACGGATCTGGGTCGGATCCACCATGACGCGGACCCTGTCGAAGTCATGCTACCCCTTCTTCCTCCACAGCATCTCCGTGGGGCTCGTGCCACCTTTCTTCGAGTTCTTATATGCCATCCTGGAACATTACCACGTGCACGCTCTCCACATCCAACCTCGCTCCATCTTCGTCCTGTCGCTCTTCGCCTTTTACTATGAGGCGCTCGTGGGGGTCAGGCCGACCGTCGCCCTCTTCCGCCATTTCTTCTCCATGCACCGGTACGACAATGGCCCGTGCTTGGGCTGCGTCTCCTTCGCCTTCTAGCGCTAGGGCTGTCGGCTGATGATGGCCGGGAAGAAGATAGAGTCCCACCGGAAGAGGTGGGTCTATCTGGATGCCCAGCGCGTCCACCCTCTGTTGGTGCTGCCTACTACCCTTCCGGCGAAGCACGCCGGCTGGAGCTACGCGAAGCTCACCGACCCCCTTACCGGGCCTGTCTTGGCAAGGATTGAGGCCGACCTGAGCTCGAGGCTCGAAGGGGGCCAGATCGTGAAGGAGTTCTTGAGGCAGTGTCTGGCTCCGCTGCAGGCTCACTCGCGCCCCATGTGGGAGCTGATGGGCAACGACGAAAGGCTCCGGCTGCACTCACGGGTGCTGGCCGAGGATGATCTGGACTTCACCTCGAGAACTCTCCTGGGGATGGTTCCGGAGGATCTCCCCGGGGCCCACCTGCCGCTTTACAGCCGCCCTCACAAGGCCGAGCTGTTGAAGGCCGTGTTGGGTCTAGGTGCGCCCGTGGGTGCTCCGCCCATGTTCGACGTGTCTTCTGGTGCTGACGACGAGAGCGACGAGGGGGGATCGGAGGAGACCCTGGACGATGAGGGGGACTCCTCCGAGGCGTTCGCTGGAGCAATGACGCCAGGCGCCGGTGCCGCCGGACGGGCCCAGGCGGCCACTTCGCATCGATCCGGACGTGCTGCATTTAGGGGAAGCAACATGGTGACTCCGCTGAGGTGTACCGTGCCAGCGAATCCGGCGACCGCGGCCACGCCCAGGACTGTGGCCTCACGCCTTGCCCAGATCCGGGTTATCAGCATGCCCATGGCGCCAGCGGTTGCTGCTAACCTGCTGGCGAAGAGAAGGGCGCGCCTCGCCTCCGACGATTAAGTGTGCAATTTCTCGCCTATCCTTAGTCGCCGTGTCCCTGATGTGCTCTCCCTGACGCAGCAGCCTGGGAGGTATGATGAAGAAGGCGAAGGGGGAGGTCACGCCGCGATGCCCTGCCCCTCGTACTGCTGATGCGACCTCAGGGAAGGATGCCGCGGTGCTGGGCGCCTTGGTCGACCAGGCCACCGAGCATGTGGCAGTGGTGTCACTCAAGGGCGTCCCTGCCTCCCGCGAGGTTGCGGTGGCTTCTGCTCCGGCTGCTCTGGCGAGGGGGGCCAGAGCCCCCGAGCCCCTGGTCGAGCAGTCGGTCTTGTCGGTGCCCGTGCGCCAGCGGGCGTAGCCTGGTCCTGAGACCTTGGAGGCTGCCTCCGCCGCGCTGGGTCATCTTCGCGTCGAACTGCAAGATGGTGATGGCCACCTGATGGAAGGGCACTTGGGGCTGATCCGCGGGTGGCTCCTGGCAGATGAGTCTCTGCGGACCTCCTGGGACCAGGCCTCGGCGGTCGCTGCCAAGGGTCGAGAGGAAGCTATGGCGGCCACGTGGGATCGTGACACCGCGCGAGCCGACGCCGCGTCCTTCGAGAAGCGCTGCCTTAAGGCGGAGAGCAAGCTAGAGGCCCTCCGCGAGGAAGGCATTGGGCGCGCCCTGGAGCTCAGGAGGTTGGAGAAGGAGCTCGAGGCACAGAAGACTAAGGCGTCCCGGCTGCAACAGGAGCAGCTTGCTGACCGTGCGGCCCTGGAGAAGCTGAATGTTGAAGTTGAGCAGGCCAAGGCGACCCAAGCCGCTTGCAACAAGGAGGAAGCCCTTGCGGCCCTGGCGGCGGTGAGTCCCGAGGCCCTTGCCACCTTTGACCTTGAGGCCCGCAAGGCGCTGCAGGCCGCCTATGGGGAGGGGTTCAAGGAACCGCTGGCCACCCCGGAGGAAGGCCCCGCCGAGCTCCTTGCTACGCTTGTGAAGTCCCTGCGCGATGCTGCGGCTGTAATTGGTCAGTTAGCCGACATCGAGAGCCGCACGCTCCTTACCTTGGTCCTGACGCAGGTGTGCAACCACCTAAGTCTTCGCGACCCTACCCTTGACCTGGCCTTGCTGTCCGAGCCCGTGGCCGAAGTCCTGAAGGGCACGGCTGCCGAGGCCCTGGGGCGAAGGTCACGATGTTGGTGGAGGCGTTCCTCTAGGCCACTGCTACCGCAGCCGAGGAGGTGGAGACCGGTGATGATGCGCTCGGCAATGCCTGATCCGTTCCTGTTCAGAGAGAGAAGTGCGAGTGCCTCGGGGAGGCGTAAGAACTTTGTTTGAATTCGAAAAACTTGGCATTATTGTACTAGCTAGATGATTTCCATGCTTGCTTCCTTTCTTGTTTGCTTAGGTGCTCTGCGTCGGCAGGGCCCAAACCCACGCATACCTCGATCGCTATTGAGCCCTTCGGATGACCGAGGTTACCGTAATAACTAGACTCAAGGGATGAGGGGATACATGGCTAGTGAGGCCCCTGGGTCGCGATGCCCAGGGGTCCTCCTTGACATTCAAGCAATCTCGTTTGCGTTCTGCGTCGATAGGGCCCAACCCCGCGCATACCTCGATCACCATTGAGCCCTCCGGGTGACCGGGATTATCGTCATAACTAGACTCAAGGGATGAGGGGCTATGTGGCCAGTTAGGCCCCTGGGTCACGATGCCCAGGGGTCCCCTTTGACGTATGAACGGCTCTCATGAAGGAGAACGAGCACCATACCTTGCCCACGAGCCTTCGCCTGGGATGGGGGCGCGAGAAGGCCAGGTGTCTGGGCACCTGGTAGGTTGGCGTCTGCCAGGCGAGACCTGAGCATAGCCCCCGTGCCTAGCCCCCCTCGCGATAGCCATCCAAGGAGAAGCTGTGAGCGTCGTGAGCTGAAAAGCTCCTAGAGGTTGGTGCGGCCACTGGGGGCCGCCCTCAGTTGTTTATAACTAGCGCGGATCATAGAGCTACCACACTTGCGCGGAGTGTGGGCATAACCGTGCCTTGGTCGTAGCGGCCAGCACGGAGCTTGGTGCTTCCACTGGTTCGTGGGCATAACCGCTCCTCGGTTAGATCTGCCAGCGCGGAGCTTGGTACTTCCACTGGACCGTGGGAGGGAGCCTCCCACCGGGAGAGACTCCGGGGCATGTACAACCCCATCTTGACACGTGGCTTGCACGGTAAGACAGCCAAGGTGTATATGGGCCCTCCTCAGGACGAGCTGAACGACTCTGAGGAAGTTCTCTTGAGCTTACGCATCACTCACGAGACCCTACCCTGAGGCGGGTTGTGCGTGAGTCTTCTTCTGCAAAATGTGAAAAGAGAGGTGTTGTGTCGACCTGCACCGAGTGCATCTCTAGAGGGTATCGCATGAGAAGGCCGCGGAACTAGCAACCCCAGGAGGTGACCTCATGGGAATGGCTCGCGAGATAGAGCTCAGCCTCTGAATTTGTCGACGCTGCAGGGACGGACCCGAGCAGAGACGTCGTGCCCAGTCTTCTCATGCAACGATCCAAAAGAAAAACAGCCGGCGCATGGTTCCCGCATGAGCGAGGCACCTGCCACGGGCCCCTACTTACCCATCCACGATTAGCCCATGCGAGAACAAGTCACCAAGGACCATGGGAGGTGACGTCACGGGAATGGCTCGCAAGACTGAGCTCAGCCCTTGGGCTTACCGATGCTGTAGGGACGGACCCGAGCACAGACGCCGTGCCAGTCCTTAATCATGGGGCGGTCGCGAGTGGGCTCACAAGGGCTCATGACCTTAGTGGCGGTGATGACGCCAAGCATGTAGATAATGCGAATGGAAAGAAACATCTAGCCTTGATCATGCAAAAAGGGAGACAACTGCGGGGGGAGTAGCCCCGAGCAGTCTGAGGATGATGCAGCCCGAGAGGCGCCCTCGATTGGATACCTGAAGCGTCACCTGATACTTGTCGAAGAAGAGTCGGGGTAGCTGAAGACGCGAGCCATGCGGGTCAATTCTGAGGATTGTCGGGCTCATGAGGCCCAGGGGCTCTGAAGGCTCTCAGTGGTCGCGCGGGTTCGGTTCTCGCTCCGTCCGAACTGCTTGCCACTGAGCCTCCCGAGCCCCCAAGGCCTGCTGCGCGAGATGCTGGAACGTGGCAGCTATGTCGCGGAAGCCGAAGAGTGTGCGGACGTAGCTGCAAGGGAGGGCCCTCCTCCGGCCGACCGCCATCAGCCAGAAGGGCTCCTGAGAGGCGGCTCGGTTGAGACCCGCGATGTCGACGCAAGCGCGGAAGCGGTCGCTCGGCCTGCGAGTAGGTGAACTTGGGGTTGTGCGGTTACGCCCACTGCGGATGAGTCTTGCGTACTGAAGTTCCTCGGTAACTTGGTTGATGATGTCCTGAGCCCCCAGCGCTGAATGGTTTACGCTGGGCTCACAAAAATGCGCGTCAAGACACGCTTGCAGGTGGCTCCTGGAAGCCCCCTGCCCCGTCCCCCTGGCGGTCGTCGTCATTCCTTCTTGGCGGTGGTGGCAGCGGAGGCAGGCCTTCATTGCCTTGAGGGTGACCCTCATAAGGCTGGTCGCGCCAGGGGGCGTCACGAGGCTGCTCCTGCCAGTGGTCCTCATGAGGCTGCTCGCGCCACCCCTGGCGCGAGTTCCTGCCGTCCCAACGTCCTCCTCCTCGGCCTCCTCCATGGCTGTAGCCGCGGTTGTCGCGCTCAGGGTGCTGCCCGACGCGCCCGCCGCGCATCGCCCTGAGCTCCTGGCAGTCGTTAGTATTGTGGCTGTGGACGCTGTGGAAGACGCAGTATGGTCGGTTGTCTCTGGGGAGGTCATCATAGCTGCAGCCATGCTTCACTTCTGGCTCCGCAGCCAGCACGGCGGGTCCCTTGCGCTTGGATTCCTTGGCCTTGGTCTTCTTGTCGCCCGCCTCCGCCTCAGGGAGCTCCTGGAGGGAGAGGCATCCTTCCTCCGCCCTAGCGCACTTTGCCGCGAGCTTGAACATCTCGAGGGCTGTGCACAGGTCCTTGTGAATGGCGAGCTCCTCCCTCATCCTGACGTCGCGGACGCTGTCGGAGAACGCGGAGATGATGGCCTCGTCCGAGACCCTAGGGATCCGGAGGCGCATGGTTTTGAAGCGTTGGATGTACTTTTGCAGGGTCTCTCCCGGCTGCTGCTTCACACGACGCAGATCAGCAGCTGCCGGGGCTCGGTCGCAGGTGCCTTGGAAGTTGGCGATGAAACGCTCGCGAAGCTCTTCCCAGGAGGAGATGGATCCCACGGCGAGGTTCAGGAGCCAGGAGCATGCACCGTCTTTCAGAGCCATGGGGAACCAGTTCGCCATGACCTGCTCGGTGTCGTTGGACGCCTTGATGCTCAGCTCGTAGAGTTGGAGGAACTCTGTGGGTTCGGTGGTGCCGTCGTAGTGCGCAGGCAGGTCCGGCTTGTACTTGCCGGGCCAGACGAGGCTCTGTATCTCATGAGCTAGGGCGCGACATCCAGCCACGCTCATGATCGCAGGCGCCACCTGCGCCTGCGGTGCTGGTTCTTGAGGTGCTGGCGCCACCACCTCCTGTGGCACATAGTCTGGGCGCTGCGGGCAAGGGGGCCCGTGAGCCCCTGCATGGGGATGCGGAATCACCTGGCAGCTCTCCTCGTCGTGCGCATGAGCTCTGCGGGGTTGCTCACGTCGAGGAGCCTCGTGACGGACCTCCTGGCCGGCGCGGTGGAGTGGAGGTGAAGCCGGGACCCCGTGGCCTTCGTTCCGCGCCAGGGGCGACGGTGGACGTGAGGAGTGTGTTGGTGCAGGTGCTTATCCAGCGGCGTTGACGAGCTCGGTGATGTGGTGGAGCCACTTGTCGTAGAGGCCATCTGCCGGGCGGTAGCGCAAGAGCTCCCGCGCCATCAGTAGCGCAAGCTGCTGGTAGACTGGCCCGCGGCGGACCAGCGAGGACGATGCCGCGACCGATGAGGGTGAAGGCGTTGCCGTGCGGCCATCCCGCCACACGGACGGTGGCAGCGACGAGTCCTGCTGCTCGTGGACGGCCGGGTCGGTGGCGGCGTTGACGACCGGCGAGTTGGGGTGGAGCGGTGCATAGTTGCCCGCGGGCGCCGTCTAGGCGACGTTCGCGGTGCGGCGGGCGGTGCGAGCTCGGCGTGTGTCCACCATGGCTGGGGAGCGGAGTCGGCGACAAGAACGCGACGCGGTCGTCGGAGAGGCGATATTTCGACATGCCCCCTACCTGGCGCGCCAAATGTCGGATTTAGGGCTCCGCAAAACCCAAGAAGTTCGAACACAGGGGCATGAACAAAGATCTCCCCCGCTCGCGTCTACCTAGCGCCTCGCCCTCGTCGGTGAAGAGATTCAAGCAAACAACAGATAGAACGCACAAGAGTTTATCCAGGTTCGGGCCACCGTGTGGTGTAAGACCCTACTTCCTGCTTTGGTGGATTAGCCCGGGCGGGCTGGAATATGAGCTAGTACAGTGGTTCCTAAGCTCAGGAGGGTCAGGAGGCAAGTGTTCTTGCTCCTTGTATGGCGGCAGAGTGTATGGATCGATCCCTCTACTTGGCTAGGCTTGGTTCGACTTGTCTTCACTTGTCCCCCCCCCATCGTGGGGGTTCTAGCTACTTATATATGCGGCCAGGGTCCTCTTTCCCCGAAATGTTTAGGCGGGAAGGGATCCCACAACGGCCATTTTGAGCGGGAACACAAGGACGTTGCTATCCTGACAAAAGCAGTCTTCGCCTGCAAAAGGATCAGGCGGTGACACGGTGGTGGGCTCGACGGTGACATCCTCCTTGTCGTCCTTGTGGTCTTCGGTCTTGTTGCACCAAAGGGAAAACCTTTGCCCCGCTCCTTGGAAACCCACGACTGCGCTGTCCCCTTTGCACCGAAATGGCAACTGTGCCGCTGGCGGACGCTGGCGCGGTGCGTCACTGTTGACATCACTGCCTCCTCCTGAGGCAGGCTCGGTCTTGGATTCTCCGCCCCTCCGGAGCACCTTGCTGAAGCCGCTCCTGAGGGGGCCTTGACGTTGTTCTAGTCGCGAGGCTTAGCCCCCTCTTGAGGGTCTTGGACAGCTGGTCGATCAGCTGGGCCATACCAGGCCGTAGTAGGAGCGCGTTGCGGCCCGCAGACAGGCAAGTCTGGGTACCCTGGTTCCCAGTATGCCGACAACTTGGCGCGGCAAATGTCCTAGCAAAAGGACTTAGGTGTGGAACCATCTCAACTAGGTTAGCTTGAAGGGGTTGGATGGGACAAAGGACACAAGGAGTTTACCTAGGTTCGGCCCCTCTCAACGAGGTAAAAGCCTACGTCCCGCTTCTAGTTGTATTGCTTGAGTTTAGATTACAAGAGAGCAAATAAGCTTGACCTAGCTCTAGATCGATTGTTTTCTAAGTCAACCCGCCACTAGGTCTCAGCTTTATATATACAGGTAGAGACCAGGTGGCTTACAGAGTCCCGTTTGGATCATATAATGTGACCAGCTCGGTTTCCAACTAGTCACACCTTATATAGTGAGTATTCCTACGATGGTTCATAAGCTCCAGGCCTTGGGCCTTTAGCAGGCTTGCCTCCAAGAGTCGTCGTCTTCATGCCTGTCCCTGGGCCTTCTTCATGTTAAGCCGCCAATGGTATAACCCGGCCCCTCCTAGGTGGGTCATACCTCAAAGCTATATCCCCAACATACAGTAAAAAAAGGAAAAAATCTGAATTTTTCTAGTGACAAACATTGACAAAAGTTTTCAATGCCTTATTTTTTTAATCTTGAAATGACACTCTTGTAGAAGCCGTGGCTAAAAAAACAAAATCGATGCTTTGAAAATGTTATTTCCAAAAGAATTTTGTAGTGATGATATTATTTTTATTTACCATGGTTTCTACAAATGTGGTTTCACGTTGAAATTTTGCAAGCTTCTAAAACTTTTGCCAATGTTTTTCGAGAAAAAAATTCAGAATTTCATGATTTAAAAACAAAACTATTTACTGTTCACTGAACTCATTTGAGCTAGGGACTAGAAGAGTATTTTCGTAGTATTGTGGTCACTGCATGTCGTCACCTACTAACATGGACGAATGCATTAGGGTTCCTCTACCTCCTGCCGCCGCTGCCGCCGGTCCATCTCGTCTCCGGTGGCCTTAGGGCCATGGCACCACGTGGATCCCAGCCCATGCCTGTGGGAGGGTTCTATTTTCAGATGTTTCTTCGAGTTTTGTTAGTGTTTGTGTCCTGCTCAGGAAGATGAGACGGCGGCGGCTCCTTAAATATGTAAAAAGGTTCTCCTCGCCTACCCCCAGCTCGGTGATGTGTCTAGCATCGTCGGTGAGCATGTGGAGATGAGTCTCCGGCAGTTCTATCCTTGGTGGATTTGCTCGGTGGTCGTAGTTTATCTACATCGTATGTCTTCAGGTCGGTTTCTTCCGATCCACACTCTTCATCGTCAGCAGTTGTTACTTCGCTGCATTAGTCTTATGGGGCCTTAGCATGATGAATTCCTGATTGTCTAATACAACAAGTTTTGCCTGGCTCCAACGAGGGAGGGGCGATGACGGCGGCTGATACGTTTCCAAGGTATCTATAATTTTTTATTGTTTAATGCTATTATATTATCAACTTTGTATGCTTTATATTCAATTTTTCATCATCTTTGGGAACTAATCTATTAACTCAGTGCCCAGTGCTAGTTCATGTTTTCCCCTATTTTATTGTTTCGCATAAAAACAATACCAAACGAAGTCTAAACGCGATGAAACTTTACAGTGATTTTTTCGAGACCAAATGGGACCCTAGAATATTTGGGAGGAGGCCAGAAGATATACGAGAGGACCACAAGCTCACACACGCCCCCACAGGGGTATCACCTGAGCTTATGGGCCCCTCGTAGCTTCGTTTGACCTAATTCCAGTTCTATAAATTCCAATAAATCCCAAAACAACTAGGGCAGACCTAAAACAAATTATTCTACCTCCGTAGGCCTCTATTCTTCCGTGATACCATCTGGATGCCTTTTTCGATACTCTGCCGAAGGGGGAATCAATCATGGAGGGCTGCTACATGAACCTTGCTACAACTCCGATGATGTGTGAGTAGTTTACCACAAACCTATGGGTCCATACTGATTAGTTATCAATCATCTTTTGTGGTGTGTTTGTTGGGATTCGATGAATTGTGGGTTTATGATCAGATTATTGACTAAAAGTAATTGAGTCTTTTATGATCTTTATTATGTATGATTGTTATATCTATGCAATACATTATGATCTGTGATTTTCTTTGACCGGTTGATGAATAGATCTTTAGTGGAAGTGGTGCATAGTAGGTTCAATCTTGTGGTGTCCTCACCCAGTGACAGAAGGGGTCGCAGGGCATGTATTTGTATTGTTGCTACTAAGGAGAAAATGACGGGGATCAATCATATTGCTTGGTTTTATTTTGTCTACATTATGTCATCATATTTCATGCATTACTCTTTTTTTCATAAACTTAATACATAGAGAGGAAGCAAAGTTGTGATCTTGAAGTGGAGTAATAGTAGTAGATGCACGCAAGAGTCGGTCTACTTGTCATGGGCGTAATGCCTATGTACATGATCATGCCATGAATAATGTCATAATTATGCGCTTTTCTATCAATTGCCCAACAGTAATTTGTTTACCCACCGTATGCTATTTTTACAAGAGAGAGAGAAGCCTCTAGTGAAAACTATGGCCCATGGGGTCTATTTTAATCATATTGTTAAAACCAAAAATACCTTGTTGCAATTTTATTTTTTAGTTTACTTTGCAATTTATCTATCTACTACTATCAGATTTGATCCTTGCAATTAACGAGTACAAGGAGATTGACAACCTTCTTGCCCGTGTTGGGTGCAAGTGTTTGCTCTTGTGTGTGTACTAATTGTTGATGGTTGTTTGCGAGATTTCCTTTTGGTTCGATAAACGTTGGTTCTCTATAGGGGAAAAACTAGCCACTACCATATTTTTCACCCTTCCTCTTCGGGGCAAATCCCAACGCAGCTCACAAGTAGCATAAAGAATTTCTAGCACCATTGCTAGGGAAATATCATGATGTAGAGCATCCTATGGTCATCCCTATGGACCCACCTTTCTCTCCCCAAGTGCCAAGTGGGCCGATGACACGAGCACGTGCAAGAGCTATCTAGACCAAGGTGACATCTCTCCTTAGCGAGCTTCCATATGATCCACGCGAGACATGGCTACTACCTCAATCAGGAATGCTATGTGTGCTTAGGTATCAAGAAGCCCCTCGGGAGATGCTTGAGTTCACGGAAAAGTCCCCAAGCGCACGAATGAAGAGGCTTGATACGTCTCCAATGTATCTATAATTTTTGATTGTTCCATGCTATTATATTATCTATCTTGGATGTTTTATATGCATTTATATGGTATTTTATATGATTTTTGGGACTAACCTATTAACCCAGAGCCTAGTGCCAGTTTTTGTTTTTTCCTTGTTTTTGAGTTTCGCAGAGAAGGAATATCAAACGAAGTCCAAACGGAATGAAACTTTTTGGAGTTTTTTCATGGACAAGAAGACATCAGATGGACTTGGAGTACACGCCAGGGGATCCATGAGGCGGCCACAAGGGCGTGGGCACCCCCAGGGGGTAGGGCGCGCCCCCTACCCTGTGGGCCCCTCGTGCCTCCCCGGACCGACTTCTTCTGCCTATAAATACCAATATATTACAGAAACATCAGAACATCCATCAAAACCACCTTTCCGCCGCTGTAACCTTCTGTTCTCGCGAGATCCCATCTGGAGGCCTGTTCCGGTACTCTGCTGGAGGGGGAATCAACCACGTAGGGCATCTACATCAACCCTATTGCCCTTCCGATGAAGTGTGAGTAGTTTACCAGCGACCTACGGGTCCATAGCTAGTAGCTAGATGGCTTCTTCTCTCTCTCTTTTGATCTTCAATACCATGTTCTCCTTGTTGTTCTTGGAGACCTATCCGATGTAATCTTCTTTTGCGGTGTATTTGTCAAGATCCTATGAATTGCGGGTTTATGATCAGATTATCTATGAATAATATTTGATTTTCTTCTGAATTATTTTATGCATGATCTTATATCTTAGTAATTCTATTCGAACTATCAGTTTTGTTTGGCCAACTAGATTGATAATTCTTGCAATGGGAGAAGTTCTTTACTTTGGGTTCAATCTTGCGGTGCTCAATCCCAGTGACAGTAGGGGACATGACACATATTGTATTGTTGCCATCAAGGATAAAAAGATGGGGTTTTCATCATATTGCTTGAGTTAAATCCTCTACATCATGTCATCTTGCTTAAGGCGTTGCTCTGTTTTTATGAACTTAATAATCTAGATGCAGGCAGGAGTCCGTCGATGTGTGGAGTAATAGTAGTAGATGCAGGCAGGAGTCGGTCTACTTGTTTCGGATGTGATGCCTATATTCCTCACCGTTGCCATAGATGTCGTTATAATTATTTGCTTTTCTATCAATTGCTTGATAGTAATTTGTTCACCCACCGTAAACTTGCCATCATGAGAGAAGCCTCTAGTGAAACATATGACCCCCGGGTCTCATTTACATCTTATAAGTTTCAGATCTACTATCTTGCAATATTTTACTTTTCAATCTATAAACCAAAAACCCCAAAATATTTACTTTACTGGTTTATCTATCTCTATCAGATCTCACTTTTGCAAATAACCTAGCAGGGATTGACAACCCCTTTATAGTGTTGGGTGCAAGTTGTTGATTGTTTGTGCAGGTATTTGGCGACTTGTGTGTAATCTCCTACTGGATTGATACATTGGTTCTCAACAAATTGAGAGAAATACTTACTTCACTCTGCTGCATCACCCTTTCCTCTTCAAGGGAAACACCAACGTTACCTCGGGAAAGGAGTGAGGAAGCAGAATAATTTCTAGCACAGTTGGCGGGGAGATCTACACCAACCCAAGAACCATCAAGTACCTTTCATTGAACTCTCATCTGTTGCATTTACACTATTTGCCATTCGCCTCTCGCTTTCCTCTCCCCCACTTCTAATTTTTTTTAGAAAAACATAAAAATATTTGCCTTCTTTTCTTTTGCCCTTTTCTCGTTTGATCTTATGTTTGCTTTTGTTGCCATGTGCCTTCTATTTGCTTGCATCTTCGCTTGCTAAAAATCTATGTATCGTCATCCACTTGCTAATATTTTTAAAAGATCCAATTATGTTGAACCAATTGCTAGTGAGTTGAGTGCACGAGATTATCTTTATGAAGTTTTGCTTGAAATTCGTGAATCTCAAATTTGTGATGAAGTGTTGAAAGAAGAAATTTATGAAGCGATTCACGATAGCACTTTGAATGAAAAACATGATTGCAATGATGTTATTATAAATTATATTAATGTCAATTGTTTTAATGATATGCAAAACCCTAAGCTTGTGTATGCTTATTTTGTTATTCACACTACTTGTTGCAATGATCATGATTGGGCCGATGCTTTTTACGATCTTGAAAATTTATTATACCCCATGATGCATCTAAGATTGATAATGATGTTTGCAATAATATTGAAACTGGGTTTGGAAGAGTGTCAACTTTAGATCCCACATATTTGGAGAATGTTCAATCTTGTGATTTTTTTTATAAAAGTGGGTTTGGAGAGGTCATGACTTTAGTTAATGTTTATCCCACTATTTTGGAAGAGTGTCAACTTTGCATGCATGTGGATCGTGTTGAGAATATGTTTTGTGATAGCTATATTGTTAAATTTGCTTATGATCCTACATGTAATTATTATGAGAGAGGAAAATATGGTTGTAGACATCTTCATGTTACTAAATTACCTCTCTTCATGTTGAGATTGATCTTGTTTTCTTTTTCTTCCTTGCATATGCTAGATATCGCTTGTCTTGATTTGTTTTCCTATAAAATGCCTATGCATAGGAAGTATGTTAGATGTAGATATGTTTGCCACATGTTTTATTGTAGCGACCACGATCCCAATGAATCAAAGTCTCTATGCTTAAGTGTCATCCCTGGATCGGCATGATGACACACACAGTACTTGAGGATTTATAACAGAGTTTCAATCACACACTTATTACATCGATATCCTCATAAAGAGTATTATTACAAAAATATGGCTGAAGGCCTACTTAAATAATAAACTGCAGAAGCATCGAAGATAAGTTGAGTCCATCCAACTCCACGACAAACACTAAGTGCACGACAACGACCTATCGCGCCTTAATCTTCGTCTGAGAATTCTGCAACATGAGACGTTGCAGCCGTGTAGGTCAGAACATTGAATATGCTGGAAAAGTCACACTGTAGCAATAATGATGAACACATATCTACCACTAAATGCATATTTGGCTTGTGGAGGCTGTAAGGTTTATTTTTTTGCATAAAGCTAGTTTTTCCCTACAACAAAGGAATACATTTTATTTACTACTAAGTTGAATTAATCAATATTGAGAAGGTTCCTCCATCTCAATCCCAAAATCACCAATGTCATTAGTAACCCAACAGTTTAATTAACAGAGTGATGAGATCAATCAATAATTTAAATACCAGGATACTCAAGATGTCCATAACCGGGGACACGGCTATTCAAGAAAAGTTTGTACACTCTGCAGAGGTTTGCACACTTTTCCCCACAAGACTCGACCACATCTATGATCGAAAGATCGAGACATAGCCTTTTAGAAGTATTAACTCTTTACTCTGGGTAGATCGGTACACCTACTTTCCCCTACATCTGCTAGTCCACCACTGAAAGAGCTCATACAACTTACTCAACTATGCTAGAGCCCATAATGGCTTGTGGCCGCACACGGAAGTTTCTAGGCATGAATGATATATGATCCCTTTGAGCCTGGGTGGCATTCCGTAGGATGACCACACGGTTCCTCCGGGATATCCTAGGACAACACTGGATTCTCCAGGTGCCCTGCAACCAATCCACCCAGTTGTGTATTAAAGTTGCCAACTTAATCTTTCCCTTAGTTGTTATTACACTCACAACTTTCATGAATCTCACATACCAATCCACGTCTATGAGCATGGATAAGCAATAAGTAACAAAGCGTATATCCCCAGGGTTAATCTCAAGTCATAGGTTCCTACCTCATGAACTACAAAGCAATTCCACATGTATCCAAGTCCTACTCATGCAAATCTTTGAGGATGTAACTAATGCAAGTAAAACTGGGTATTAAAAAGTATGATCAAAGTGTAACTTGCCTTGCTGATGATCGTTGAAACCTAGAGACTTGTAGTAGCAAGCTTCGCACTCCGGAAATTCTATCGCAATCAAACAATAGCACACATAATCAATCATGCAAAAGAATCGAAGAAAAAGATCTTGAAAAACTTTGAAAACAAGCAAATAACTCTTGCAACACAAAACAATTTCTAACAGTACCAAAATTAGGTGGATTTGGTCTCATCAGAAAGCTTAGGTCAAGAGCTTCGATTTGCAAAAAGATTCAACTGAAACGGAGTTACGAAACTCAAGTTACGATCAAAACAAGTTCAAATTCAAATCTATTTGAATTCAAATTTTAAAACTTTCAAAACTAAATTTGAGTTGGTTTACTGGATAGGTGAGATCAAGACGAAGAGTTTGGCATTGGTTTCATCTAATTCCGACAAACGAGTAAAAAGTAGTGATTGTTTTAAGATTAGGGACTAATCTGTAAGAAAAAATATTCACAGATATGTCCCTGGCGAAAATAATAGAAAAAGAAAAATCTCTAATGAACGTACGTTATATAGATCTATACGGTGAACGTTCGCTAAATTTCTAAACCAAAAAAACCAGGTTTATATAAAAAATGATTTAGGGTTTAAAAAATGAAACTAAAAACCGAAAAAACGGCGGTTCGTATCGGTTTGAGAAAACTGGCGGATCGGGTCGTCGGATCGGGGCTCCGGCGGGTCAGGGTAGCACCGGCGGCGGTGCAAGGCGGCACAGCGATGGGCGAGCGACGACGACGATGTGGAGGAGGGGAGGGGGTCGGGTGGCGTGGCTTTATAGGGGGAGGGGGCGGTGTCGGCTTGGGAAAGGGGGCAGCCGAGGCCGTGGCGGCCGGTGTCCCGGTCGACGATGGGAAGTGGAAGGCGGTGGCCGGCTGGGCTGGGCTTCGGCCCAGTTCGGTCTAAAGAAGATTTTTTTATAAAATATTTTTTCAAAAATACAGGAAAATAGAAAAAATACAATAAATATATTTTTAAGAATCACAGAAAAATTACACACGTACTTAGGGCCTTATTTATGACCTGGTGAACATTTTTCTGGGCCTAAATGCCTAAAATAAAAATAAAATTTTTAGTCCAAATAAAAAAACTAAAATAAATACTTTCGCAAATAAAGATCCAATAAATATATTTTTACTCAAAATTCAATTTTCCAACATTTTTATTTTGTTTTTAAGAAGTCATATTATCTTCTCTCATTATTATAAAATATTTAGAATGAAAATTGGTAAAATAATATTAGATCCAACCCCACTTACAAAATAATAAAATTGTGGGTCACTAGTGCAGGATGCTGCTAACGCGACACTACGATCAGGGACCCTTCGAGAAAACTGTGTGCGATGCAATAATCGCAAACGGTGATGTATGAAAACCCTGAGAAATGTATAAAACATTTGCGATGAGGGATGCATCAAACACGGTTCAGGTTTTATTTGCGTGTGGGATGAAGGGCATACGGTTCAGTTCAATGAACAGTTTGCGATGAGGAGGAACAAAAGAAACGGGCAGCCCGATGAAGGCGTGTGCGATACACAGCATACGGTTCACTCGGATGAAATGTTTGTGATTAGGCAACACAAAAGAAACAGTCAGCCAGATCAAAGGTGTGTGCGATATACGGCATGCAGTTCATTCGGATGAACTGTTTGCGTTGAGACATGAGAACAGAAACGGTTCAAATGAACAAGATGTGTGTGTGTGATACGAGGCAAATAGGTCTGTAATCGAAGACGTGTGCGAAGACCGATTAAGCATACAATTACACAAGTGACTACACACATAAAATTTCCACACACCAAAGAAAGAAATTACGTGCATACTAAAGCAGGAGAAACGAGGATCTAATCATCTACTTATTGTTGCGACGACAGTTGCCATTGCTCCACTTCCGTCTGGATCCCTGGCCGTTTTGGGGAAGGAGGGAGTTCCTCATGTCAACGATCCGCCTGTACATGTCGTAGGTCGGGTATGCCTCCTTGGCCGCGTACACGACGTGAGTTTTGTCGAGTTTCTCCATCCAGGCCGAGTGCTAGGCAAACTTGTCCTTGTTGCACAAATCCTTCATGTCTCTGTAGTAGGGGTCGATGATGGCCTCAGCGAGGTGAACCAGTTAGTCCTTCTCATGCTCATTGATGCCCCTGATCTTGTATTGGCCCTGGATGTCAACAAGATTCTGGCAGGCGATGCCCGAATTCTCGAGCGCCTTTACATCGTTGCTGAGTTCCACCATAGCGAACATGTAGTGGGGGTTGTTGACAAACCTGGCAAAACGCTTGCAAGGCCTTGTGGCCAGGCAGTTGTGGTAGGCGAGGACGTGGTGGCGCACACACATCTGGGCAACGACAATCTTGGGATGAGACCTGGCACGAGCGCGGGTGTACTCGAGGTCGAACCCGACCACCTTGTACTTCTCCTCGGCAAGCAACACCTCCATGATTCAGATGGAGTGCTCCACCCAGACCGGGTCATTGGTGTACATCACCGAGAGGTCCATGAACCTGCTGTGAGTGTCCACCACGGCACGCATGGTGAACTGTTGCTCGTCGTCGGCAGCCGCTCGGAGCGCCATTGGAGCCGCGCAGGATACCCTCTAAGAATTTCTCGTGGTGGGTGTGCTTCTTGCAATGGTGGGGCGCGATCGAAAGGTTGAAGAGACACAAGGGTAGGTTAAATGGCCGCTGTAATAAATGGGGGCCGGCCGGCCTGTAATCACCACGTCTTATCACGGCGTTCATAGCGGAGGATTCCAGAATCCAGTGCACGCTTGACAACACCGCACCCCAGGCGTGGGCTCGAAGAGCCTGTTCCTACGCTACCTCGCTGTTTACCGCGCAAGCTTCCCGCTCGGCTAGTTTGGCCACGCGTCGGCTTGAAGAGGGATAAATCGTGGGCATTTATTAGCAAAAAGCTTTGTAAAGACGAAGTGTGTGGAATGACATCAGTCATAAGTTTACCCTTGGGTGATGAGGTCAAAGTTACACAGAAGGGTGATGATGGACACTCGAGTGCCGTAATTAATTCTGCGCTCTACAGTGCACACGGTGGAAGAAACCAACTGTGTGCAACATTGTCGAAGATCGCAGTCGAGTTAGCTATACAGATCATGTGCAGTGAGATCGACAAGGTAAACTGATTCGGGAATGGTTAATAATATCTAAGACCATTGCATATTAAGGTCAAAATAGTGCTAGCAATATACGAGTCTCATACGATGCCATTTCAATGATTGTACAACAAAAGCTCGCAATGTTACAAGGTTCATATTCTAGAGTTATATGGCTCAAATTCGAAGATTACAAGGTTCATACTGATATTAGAAATGAAATTCAGCTCATCAGCTGCAAATGATCGTGCTGATGCGCTGAACATGGATATCAGAGAGGTTCAAACTAATATCACCGCTTCTAAGTCTGGTTTCGAAACCTAACAATTTTTGCAAAGGGGTCAGCCACGGAGAAGTCATGTATGGGGTTGACCTGATGACTTCCGATCACTCTATCATGTGAAGTTCCAAAATGAAATTCAACATTTTTGGAGCCTACTCCATTCTGACACAGGCGCCGGCGCTGATCAACAGACCATTCATTTTTGCTAAATAAATGCATGGAAAACCTCATTTCCTTTAGCACCCTTGCTCTGAGAACAAAGGACCTGGCGAATATAATCTCCGGTAAGGTCCCTCGGCAGGAGTTCAAAGTATTTCTGAGAGATGCAGATCTAGGCATTCGACGTGATTGTTATATTGTATCACATTATCCACCACTGGGCCTAATCTTATTTGCAAAAGAAGAAAATGTGTTAGTGCGTACATGCAGTTTTGAACATTACTACATGCCTAGCTATTTGCAGGATTTGTAAAATGCACTAACATGCCATCTTTGATCCGACATGATTAATATGAGCATTTGATTACATTCTAGAAAAATGTAGCCTTCTTCACAAGAGGTTGGAGTGGATGAAAAGTTCCCTATGAAAACTAGTACAAATGAGTCCAAAGGAGAAATGCTTAATGAATGTAACCATATGGATCAAGCAAACAATATGGGGTGGGGGGCATGTATGTACTGAAATCCTCCAAAAGAACCTTCGGAAATTGTAGTACATTGTCATTGTAAACTTGGAAAAAGGTGTCACAAATTGAACTCCCTTATGGTTAACATTTAACAGGAAAGGAACATCACCTGGATATATAGCTTCTCCAGGCACGGAAAGCATCTCAGGAAACTGACAACTTGTTTCAGGTCGGGCCCGATAGATTCTAGTGCCAAGACCTCCACTGTGCGCAGTTTCGGGGTCAAGCTTGTCGGAATCATTTTCTGAATGACAGACGAACAAACATCTTCAAAATTAGATAGAATGTTAATTTGTAGAAGGAGAGGTAGAAGGCGGTTGTTGTACCTGAACGGGTGTGGATCCAATAACAAGTTCGAAGTATTTATCAGACGAGTAGCCCACCACTGTCAATTTCGGTGCAGAAATGACAGTGATTCTTGTTGGACCTTCTTGATCAACTACAAGTAATCTCTCAAGTGCAGGTGTGTCCTGGATGACCATACCGTGGTCCACATTTTGTGATGTCTTCCTGCGGCACCAGCAATGCAAATAAATAGTCCGGTGAGTCATGGTGGTGATGTGGAAGGTACTCAACCCATTGATCGCCTGAAGACGAAGGTACTCGAGTGTAGTACAGCCACAGAGCAGGCGCTCCATGTCACCCTTTGACAGGCAGACGGCGACGAGCTCGAGATGCTTCAGTCGTGGTAGAATAAGAGCGGGCGCGTCATTAAGGGGCGGGAAATGGCAGTTCCTGAACTTGGCGACACGCATCGTGGGTGCGAGGCAGAGTGCGGACGTCGGCAGTGACCGCATATGACCATCATCAAAAGTGACCTCCTTGAGCTGGTCTATGGCGGGGGATCGGAACCAGTCATCAAGCTTGGCTCGGTCCTTGCCGTTGGAACGGAACTTGCCCATTCTAAGGCCTTTGGTTGGGCCAAGGTGACTGCCAAGGATCTTGGTGAACGCATCCAAGATTTTGCGATAGCCATGGCAGAGCTCGTGGGTGTCGATGAGGTCGAGAGGGCTGGAGTTCCATAGGGGGCGCCACCGCCGGGAAAGGATGGTTGTCTGCGCCCCATATTTGATTGGGAGGAGGGAGATGATGACTATCAACATATCATCGGGGAGGCTGATGATTAAGTCTAGGCCCGCTGGAGTCGCTTGCGGTTCTAGCTCGCCACGCCTCCGCTCGTTGGCAGCCCCGTTCTCCACCTCCGGAGTCTCCTTGTCAGCGGCGCTTTCTGATAGAAATGTGAGTACAGGGAATATTTAGTTAAAACAGGGCAATAGAAAAGTGTATTGGTAACTAGAAGTTATTTGGTAGGGATATAGTAAGAAAACGGAATAACAATTGGTTTCTTAAATACTACACAATTCATTTGACATTGCTGGGTAAGTCAACATATGTAGATAGTTGAAAAGAAAACTTACTTCGAACAAAGTCTGGATGGATGATTTTGTCGGGAAGTTAGCATATATCTCACGACCGGGCCCTTCTATGTGAAGTGCAATTTTAGTGACACCTTTCAGTACATAAAACTTTGTAATTTCATTCCAAAAGCCAGTGCCAAAATAGGAGTCACCACGTTCATCAAGTCTTACAGTAGCAACGATTGTAAATCCATGGTTTGTGTGCACTATGACATCCGTGGAGCCTTGATGTATGTAAAGTGAAAAATTGTGCACTGCATAATCTGTTGCATAGCGAGGGATGTCCTGCAGAAAATGGTAGGATTATTAAAGAAAATATGGTAACATGCATATATGGGCCCAAATTGAAAGAACTGTACATCAGTTGAAATTGAAGGACAAAAGTCTATAATTAAACAGATAGGGTAAACATGATGTCATGGAAATATGAGAGTAATCGAAAGAACAATACATCATTAATTTGCCTAATATAGAAAGAAGAGGGGAAAATCCCCTTTGATGTATATGGTGCATGTGGCACCTTGTATCCAAATGTAGCAATATTTAGAATATGTTTAGGAAAGTAGGCCATGACAACCGATTTAGGGTGAGATTGAACATACCACGCGCGTCCTCAAGTTATCTGGTATGATGAGATGGAATCTCTGGCGGCGGTCGCCAAGTCCCACTCGGGCATCGTCTCATGTTGGTTCCGCTTCCCAAAATTCACATATATTCCAAAAAAATCTCCCTCTGTTTTTATTCCCTTTGGACTCCGTTTGATATGGATATTCTGCGAAACAAAAAACATGCAACAAACAGAAACTGGCACTGGGCACTGGATCAATATGTTAGTCCCAAAAATAGTATAAAAAGTTGCCAAAAGTATATGAAGGTTGTAGCATATTGCCATGGAACAATAAAAAATTATAGATACGACGGAGATGTATCGGCATCCCCAAGCTTAATTCATGCTCGTCCTCGAGTAGGTAAATGATAAAAAAGTTAATTTTTGATGTGGAATGCTACCTAGCATAATCTTGATCATGTAATCTAATCATGGCATGAATATTAAGACACGAGTGATTCAAAGCAGTAGTCTATCATTTGACATAAAATAATTTAATACTCGGGCATCCCAACAAACAATCAAGTCTTTCAAAATCATATAGACTTTTATGCTCCCTTTTCTTAACACAAGGTGCCCCTCATGCCCATCCCGGTGTCAGCCAAGCAATTGTTTTCATACTTTACTTTTTCGAACTTTTTCAACTCTTCGCGCAATACATGAGCATGAGCCATGGACATAACACTATGGGTGGAATAGAAGGTGGTAGTAGAAAAAAGTAGGGAGAAAGTCTGACATCAACTAGGCAAATCAATGGACTATGGAGATGTCCATCAATCGATATCAATGTGAGTGAGTAGGGATTTCCATGTAACGGATGCACTAGAGCTATAAGTGTATGAAAGCTCAAAGAAAACTAGTGGGTGTGCATCAACTTGCTTGCTCATTAAGTCCTAGGGCATTTGAGGAAGCCCATCGTTGGAATATACAAGCCAAGTGCTATAACGAAAAATTCCCACTAGTATATGAAAGTGACAACATATGAGACTCTCTATCCTGAAGAACATGGTGCTATGATGAAGCACAAGTGTTGAACAAGATAGTAGCATTGTCCCCTTTTTTTCTTTTTTTCTTTTCTTTTCTTCTTTTTTGGGCCTTCCTTTTTTTTATTTGGCCTTTCTCCTTTTTTTTATTTGGCCTTTCTTTGTTTCTTTTCTTTTGGCCTTTCTTTTTTTTCTCTTTTTTCAAGGGAAAATGCTCTAATAATGATGATCATCACACTTCTATTTACTTACAACTCGATATTACAACTCGATACTAGAACAAAAATATGACTCTATATGAATGCCTCCGGCGGTGTACCGGGATGTGCAATGATCTAGCATAGCAATGACATCAAAAAACAGACAAGCCATGGAAACATCATGCTAGCTATCTTACGATCATGCAAGGCAATATGACAATGATGGTGCGTGTCATAATAAACGGAACGGTGGAGTTACATGGGAATATATCTCGGTATGGCTATGGAAATGCAATAATATGTAGGTATGGTGGCTGTTTTGAGGAAGGTATATGGTGGGTGTATGGTACCGGCGAAAGTTGCACGGTACAAGAGAGGCTAGCAATGGTGGAAGGGGGAGAGTGCGTATAATCCATGGACTCAACATTAGTCATAAAGAACTCACATACTTATTGCAAAAAATCTATTAGCCCTCGAAGCAAAAATACTACGACGCATGCTCCTAGGGGGGAGGTTGGTAGGAGTTAACCATCGCGCGCCCCCGACCTTCACGCAAAGATAAACAATCAAAATACAATGCGCGCCAATTTGGTTACATAGTTAGGAGACCATACGTGCATGCTTCGGGAATCACAAACCTTAACACCAATATTTTTACTAGACCACAATCATTAACTAGTACCTCCCACATATTAGCATCTCTATATCGCAAAACTATTGCAAGGAATCAAACATACCATATTCAGCGATCTAAAAGTTTATGTAGGATTTTATGACTAACCATGTGAATGACCAATTCCTGTCAACTCTCTAAATAGATATAAGTGAAGCAAGAGAGTTTTAATTCTTTCTACAAAAGATATGCCTACCCTCTAACAATTATAATTGAAGCAAAAGTGCATTCTACAAATGGCGGTTTTCTATGTGAAGAGAAACAGGCAATCCAAACTTCAAATGATATTAGTGAAGCACATGAAGCATTCTATAAAGCCATACTCAAAAGATATAAGTGAAGTGCAAAGAGCGTTCTATAAATCAACCAAGGACTATCTCATACCAGCATTGTGCATTTATTAAAATAAAAAGAAAAAACACACGATGCTCCAAGAGTTTACGCATATCATGTGAACGAAACGAATCCAAAAACATACCGATACTTGTTGAAAAAAGATGGGATGTCGTCCGGGGCATCCCTAAGCTTAGACGCTTGAGTCTCCTTGAATATTTACTTGGGGTGCCTTGGGAATCCCCAAGCTTGAGCTCTTGCCTCTCCTCCTTCTTCTCACATCGAGACATCCTCGTTCTTCGAACACTTCATGCACACAAAACTTAACCGAACTTTTAGTGGCGGGGTTAGTGCATATGATCAATAAAATACCATCATGTAATTCTATAACATTATTGTATAATTATAAACAAACTTTACCCACTGTACTCTATCATAATTCTATGGCCCCAAGTCAAGGAGGCATCAACAAGAATTCAAACATTTGCAAATAATGCAGCTCTAACGGCAATCTGTGAAAACAGTACAGTCTGTAGTAATCTGAACATTAACCATACTTCTGTAACTCTAACAATTCTGGCACAATTAGGAAAAATCAACAATTTATATAGCAAGACTTTGCAAAAAGTTTCAGATACTTTCGACGTTCCAGTAAAAAAGGTAAAATCGCGCACCACACCAACGTTTCTGTTTTTGCACCGCACAAACCAACAAGTAGTTTAATCATCCTAAAGGAAACTCTTGGCACATTATTTTTTATAATACAATGGAATTGTACAAGGGGATAATTATTTTTGTTGAAAAGTTTCTGTAATTCAAGATTTGCAAAGTTTCCATGGGCATCAACAAAGTTCAAGGAGCTCCCCCATTTCAACGGTGCTTGTCCTTCTTACTTTGACTTTTCTTTTTGAAAAAGTTTTTGGTTCCCCTCTTTTTTTAACTTTATAAAAGCACACAACAGAAATAAATGACTCTCTAAAACTTCTGGGTTGTCTCCCTGGCAGCACTTTCTTTAAAGTCATTAAGCTAGGCATGTAGTGCTCAAGTAATGGATCCACCCGGATCCCAAGGTATATCAAAGCCAATCTTAATTAGCAATGATTTGGCATTTAGTAGTGAGCACAAAGTGATATGTGTCATGAAACAACGAAGTCTAACTCTCTTCCTATACATAGGCATGTCATACAAGAACAATTCATGCACATCAAGTAAAGGCCAATGCATAGTATAAGCAGTTTCTTGCAATTTTATCATGTTGGAAACATAGAAAGGCGAAGATGTAGCTCCTCTATCATAATAATTGCAAGTAGGAGCAGCAAGCACATGCATATTATATTCATCAAAATCATCATGTGTAACGGAAAAAGGCAACCCATCAATATAATCCTTAATAAGTGCAAACTTCTCCGATATAGTGTAGTTTGGAGAACTCAAAAAGTTAATAGGACTATCATGCGTGGGTGCAATAGCAACAATCTCATGTTTAGCATAAGCAACTATAGCAAGTTCATCTCCATAATCATAATTCATATTGGCATCTTGGCCACAAGCATATCAAGCATCATCAAAAAGGTATATTTCAAAAAATCAATGGGGTCATAGCAATCATCATTGCATTCATCCTTCGGTAAGCACGGAGGGAAATTAAACAATGTATGAGTTGAAGAGTTACTCTCATTAGAAGGTGGGCACGAGTAGCTAATCCGCTCTTCTTCCTTTTGTTCTTCGCTCTCCTCCTAATCTTTTTCATCCAATGAGATCACAATGTCATTAATTTCTTCTTCCATAGACTCCTGCAAAATATTAGTCTCTTCTTGGACAGCGGAGGAGTACTCAATATATTGTTTAACATAGGCATTAGAAGCATAATTATCATAACAATATTTAAATATGGCAAAATTTTCAGATTTGTAAAGAGTAGCATCATACTTTTCAATGAAAGAAGCAATTTCATAAGCACCCTTAAAAGCAACAAATTCTTCAATTTGTTGAACATCATAGTAATTATAAACACCCTTAGCATACGAAGATACGATTCCATTATCACTAAACTCACATTGGTAGGGAAGGTGTTTCGTAGGGTCTTCAGAACAACAAGTAAAATCATATATTTCACATAAATTCCAAGCATAGCATTGCAAACGATGAATTTGATCCCGTAAAAGTTTCCCTTTTTCAGATATGTGGTGTCGCCCATAAAAAGCATGCTCATCTAAAGATTTTCCCTCAACTAAGCTAGTTGGGGTTCCAGCCCGAGCACATAGGGATCGAAGATTATCCAAGTAATAAGCTTCAGTAGTGTGATAGATTTTGAGTGGTTCTTCAACCATTGGTTCAGCAGATACCACTAATTTTTTGGTATTTCGCATTTCCTACCCATAACTAAAGATAGAAAACAACTTAGAACAGCAAATGAAATCTACTTAGTGATAAAGAAAACAAGCACACACGAGAATATTCACCCCACGCTATTGCTCCCCGGCAACGGTGCCAGAAAAAAGTCTTGATAACCCACAAGTGTAGGGGATCAGTTGTAGCCTCTTTCGATAAGTAAGAGTGTCGAACCCAATGAGGAGCTAAAGGTAGAACAAATATTCCCTCAAGTTCTATCGACCACCGATACAACTCTACGCACGCTTGACGTTTACTTTACCTAGAACAAGTATCAAACTAGAAGTACTTTGTAGTTTTTGTGGGATAGGTTTGCAAGAAGATAAAGAGCTCGTAAATATAAACTAGGGGCTGTTAAGATAAAGAAGAAATAAAGTTAATATAGCGAGTGTGGAAAAGTGGTGGTAGGAGTTGCGAAATTGCCCCTAAGCAATTGACTACGTTACTAGACCGATAGCAAGTTTTATGTGGGAGAGGCCACTGCTAGCATGTCATCCCTTACTTGGAATTCTGTGCACTTATGATTGGATCTATTAGCAAGCATCCGCAACTACTAACGTTCATTAAGGTAAAACCCAACCATAGCATTATGATATATTGGCCCCCTTCAATCCCGTATGCATCAATTTCTACGCTAGGTTGAAGCTTCTGTCACTCTTGCCCTCCAATACGTAGTCCTATCAACATACAACCAACCCTATGGTGTGATCCACACACACGCTCATATGATAGGCACCAAAGGACAGCAACATAACCACAAGCAATTTAAATCAATCATAGCAATTCACCAATCACCGATAGGACAACGATAATCTACTCAGACATCATAGGATGGCAACACATCATTGGATAATAATATGAAGCATAAATCACCATTTTCAAGTAGAGGGTACATCGGGTTGTGGGAGAGTGGACCGCTGTAGATAGATGGGGGAAGGTGATGGAGATGTTGGTGAAGATGACGGAGGTGTTGGTGTAGATCGCCGTCACACGATGATGGCCCCTGTGGCACTCCGGCGCCACCGGAAGCGAGGGGGAGAGAGCCCCCCTCCTTCTTCTTCTTCCTTGACCTTCACCCTAGATGGGAGAAGGGTTTCCCCTCTGGTCCATGGCCTCCATGGTGGCGGAGGGGCGAGAGCCCCTCCGAGATTGGATCTGTCTCTCTGTCTCTCTCTCTCTCTGTTTCTACGTTCCTAGATTCTGGCCCTTCACCGTTTCTTATATTCACGGAGATCCGTAACTCCGATTGGGCTGATTTTTTTATACGATTTTTATTCGGATATTAGCTTTCTTGCGACGAAAGAAGGGCATCAATCGCTTTACGGTGTGGCCACGAGGGCCCAGGGCGCGCCTGCCCCTGGTGGGCGCGCCCCCCTGCCTCGTGGCCCACTCGGGCATTGTCTCATGTTGGTTCCGCTTCCCAAAATCATATATATTCCAAAAAAATCTCCATCCATTTTTATTCCGTTTGGTCTCCATTTGATATGGATATTCTGTGAAACAAAAAACATGCAACAAACAGGATCTGGCACTGGGCACTGGATCAATATGTTAGTCCCAAAAAATAGTATAAAAAGATGCCAAAAGTATATGAAAGTTGTAGAATATTGGCATGGAACAATAAAAAATTATAGATACGACAGAGATGTATCATTTACCGCCGCGATAGGCGGTGCCATGGCATAGACGCGGAGGAGCTTGTGCAGGTGTGAATGGGGAACGTACCGGAGGGGCCGAGGGGGTGGCGGGCGGGGTGAGGGTTTTTGTGACGTGGGGATGGTGAGGGTTTTATTTTTCGAATTGGGTGGTGAGGGTTTTCTATCCCACAAAGAATTTTGGGGGCGAAGGTTTGCTAGAGCGAACCGTGTGTGATTGACGTACTACCTCCGTCCTGGTTTATTGGTCCCTCATTGTAATTTTTACCAAAATTTGGCGAAATATTTAACATACTCAGACATAGATAATAAGCGTACATGTACATAAGCATAGTTCAACCATAATTATATAGTTCAACCGTCATTAAGCATACTCAAGCGTACATAGTTCGATCCATCCCACATCTCATCTCACATGCGACCGGCACGATCCTGAAGCTTCTCCAGGTACTCGGCGTACGCGCCATGCGTCACCCTGCGAGAATACTTCTGCTTGAGAGAGTCAACGTCCCATCCTCTTCCATGCGCCCGAACACTTAGATACGCGTCATGAATCTTGTGGCTGCAAAATGGGCATCCATAGCCGTCGTTCCAGGTCCTAATACGCCTGTTATGCATTCCCGCATAAAGTTCCATCAGGATTCGCCTCTTGTACCTCCTCTGGGCATCTTCATCCTCGCTGTCCACATCGTCAGACCGCACCTATACAAATAGTAAAACAAATTTGGCATCAAATCACTGATTACATGCCGTGAAGAAAGATTAGGAATCTATGGCTATTTATTTATACATATCCAGAGATTATGGTTCGATTTTTAAGCACAAACGTCTATGTACAGACCAATCTTTAAGAAAATAATGGCACAAATATAGATAGGTCATTCTAAATCAATTGTCAAGTCCTGGCTAGGAATTATTAGCATGAACACTAACCCTAGTTGGATTACTAGCACAAATCATTTGCACAAATGAAACAACTAATCACTTATCACCTGTACCATTCAAACAATCAATACACTACACGGATCTAACGAAACTTACTCAGATTTCCTGGATTGGGAGAACATAAGCACATGATTTCCATTCCAAAAAGGGGGAGGCAGGAGTAACCAGAGAAACCCTATGATCTGTTTGACACATAAATGGGTATAGATGACTAACCAGCTGTCCGTCGTCGTCGGAGTCATCGCCGGAGTGTTTGTCAGAGTCGTCGCCAGAGTGGTCATCGGAGTCGGCGTGGAACTCCGCCTCCGGCTGTGGAAGCTCAACGTCGTCGACGACGTCAGGGTTCAGCGTTAACTCACCGGCGGTGACGGCAACGTCTGTCTCCATCTCCATGCCGTGCTTCGGTGCTTTAGCAGCCCCAACGTCGCCACTCCCTCCGATGGGGCGCTTCGGCGGCATCCTCATACATTGATGGCTTTGAGGACTGAGAGCGGCGTCGAGGATGCAAGCGGAGAGAGAGGATTGTGTGTGCGTAGCGAGGATGGGGGTGCGGCCGCTCGGGCGCTCCATCAATATGGAGTAGTGGGAGTTGTGGGAAAGAGGCGGGCGGCGGTCAAACCGATGGCTCGCCTCCCGGTGAGCTTGCACACCGCACAGCTACTCACACGCCTCCCGATGACACTATGCAGCGAGCACGCCTCCGTCAATTCACACACCTGCACACACGCCTCCCCATCTGCCTGCGCGGAGACTGCTCGCATGCGTCTCGTCAACTCACGCCTGCTCGCACGCCACACGGGTCGCGCGGCGGCACGTATATTTTTTCTATTTGTTTGATTAATGGTGTCGCTTTATTGCTTAACCGAAGCATGGCATGTATCCATTGTTGGTCTAACGCTCATGGTTCGAATAAATAATCCATTTGGAATATTGGTTCCCAATTATTAATAATCTCTCGTCTGTAATTAGATAAAGATTACATCAAAACTGGTCTCAAATTTGACAAAAAAAGTACAATGCCACTTTGTATTGGTGTCCATATGACAACACGATAAGTTGCATGAACTTCTAATAAGTTTTGGATGCACTAGAATTTAAAAATCAAGATTCTCAATGTTTGAAATTAGTTGCACGGGGAGTAAACATGCACCTAGTGAGACACATGTGTTTTTGTAATCCATTTAGGTGCACTGTCACGTGTGCATGTAGCTCAAATTTAATTATTGCACATTATACCCATAGTAAATCAATCAATCAATGTACTAAAACGTCTAAATGATCTCTGTAATTTTCTTGAAATTAAAACATCCCTCCTTTGGTAACATGTATGTTCAGGGCGGGATAATTAATTTAACATGCATCGTAGTTGCGATGGATTCACGGTGTGTGTGTGTGTGTGTTGGTTTGTGCATCTGGGGTCGCAGTATACTAAGAGTTGTGAGCCACCGTCTGGGTTGGCCATTTTGTTAGGCAGGCTGGTGCCACATCAGAGTCATGAAATCGTTATTTAAAACATTACACAACCCTTTCATACATGAATGGCCCTGTTTGGATCCATGTGTTAGAGTTGGTTTGGGTTAGTTTGGACTCAACTAACCCGAAAATATCCAAACAGGAGGTTTTTTTTGGTTTAGAAGCATCTAACCCACCCCAAAAAACTAACCCACCCAAGAGGTGCTTATTTGGGTTAGTTCTTGAAGAAAAAGAGCAAATGATTGCGAAAGAGCATTTATTGTCAATCCAACCCTGCCATCGAAACACCTCTTTGGTTAGAGTTAGTTCAGGGTTAGTTTAGGGTTAGAATCTAACTCTAACCTCTAACCAAGTTAGAGTATCGAAAGAGTGCCAATGTTTTGCCACATGCAGTCGATGGTTGTCCTACACGACACTCGATACTCGCGTGTGACGCTTTCTGTGGGCCCGCGAGGTCTTCGTCCATCACTTTGAGGAACAGCCGACAGTGAGGTTAGTTTGACCAGCAAGATAGAATCTTTTTTGTTTGTGTTATGGTGGTATATAGTACGCGTCGAAGAGGTGGAAGGGGACTAGCATATATACTATATGTATGCGTCTGTGAACAAGTACACCTCACTCAGTGTCGGGACTTTTTGGTTACCGAGGCACGTGCCACATCAAAATTGTGAAATAGGTTATTCAAACATCACAGAACTTCTTTGTGGGCCACATGCATATATATCCTAGCTAGGACACTCACGTGTGACGCTTCCATCTATGGGCCCACGAGGCCATCGTCGATGCATGCATGCATGCATCACTTTGACCTACATCGGGAGAAGTTAATTAATTTACCATCGATGAGGATTCTTTTGGGCTGTACATATATTACGGCAGGAGCATATAGTATGCGATGAAGAGGGGGGAAGGGGACCATCATATGTAGTACGCTTGATATGAACCTCGCTCTGTGTGGGTGCATGGTTTACGGTTTTTGAGGCATGTGGCACATCAAAGTTGTGCATTTTGGGTATTCAACATATATATGTTTGGCCCACATGCAAAGCGGTGTTGGTTGTCCTCTCACACCCACTTAAGCGGTTATCAGCGATATCAATGCTTTCCATCTGTGGGCTCGCTTGGTCCATCACTTATTTTGCCTGACAACAAGAGAGGTTATTTTGACTTAGGAGGGGATTATTATTTTTGCTCTGGGATGACATGCATGATACACTTTGAGCACACACATGCATGTGTACGCATGAATCCCTCCCATCGAGTTGAAGTGGCTAGTACAACGACACCATCATGTACCGATCTCGCTCGGTGGGGAGCTACTGTACGATTTTTGACACACGCGCCAGATCAATGTTGTGTATTCAAACATGCATGCACGCATCACCTCCATACATATGCATGTAGCGGTTGCCTTCAAACGATACACTCCCTCGCGTGGTTATTGGTGACAAGCCAATATATTCATGGGCCCGCATGGACATCCATGATCACCTTGACCAACAACAAGATAGGTTACCATGGCGGATTCTTCATTTGGTTCGTGTTATCGTAGTATAGGTCGTGGTGAGATTCAGACCTAATTAAGTTTGAGCGCATATACTATGCACGCATGCATGCATATATGAATCCCCGTCGTTGGCTTGAAGTGTGGTGTAACATACATATGCATTGTCGTCAACCTAACCCTCACTCGGTGTGGGGATTTCTAGTTCAAAATCACGGTGCCACATCAAAGTTGTTCCATTGTTACTCAAAAACACACCTCTCCATACATATGTTTGGGCCACACGCATGCAGTGGTTGTCTTCGGGGACTAGCTACTTGCGTGATTATTGGCGAGCTAGCCCATCTCCGGGGTCGCATGGATGGCCATCACTTTGACCGACAACAAGAGAGAGGTTGTATGACCAAGGTGGATTATTTTTGGTCGGTTTTACGACCCATCTTGGTGAGATATATGCCTCTTTGGCCCGCCGACTGAAAGT
>LR738711.1:653707346-653798019 GCA_902687465.1 Secale cereale
TAGCTACTTTGCACTTTGCTAGGTGAACCTCGGTTGGGGGGGCATGCATTCATAGCTTAGGAATCCCTTCGTGCCAACACGAGGGAGGGGGCTGCTAGCTCTACTTCACACTTTGCTAGAGGTGAACCTCGGTTGGGGGGCATGCATTCACAACTTAGGATTCCCTTCGTGCCGACATGAGGGAGGGGGCTGGTAGCTACTTCATGATACGTCTCCGACGTATCTACTTTTCCAAACACTTTTGCCCTTGTTTTGGACTCTAACTTGCATGATTTGAATGGAACTAACCCGGACTAACGCTGTTTTTAGCAGAACTGCCATGGTGTTATTTTGTGCAGAAATAAAAATTATCGGAATGACCTGAAATTCAACGGAGAATTATTTTGGAATATATAAAAAATATCTGCGAAAAGAACCAGACCAGGGGGCACACACCCTGTCCACGAGGGTGGGAGCGCGCCCCCTGCCTCATGGGCCCCCTGTTGCTCCACCGACGTATCCCCCGACTCCATATATTCTCTTTCGGGGAGAAAAAAACAGGGAGAAGGAATTATGATGTTTTACGATACAGAGCCGCCGCCAAGCCCTAATCTCTCTCGGGAGGGCTGATCTGGAGTCCGTTCGGGGCTTCGGAGAGTGGAGATCGTCGCCGTCGTCATAATCAAGCTTCCTCCATCACCAATTCCATGATGCTCACCGCCGTGCGTGAGCAATCCCATCGTAGGCTTGCTGGACGATGATGGGCTGGATGAGATTTACCATGTAATCGAGTTAGTTTTGTTAGGGTTTGATCCCTAGTATCCACTATGTTCTAAGATTGATGTTGCTATGACTTTGCCATGCTTAATGCTTGTCACTAGGGCCCGAGTGCCATGATTTCAGATCTGAACCTATTATGTTTTTCATGAATATATGTGTGTTCTTGATCCTATCTTGCAAGTCAATAGTCACCTACTATGTGTTATGATTCGGCAACCCCGAAGTGACAATAATCGGGACCACTCCAGGTGATGACCGTAGTTTGAGGAGTTCATGTATTCACTATGTGTTAATGCTTTGGTCCGGTACTCTATTAAAAGGAGGCCTTAATATCCCTTAGTTTCCATTAGGACCCCGCTGCCACGGTAGGGTAGGACAAAAGATGGCATGCAAGTTCTTTTCCATAAGCACGTATGACTATATTCGGAATACATGCCTACATTACATTGATGAACTGGAGCTAGTTCTGTGTCACCCTATGTTATAACTATTACATGAGGAATCACATCCAACATAATTATCCATCACTGATCCAATGCCTACGAGCTTTTCACATATTGCTTGTTGCTTATTTACTTTTCCGCTGCTACTATTACAATCACTACAAAAACACTATCGCTACTTTTGCTACCGTTACCGTTACTTCAATATTACCTTGCTACTAAATTACCTTGCTGCAGATACTAAGTTTCCAGGTGTGGTTGAATTGACAACTCAACTTCTAGTACTTAAGAGTATTCTTTGGCTCCCCTTGTGTCAAATCAATAAATTTGGGTTGAATACTTTACCCTAAAAAACTGTTGCGATCCCCTACACTTGTGGGTTATCAAGACGATTTCTGGCGCCGTTGCCGGAGAGCATAGCTATATTCTTTAAGTCACTTGGGATTTATATCCGTTGATCACTATGAAGAACTTGAAGGACTCAAAAACCAAGATCTTTCACTCAACTACGAGGGGAGGTAAGGAACTGCCATCTAGCTCTGCACTTGATTCACCCTCTGTTATGAGTAAATTGGCGACACCTACTCCTACTATTGAATCTGATATGTTGTATGTTCTTGATGATGCCACTTCTGCTATGTATGATGAAACTACTTCTATGCTTAATAATACCATGCCACTAGGTGAATTTCTAGATGAACAAATTGCTAAGGTTAGGGAGAATGCAAATATTGAAACTGATAATATTGATTAAAGTGATGATGAAGATTCTCCCCCTAGATATGAATTGCCTGTTATTCTTGAGGGTTATGTTATGGATGAAGAAACTGCTAGAGACTTTCTTGCTTGCAACGATAGATACAATCTTAAGAAATTATTAGCTAAGCTGAAAGAAAAGTCTTTGAATGCTAGAATGAAATATGACCATGCTTTTGCTACTTCACCTATCTTTGTTACTAATAAGGATTATGATTTCTCTGTTGATCCTGAGTTAATTACTTTGGTTGAATCTGATCCTTTCCATGGCTATGAATCTGAAACTATTGTGGCACATCTTACTAAGTTGAATGATATAGCCACCCTGTTTACCAATGAGGAAAATATTCGTTATTACTATATCCTTATGTTATTTCCATTCTCGTTAAAGGGTGATGCTAAGACATGGTTTAATTCTCTTGATCCTGGTTGTGGTGTAGTCCCCAGGATATGATTTATTACTTCTCTGCTAAATATTTCCCCGCTCATAAGAAACAAGCTGCCTTGCGGGAAATATATAATTTTGTGCAAACTGAAGAAGAGAGTCTCCCACAAGCTTGGGAGAGGCTTCTCCAATTACTTAATGCTTTGCCTGATCATCATCTTCAGAGGAATAAAATACTTGATGTCTTTTATAATGGACTAACCGATGCTTCCAGAGACCACCTGGATAGTTGTGCTGGTTGTGTTTTCAGGGAAAGAACAGTTAATCAAGCTGAATTACTATTGAATAATATGTTGACCAATGAAAATAATTGGACACTTCCTGAACCAGCTCCTAAGTCAACTCCGAAGAAAAGGGGTGTTCTATTTCTCAGTCCCGAAGATATGCAAGGGGCAAAGAAATCTATGAAAGAAAAAGGTATTAAAGCTGAAGATGTTAAGAATTTACCACCTATTGAATAAATACATGGTCTTGATAACCCGACATAGGTAGTAAAGGTAAATTCGCTTTATAGATTTTATGAAGGTGATATTCCTCGTTATAAGTCTGCTAGCCAATGCTTAGATGAGTTTGACAATTTTATTATGAAGCAAGAAAACTTCAATGCTTATGTTGGTAGACAATTGCAACATAATGCTTATATGATTGAACGCTTGAGTGATTATATGTCTAGAGTTAAAGGTGAATTGAAACTCATTAGTAAACATGCTTCTATGGTTACCACTCAAGTAGAACAAGTACTTAAAGCACAAAATGATTTGCTCAATGAATTAAATAGTAAGAAAAATGATAATGATGTTAGAGTTATGACTAGAGGTGGTAAAATGACTCAGAAACCTCTGTATCCTGAAGGACACCCTAAGAGAATTGAGCAAGATTCTCAGAGAGCTAATTTAGATGCACCTAGTTCTTCTAAGAAGAAGAAAAAGAAAAATTATAGGACTTTGCATGCTTCTAGTGAACCTGTTGCTGACACACCTGAGAATCCCAATGATATATGTATCTCTGATGCTGAGACACAATCTGGTAATGAACATGAACCTAGTGATAGTGTTAATAATGATGTTCATGATGATGCTCAACCTAGCAATGATAATGATGTAGAGATTGAACCTGCTGTTGA
This sequence comes from Secale cereale, assembly GCA_902687465.1. Taxonomy (NCBI): domain Eukaryota; kingdom Viridiplantae; phylum Streptophyta; class Magnoliopsida; order Poales; family Poaceae; genus Secale; species Secale cereale. Next base: position 653,710,873 of record LR738711.1, read on the forward strand.
TCTTGATAACCCACAATCAAAGAATCAACGTTATGATAAGAGAGACTTTGTTGCTAGGAAGCACGGAAAGGAAAGAGAACCATGGGTTCAGAAACCCATGCCCTTTCCTCCTAAACCATCCAAGAAAAAGGATGATGAGGATTTTGAGCGCTTTGCTGAAATGATTGGACCTGTCTTTTCGCGTATGTGTTTGACTGATATGCTTAAAAAAATCCTTATGCTAAGTATACGAAAGATATTATTACCAATAAAAGAAAATTACCTGAAGTTGAAATTTCCACCATGCTTGCCAATTACACTTTTAAGGGTGGAATACCTAAGAAAATAGGAGATCCAGGAGTACCTACTATACCTTGCTCCATCAAAAGAAACTATGTTAAAACTGCCTTATGTGATCTTGGAGCCGGTGTTAGTGTTATGCCTCTCTCTTTATATCGTAGACTTGACTTGTGTAAGCTGACACCTACTGAAATATCTTTGCAAATGACCGATAAATCAACTGCTATACCTATCGGTATTTGTGAGGATGTGCCTGTTGTGGTTGCTAATGTTACTATTCTAAAGGACTTTGTTATCTATGATATTCCCGAGGACGATAGTATGTCTATTATCCTTGGTAGACCCTTTTTAAATACTGCAGGGGCTGTTATTGATTTCAACAAAGGCAATGTCACTTTTCATGTCAATGGTAATGATCATACGATACACTTTTCGAGGAAACAACCTCAGGTCCACAGTATCAATTCTGTTGGAAAAATTTCAATGATTACTATTGGAGGTTTTGAATTTCCTCTTCCTACTTTCAAGAAGATATATGATATTCTTTTTGTTGGGGACACGCATATCCCCATTGAGGCAACCTAGTGTTATTCAAAAATTCTCCAGTTTCATGTTATTCAGAAAGAGTTTAATTAACAGACCTCATCAACCTTGTTAAAGGATTCCTTTTGATGAGCATGAGATGGGTGAATCTAGATAACACAACTTTCTGTACTATCCTTTTACTTTTTGTTAATTAGATTAAATAAAGCAAAAATAGTATTTTCTGTCTCTTTCCAGAGTTATCCGTGCAATAAAAAAATACCTCGAAAATAAAAGTTCTCCAAATGCCCCGAAAATGAAAAATGATTTTTTCCAGAATATTTGAGAATATTTGGCATTATTTTTCTCTTTTTATTGGTAGATTTATCAACGGTAAAGATGAAGCTTGCCACATGTGTGTACCAGATCTTAGTGTCCTCAAAAGTGCGGTATTAGGTGATAGACAATATAATTTGGGGGCTATTGTTGCACGTAGGTTACATCATAATGGTTTAAATGGAGATTTATTTGGTGGGATTTATTCCACTCGCATAGCTAATCATCTTGGTGTACCTATACATGAAAATGATGCAAACTTACCACCTGCTTATTTAGATTATAATGTTGTGGTTCGCCATCAGTTTGTAGAGAGGGATGAACAATCCCTCCAGTATCGACTAATATTTGACATGCGTCACACTGTCAATATTGCTCTCCCTGCTCCTACCTTCTTTAACTTCCAGGCAGAAGGGAGATATACTATAACCAAGGAGGAGGCGAATGAGTATCAGGAGACAATGAGGGCAGCTCATCTTCAGGATGCAGCTGATCAGGCAGTGGCCGCTGCATCTCAGTACAACCCCAACTACAACTTTGGATATCCGTGAGGCCAGTACTGGCCATAGACCAACTTAGGCCAAAAGCCTAAGCTTGGGGGAGTACATATTTCTCACCGACATTACATTCATGTTCACACATTTATTCCAATAATCGGTGCTGACACTCTTTCATTGTACTATCCATGCTAGTTTCAATTCTTTTCTTAGTCTTTTTCTTGTGTGTTAGAAAAACCTTAAGAAAAACAAAAAAAATTAGTTGTAGCTCTTAGCTAGTTTACTTTCCATGCCTGTAGTAATAGTAATTAAAAGAAAGCCCAAAAATATTTCTCGTTCTTCTTTTGCTTGTTGGGAGCATTCCCGTGTGAATAGTTTCTTTTCTTTCTTTGGGGGTCAAGAGGAGAAGACCATAATGAAAATGTTTAGTGGCTCTTATATGCATTACTGTTGATTTAACCATGAGCCATATTACTATGTCTTCTCTCTTGTATTAAATGCTTGCAGATTCCAGCTTAGTCCAATGCACGTGCACTATTATTATTATCCACACTGTCAGTGATATTACTAGCAGGTGTAAACCGGCTAGAGTAAACCGGATTATGATAATATAGTTGTATAATTGTAAACTTAGTAGAGATTACGGCCCATGAAAGTTTAGGGCCCATGTGTAAAGTTACGGTTTGTAAACCGTCCTATCATGTAAACTTGTAAGTCAAGGAAGAAAGAACAGAGACCGAGGCGGACACAAGTATGAGCCGGCCTCGGGACTCTGTAAACCGGACCGGGCGTTGCCTCCGATATAAAGGGACGACCCGGCGACGGTTGAGGGACAAGAAACAACCCGTCGAGACGCAGGCAAGCAATTAGCTCCCTGTTCATCGATGCCCAAGCAATACCAAACCAAACTAGACGTAGGCTTTTACCTTCATCGAAGGGGCCGAACTAGTATAAACCCTCTGTGTCCTTTGTGTGCTTTTAACCCCTTCAAGCTAACCCGTGCGATGGTTCCATCACTAAGTCCGTTAAACCGGACATCTGCCGTGCTAATTCCACGACAGTTGGCGCCCGTGGGGCCTCTGCACGATGGTTTCGAGTTCTTGAAGGGCAGCTTTGAAGGACTCAAGGGCTACGCGGTCGGCCGGATGACCAAGAGTCGATGCGGCCGGATCTACATCGACGATACAGGCTGGGGCCCGGAGGCCGATTCAATCGAATACGGGTACCGGGTTCCCTTCGGCGGCATCCACATTTTCATCGGCAAGATTGGTGAACCAGGACATGAGCCGGACGTCTTCCCCAACATCGTTGAGCCGGCTCAGCATGCAATATCGGCCCGGATTCAGCCTGCCATGAAGCGCGTCTTCGTCGGAGCAATTCACGGAGTCCAAGCCGAGGACGGATCGGATTCGGGTGGCGAGACAGTTGTCTATTCCGACGATGAATCCTGATCCGGAGAGACTGAATCCTTGTATCTGTTGCGGGACGGCCGGTCTGAGGGTGTGTCCGACGGAGACAGTATTCCGGACCCCTTTAATCTGCCAAACCGGGTGGCTGTCTTTATGGCCCGATCACATCCTATGCCGCAGTCCACGGTGAACGGGGCGATCACAGCAAAAGCTGGTGTAGGGGGGAGCGGCCAGGCCCTCTCGCCCTCTGACGCTCTATCCGCCTTGGTTGAGGAATTCACAACCCGGGCAGTAGCAGAGGTGGCTCCAGCAGACAAGGCGCAACACAATGCAGAACTCCTTCAGCTGAGGGGCCGGATCGAGCAAGCAAGAGAGGATCTGAAGGCAGAGAAAGCTATGATAGCAACAAGGCAGGCAGAGCTGGATTCTCAGGCCTTCCAGCTGAGGATGGATCATGCCTCGGCGTAAGGGGTAAGAAGTCGGAGGTATCAGTCTCGTCTACCGCCGGTCTATGAGGCGATGAATCTCTTCGGGGCGCCAGGAGCGGGAGCCAGCAATGATCCGGGGGTAAACCGGAGGACAACTCCAGTGAGGGGTGAGCCGGTTCAACAGCCCACTGCGGAGCAAGATCGACGGATTATATCCACGCCTCACATCCCCACTCCTCCGGGTCATTACTCAAACCCTTTGGATAACATTTTTGCTGCCGCTTCACGCCTGGCCGCTTTAACCATTGAGGGGACATCCCCCGTGGCAATGGAGGCACGCAGGGTCAAGGATCTGCTTAACACGGCGTTGACACAGCAGCAAGCGTATTCCTATAGCAGGGAGAGGCTTCATTCAACACCCCACCACAGCCGGAGTTATACTAGGCATTGGGATGAACCGGAGGTGTCCAGTAGTGAACGGAGGCGGCACCGTCACAGACAGGATAATCCGGTGGGCGCAGAGGCGCAAGCTCAGGAGGCAACAAACCGGGTTAGATCTGCGGCCCGCGAGGAGATCCACCAAACGATGCCGGTTCACACAACTACAGCAGTGACAGGAGTCACGACGAGTTCCTTTGGGGTGCAGTGTCTTGTCCCCGCTTTACGAAGCATGAAATTACCCAAAGATTTCAAAGGCCCGCGTAAAGTGCCTAACTACACAGCAGATTTGGCTCCAGAAGCTTGGGTTGAGAGTTACAAGATGGCTATGGATATGCTGGATGTGGATGAAGCGGCTTGCGCGAAGTACTTTACCATGATGCTTGAGGGTACAACCCGGACCTGGTTAAAGGGCTTACCACCTAATTCCATCGGATCATGGGGAGAGTTACGCCGCCAGTTTATCAAAAATTTCAAGGACACGTGCAAGCAGCCGATGTCAGTGGTGGACCTAGCGGCATATATACAAGGAGAGCAGGAGCCCACGAGTGCATGGGTCCGGCGAGTGTCAGAAATCTTGCACTCTTCGAATGGTATCAATCCCAGTACGGCAATAGTGACGCTGGAAAACAATTGCCGGTTCGAGTCTCTGAAGTTGAAAATGGGACGGCTCAAACGGGATTGTAATGACATGGGAACTCTCATGAGCGCTTTGGTAAAGTATGGGGACTCCGACAACACCAAGTACCCAGAAACGGATGGAGATAAATCTGGAAAGGCAAATAAACCCGGTAAACCGGCGCAGGCTAATCCGGTCGGAACAAGCTTCTTAGGCAAACAAAAGGCAAAGGGTGGCTCTGACTAAGTGGCCAACACCCAAGTCCAAGGGAGTTTTCAACGCAACAATGGTAAACCGCCCCCACAAACCGGCGGGGGGTTCGTTAGTTGGGAGCAAGAGTTGAATGAGCCTTGCCCGAAACACGTAACAAAGGAGCATCCATCTAAGCATACCTGGGGAGAATGCAAGGCCATGATGGAGGCCATGAACCGGGTCAGATCTAACAACAGGCCACCAGGCGGCGGATCAGGCCCCGGGTTTTACAGTCCGGGTCATCAGGGGAACGGCTCCGAATCAGGATATCGTGGCAACAACAATGGTTACAATAACCAAGGCAACCATCAGTATGGTCAGGGCAGTTACAATAGCCAAGGCAACCAACAGTATGGTCAGGGCGGTTACAATAGCCAAAACAACCAACAACAAGGCCAGGGTAATAGCAACAATCAAGGCAGTCAGCAGCATCAACAGCAGCCGCAATCCGGATATCAAAGTAATCCAAAGGAGCTGAGTAGTGGACAGTATCATGTGTTCACTACGAGTTTGTGCAAATGGGATAAAAAAAAATTAAAACGGGCGGTCCACGCGGTTGAACTGGCGACACCGTGATTCCTGCACTGGTCGGAGCAACCTATTGTGTGGAGCAGAGAGGATCACCCGCCGTGAGTTGATAATCCGCCCCAATTGGCCTTAGTGGTAGCACCACAGGTGGGTGGCTACAAATTCACCAAAGTTCTCATGGACGGCGGCAGCAGCATCAATATATTGTACTATGAGACTTTCCGTCGCCTGGGGCTAACAGATAAGAAGCTAAGGCAGTCAAACACGATGTTTCATGGAGTAGTGCGAGGTAAATCAGCTTACCCGGTTGGGAAAATTGACCTAGAAGTTACCTTTGGAGATGAACATGATTCCAGGTCGGAGATGATAACCTTTGAAGTTGTCAAGATCCGGAGCCCATATCATGCCTTGTTCGGACGACCGGTTTACGCCAAGTTCATGGCTAGGCCGTGCTATGTTTATCTACAGCTCAAGATGCCGGGTCACAAAGGAACCATCGCGGTTCATGGGAGTCGCAAGATTGCATTGGAGTGCGAAGAAGGAGACGCTACCTATGCGGAGGCAGTATGTGCTACGGAAGAGTTGAAGTTTTACAAAGACAATGTTGATCCGGCAGATATGTCCCCGTTGAAGAAGCCAACTACAGAGCATGATCCGACGTTGAAATTCAAGTCTGCACAGGAAACCAAGCAAGTTGACTTTGTGCCACGCGATTCATCCAAGCAGTTCACTATCAGTGCTAACCTTGATCCTAAATAGGAAAGCGCGCTCGAGTTCATCTGTGAGAATCAGGATATCTTTGCATGGAAAGCTTCTGACATGCCAGGTATACCGAGGGAACTCGCTGAGCACAGTCTTAACATTGATCCGAAGTTTAAACCAGTCAAGCAATATTTGCGCCGCTTCAACGAAGAAAGGCGCAAGGCTATAGGAGAAGAAGTGGCCAGACTTTTGGCCGCAGGGTTCATAGTTGAAGTTTTTCATCCGGAGTGGTTGGCTAATCCGGTGCTGGTGTTAAAGAAAAATGGAAAGTGGAGAATGTGTGTGGATTACACGGATCTAAACAAAGCTTGTCCAACCGACCCTTTTGCCCTCCCTCGTATTGATCAGATCATCGATGCTACGGCGGGATGTGAGCGGCTAAGTTTTTTGGATGCATATTCAGGGTATCACCAGATCAAGACAGCAGTTAAATATCAGGAGAAGACAGCCTTCATAACTCCTTTGGGTGCTTTTTGCTATGTGTCTATGCCTTTTGGGCTCAAGAGTGCCCAAGCAACTTACCAGCGTTGCGTACAGAATTGTCTTAAGGGGCAGATAGGGAGAAATGTTCATACTTATGTGGATGATATTGTGGTGAAATCAAGGAAGGAGGAGACGCTGATAGAGGACCTCAAGGAGACCTTCGACAACCTTCGAGCCTATAAAATGATGATTAATCCGGAGAAGTGTGCTTTCGGTGTTCCGGCGGGCAAACTCCTTGGATTCTTGGTGTCAAACAGAGGAATAGAAGCCAATCCGGAGAAGATCAAGGCAATCACGTCTTTGACTAAGTCGGCTTGCATCAATGATGTTCAGCGTATCGCTGGCCGGATCACAGCGTTGAGCCGGTTCATCAGCCTTCTGGGAGAGAAAGCAATTCCGCTTTATCAGATGTTGAAAAAGACAGACCGGTTTATATGGAGTGATGAGGCAAACGCTGCGTTTGAGGATTTGAAGCGGCAACTGGTAGAGCCGCCGGTCCTCGCTGCCCCCGTTGATAATGAGCCATTGCTGTTATACGTTGCCGCCAATGCACGGGCAGTCAGCGTGGCAATCGTGGTTGAGCGCAAGGAAGCAGGAAAGGAATATCCGGTTCAACGTCCAGTCTATTATGTCAGTGAAGTTCTCATTGAATCCAAACAAAGGTACCCGCATTGGCAGAAGCTGGTATATGGCATGTTCATGGCAAACTGGAAGTTGAAGCATTATTTCCAAGGCCACCCAATAACTGTTGTTAGTTCAGCACCATTGGGGGATATAATCCCGAACAAGGAAGCTACTAGCAGAGTAGCGAAGTGGGCCATTGAGCTTAGCCCACACGGATTAAAGTATGTGCCACGCACCGCTATCAAATCCCAAGCATTGGTAGATTTCATAAATGATTGGACAGAATTGCAAGCACCAGAGGAGAAGCCGGATCTTACATACTGGACGATTCATTTTGATGGTTCAAGGCAGTTAGAAGGCTCGGGGGCTGGAGTTGTTTTAACCTCCCCGCGAGGTGACAAGTTTTGTTATGTCCTCCGTTTACTGTTTCCTTGTACTAACAATGCAGCAGAGTATGAAGCATTGCTTCATGGCCTACGGATGGCTAAGGAGATGAACTTGAGCCGGGTCAAGTGTTTTGGCGATTCAGATTTAGTGGCACAACAAGTATCCGGCAAATGGGATTCAAGAGACCCCCTCATGGCAGCTTACAGACGAGAAGTTGAAGCAGTCGCAGGATATTTCAAAGGATATCAGGTGGATCACATAGACCGGCGAAAAAATGAAGCGGCCGATGCTCTAAGCCGGCTGGGTTCTTAACGTAAACCGGTGCCACCACATACTTTTTTGGATGAGCTACACAGTCCATCAGTTCAGGTCTCGTCGGAGGAGGATTTGGCCGTTCCTGATCCGGAGGCACAGCTAGTTGCGACACTTCACGTTATCCCGGATTGGACACTCCCTTATTTGGCATATCTAAGCCGTGGAGAGTTGCCGGATGATGAGATTGAAGCAAGGCAGATAATCCGGCGCTCCAAATCCATGACAATTGTAAACGGAGAACTTCACCATCGCAGTGTTTCTGGAGCATTTCAGCGGTGTGTGTCATGTGAGGAAGGGTGTGATATCCTTCGTGAGATCCATGAAGGGGATTGTGGTCATCATGCCGGTTCAAAATCCTTGGTGGTTAAAGCTTTTCGACATGGGTTCTATTGGCTGACAGCCCATGCTGATGCGGCCGATCTAGTCCGGAGATGCGATGCTTGTCAGAAGTTTTCACGACGTGCTCTTGTTTCGGCACAGGAGCTCCGGATGATACCGATTACTTGGCCGTTTGGGACTTGGGGGCTCGATATGGTTGGGCCTTTCAAACGATCCCAAGATCAAAAAACTCATCTGCTGGTTGTTGTGGATAAGTTTACAAAGTGGATTGAGGCAGAGCCTGTGAGCAAGTGTGATGCGGCAACATCGGTTAAATTCATCAAAAAGGTAATTTTCCGGTTTGGCTTTCCACACAACATCATCACAGACAATGGCACCAATTTATCTAAAGGGGAGATGGAAGAGTTTTGTCAACGAGAGCATATTCATCTAGATGTATCTTCTGTAGCTCACCCTCAATCCAATGGTCAAGCTGAAAGAGCAAATCAGGAGATTTTGCGAGGTATCAAGCCCCGGCTTATGACTCCCCTGCAAAGAACACCAGGGTGCTGGGTTGAGGAGTTACCTTCTGTCCTCTGGAGCATCAATACTATGCCGAACCGGTCCACAGGTTATACACCTTTCTTTATGGTGTATGGTGCTGAAGCGGTCCTTCCAAGTGATATCCGTCATGATTCACCACGGGTGACGGCTTATGTTGAAGCGGCCAATGAGTGAGCAAGACAAGACAGCTTGGACCGGCTAGATGAAGAGCGTGACATAGCAGCAGCACGATCCGCGATTTATCAACAGGACTTGCGCAGATGTCACAGTCACCAGATCAAGACCAGGACGTTCCAGGAGGGAGATTTGGTACTCCGGCTCATCCAAGACCAAACAGACATGCACAAACTATCCCCGCCTTGGGAAGGGCCCTTCGTGGTCAGCAAGAATCTACACAACGGTTCATATTACCTAGTGGACGTTCGAGAACACAAGGACTCACGGACATCGGAGGAAGAGACAAAGAGGCCGTGGAACATCGCCCTCTTGCGGCCCTACTATACCTGAGCCATGAGCTCTGATGTATCCTATGTATATATTATGATTAATGAATAAACCGGCACCCTCGATAAACCGGGGGATCAGCCTTTTTTCCAATATAAATATCTTATGGTGATATCCATCTAAAGTTTATTTCTCTTACTATATATCATTTTCATTAAGAAAATAAGATGCTTTGATCAGTTTATCTGGTTATGCAGGACAACTCCCATATAGGTACTCTGCATCTATAGTCACTAAAGGGCATTCCTGTTCAAACATAGGTCATATTCGAACCAAAGAGAACATAGCAAAGGCCACTAGCAGGGCTACGGATCTTATTCGAATCCTAGCTTAGCCCCTATGGTCCGGTTTATATGATCGTATTCGAATCATAAGCTCCTTGGATCGTATTCGAATCCATTGATTGGCCTAAAGTTTCAAGGCAACTAGGGGGCTACGGATCGTATTCGAATCCTAGCTTAGCCCCTATGGTCCGGTTTATATGATCGTATTCGAATCATAAGCTCCTTGGATCGTATTCGAATCCATTGATTGGCTAAAAGTTTCAAGGCCACTAGGGGGCTACGGATCGTATTCGAATCCTAGCTTAGCCCCTATGGTCCGGTTTATATGATCGTATTCGAATCATAAGCTCCTTGGATCGTATTCGAATCCATTGATTGGCTAAAATTTCACGGTCACTAGGGGGCTACGGATCGTATTCGAATCCTAGCTTAGCCCCTGGTGATCTGGTTTACTGATTGTATTCGAATCAGAAGTCTCGATTTGGAGCCTGGCAGCTCGCAAAAAGCCTCGACTACATGGTTTTATTTGCAAACCCGTGTTTTTGTATGTGTTCTCATGTGTTTCTATGGTTCTTTGATCCGGAGTGGGACAACTTCAAGGTTGACCACATATATTCAAAAGTCTGGACACAGAGTTCCAGCATTATTTAAACCAGTAGCTTCTGTAAACCCGGAATTATTATTGGGTCTATCCCAACAGAGCCAAGAGCTACCTCAGAAAACTGCAAAGTTCGCCGGATTAAGGATGTCAAGCATACTTAATCCAAGGTATGAAATTCTTTTCGGTATAACACAGACATTCATTTGATATATATGAGAACAATTTAATCAGTCCGGCGGTAAAACCGCTAGGATATCTTTTTAATGTTGTCTATGCAGATACAGACAATATGAAAGATAAACCATAGCAGGCAAAGAATTTAAATTGGCAGACGCCAAAGAAAAAGTTGGAACATCCGGATCAAAGCAGCAATGTTTCGAGCTATCCTATTACAAGGCATCACAAGCCTGAACGGATTAAAGTTTTTTCTCGACAAACAGAATACAACAACTATAAAGTTAAACTGTGTGGCCTATGCTTCTTCCTGCTGTGACGGCTGAGGATCAACTCGTTCCGAAGCTTCTTCATCTTCCTAAAGCGGCTGAAAGTCAGGAATGCGCCAATCGATCTTTGATAAAGCACAGAAGTACATCTCTTCAGTAATCAGATCAGACGGATCAACATCTGGGGCGAAAGTGTGGGGGCGCACTGGTGGGATTAGATTTTCGGTCTCATAAACCGGCCGATCCACCCGCTCATTCTTTAAATCGTACGCCGGATGATACCTGGTCAAGTCTGATTCGACAGCAAGCTTGCTAGAGAGAGGACGCATCTCCTTAGTCAAAGCATGAAGGTCTTTGCCAGTGAAGGCCGATCCGTCTTCGTTGGTGCTGGGATACCCGTTTAGGGCTTCTTCCGGATCAAAGTCTGGAGCCCACGCTTTGGCCCTGGTGAGCGCTACAAGAGAACCGGCTCGGCCAGCAGACTTCTTCACCTCTTCCAAGCGTGCAGGCAAGATAGACAACTTCTCCAGAGTACCTTGGATAGTGGTGGGGGCCGATTTATTAAAAGACATTGCACTTATAATCCTTTGAGCGCCCGAATACAGCTGCTCAACAAGAGTATAAGAAGCCTTGAGTTTCTTCCGAAGGTCATCCCCAAGATGGGTGACGCGTCGCCCTGCATATGGTTATCATAGTTAAGCCGGAACGTACTAAAGGATGCAGAGATGAAGACACATGCAAGTTAAGTATTTACCAAAGACGGCAGAAGTCATCAGCTCTATTTGCTGCTTTAAACCGGTCAGCTCTTGTGTCACCGGGTTAAGAGCCTCCTCAGCATCCTTTGCTCTCTTTTCAAGAGCGTTCTTCTGCACCTCCCAAGTTGACCGCTCCGATTCAAAATATTTCTTCAACTGTTCAGCAGTGGTTAAGCTCAGCGCCAGATCTTTTTTGGCCTTGGCAGCAGCAGATTCAGTTTCAGCATGTCTATTCCGGAGTTCAATTATTTCTTCAGCCCTCCGGTTCAAATCAGCCTGCAAGGGAAATCAAGTGGAATAAATGACAAAATTCAGACAAGTCTCAAGCACATAACCAAGTTATCCACTTGATACTTGGGGGCTAATGAGCAGTTGAAGTATCAAAGAGTGACAATTAAAGATAAGTCTCAAGCACACAAACAAGTTGTCTACTTGACATTTGGGGGCTAATGGGCAGTTGAAACATCGAAAGAAATATTCAGACAAGTCCCAGGCACATAAACCGAGTTATGCCCCTGGCACTTGGGGGCTAATGTAAGATTATTTTCTCATATTTGAAAGTACCGGTTCACCTTTCAACAAAGCTAAACCGGAACTTGGGGGCTACCATGACATAGCCAGAAATACAAAAAAATGCAAAAGCAAAAGACAAGTAAGATACCTCATATCTGTCCTTCATCATATTGACCAAGCCCGCTTCATAGTCCCGACTAGTATGAAGCCGGTTCAAATACCCAGAATAAAGCTCCTGGGCACTCAGCTCGGCGTAACTAGACAAGTCTGTACTCCATTTGCCCTTCTCTTGCTGGAGTTTCTCCGCTTTAGCAGTATGCTTGGCAAAAACAACAGGCTCAGCAGGAGCGGTATAACCTGTACCTGTTATTTGAATATCCGGAGAAGAGGCAGCTGCCGGTTGTGGAGTGGCAGTATGAACCGGGCTAGCGGGAGCCGGGCTGGTCCGAGTAGGGTTGGCCTGGGTAGGACTTGCCGGTTCATGGACATCTTCAGTGTTGGGATTTTCAGGAGCAGTAGCATGATCATGATCCATGGGAGTAGGGTTGTCAAGCTGAACTATAGGTTCATTCTCCGGAGGGATGACTGTATCCGGATCAGCCGCCGGATCATCATTGACAGTCTCAGCAGCCGTTTTGCTGGCCTTTGCCCTTTTGCTAGGTTTGGGTTTGCTGAAAGGAATTGGAAAAGAAATCAGAGTCACAAAAGCAAATACAAAGGTAAACCGGATGAGGTAAAGGACTTACCTAGGGATGGTCTTCAGAGTTGGGACCTGTGTGGCGGTTGATTCGCTAGAAGATGATAAAGGAGTTTCTTGATAATTAGGATCAGATGGCTTAAGTCGTTTGCGTATAAGTCCGGCCTTGGGATGAAGAAGAGTTGGAGAAAGTAAAACCTCAGAGCGGCGCCTCCGAGCCGGAGTGAGAGATATTCTGGAAGACTCGACTACATGACCACTATGGCGTGTAGTCCGGCGGGCTTCATGTTGCTGTTTCTTCAAAAGAAAATTGGGGTCCAATTGAGCGTAAGGATGAGAAAAAGGGTACTTCCGAGATGCTTTACGAATTTTGGGCACCGACGGTTCAGAATCTGAAGAAAGAGTGATTACCTCAGTTTCGGCCGCTTTATCAGTTTCAGCCAAATCCTGTGAAAGGACACTGTTAAACATAAATCGGGATAAAAGAGAACAAGGCATATCAGGATTAACTCATACCTCAGAATCCGGATCATCTTCTTCTTCAACTTGTGAACCGGAGCCAGCAACTGCTTTTTCATTTTTACAGCAAAGGTTTTCCGGCGCGGCTGTTTGCCTGACTTATCCTGAGGTTTCCTTTTCCAGAAAGGATCGTCGGCCTGTGGAGAAGATGAGAGATAAATAAAAGATAATTTAAATGGACGGATTAGAAACAAACAGAAGGGATTAAGGCTTACCGCTGGCAGTTTGTTCTTCTTATAGTATGGAGCCAATCCGGTTTTGCCACATTCCTCCAAAGAAATGTTGAGCATTTTCTTGGCAGATTCAATGACTTCCTTTTCAGAAAGCGTTACGTCGGAAAACCGCTGAGGATCATTTGATTTTCCAGAATACTGATACATTAAACCGGAGCGCCGGCTCAGAGGGAGGATACTCCAGGCAAGCCAGCAATGCATAAAGTCAACTCCAGTCAATCCGTTGGCCATAAAGGCTTTGAGTTTGGCGAGTTGAGAGGCGAATCGGGGCCGTTCTGAAGAGCTGAGACGCTGTGGCAGTGGATGATCTTCAGGAAGACGATGTTCGCGATAACCCGGCAGTGGGTTCTCTCCTTCGGGTGAAGTATCGTGGCAAAAGAACCAAAATTTGTTCCAATCCTTGGGGTGTGTATGGAGAGCAGCGTGAGGAAAGACCACGTCTCTTCTCTTTTGAATGCTAACCCCACCTAGTTCTTGATGAGGACCGCCAGTAAACTCAGTTCGCCGGTTCAAATGGAAAAAATCCCGGAACAAGTCGACTGATGGCTCCTCTTGAAGATACACCTCGGAGAAAACTTGGAAATCACAGATATTTGATATGGAGTTTGGGCCTATGTCCTGAGGATGAAGCTGAAAAGCGGCTAGTACGTCCCAAAAGAATTTTGAACCGGGAGAACTGAAACCCCGGGCTATATGATCAAAGAAAACAATAACTTCTCCTTCTTTGGGAGTAGGGGGGCATTCATTTCCTGGGGCCCGCCATTTCAGAGCTGCTTGAGGGCCCAGAGTGCCAACTGCAGCAGCATTAGCTAAGTCTTCTTCCGTAATGATGGAAGGAACCCAGTCGCAAGAAACGAACTGCTTGGCAGACATATTAGCAGAAGGAAAGGTGCTGAAAAAGGTGAAGTATAAAATCCGGATTATTCAAGTACAGAGGCATAAACCGGATCACATATGTAAACTCACAACGACGGTTTAGACAAGGGACTAATGGCGTGGACAACCCGGAAGCAAGTAGGAAACGAGCTGCTACCGGCTTATGACAACAAAAAAGAAAGAAGCTAAACCGTCGGGTTCATGGTGGATACGTTGCAGAAACAATGCATGAATGACTAAACCGGCGAGAATCTTACAGATCTATGAGGATGAAGAAACAGGTTTCTACAAAAGGCTAAGGTAAAACAGATCTGGGCGGTAAGAAAAAGCGGAAATTTATGCAGGTCTGTTACAGAAGAACTGCGGGGGTCTTATACAGAGCGAATGAATCTAAAGATTGAATCTAATGCCAAGTCTAAGCATAAGGCAGCGGAGCGGGAGCAAGTTTCGAAGATAAATTTAAGGTTGAGCCTATTACAAGCATGGCGTATAGGACGAACAGCCGAAGCTTTGAGGACTTAATGGCGGAAACATGGTGAAACCCTAAGCTATAGATCTAGAGCGAGGGAAAAAAGGGATACCTGAGGCAGAAGGAAACGACAGGCGGCGAGTTATCTAGTCGCGTTTAGGTTGATGCAGCGGCCGGACTTGCGGGCGACGGCGAGCTCGACGGACGGCGGCGGAAGCTCGGGTGCGGAGACGGAGGAAGAAGAAGCAGAAGGGGAAAGAGATGGGCCTCAGCGGTATTTATAGGCCGAGGAGAGACGAAACTGTAAGCGCGGGATTTGAGGAAGAAAGAGATTGGATAAAGATTCCCCTGTCGCCTCGATTCTCGGGATGGCCTTTAAAGCAAAGATAATAAACAGCTGTGCGCGATAAATATGGAAGTGATGTCATGATCGAATCAAGTGATTTCCAGGGATGACGTCATCGCCGGTTTACAAAAACTGAGAAGATACAAGAAAGAAGGTTATGCAAGATTGAGAAGACTGACATGAACAAGTTCAAATCATTCTGGGGCCTAATGTCAGGGATATTACTAGTAGGTGTAAACCGGCTAGAGTAAACCAGATTATGATAATATAGTTGTATAATTGTAAACTCAGTAGAGATTACGGCCCATGAAGGTTTAGGGCCCATGTGTAAAGTTACGGTTTGTAAACCGTCCTATCATGTAAACTTGTAAGTCAAGGAAGAAAGAACAGAGACCGAGGCGGCCACAAGTATGAGCCGGCCTCGGGACTCTGTAAACCGGACCGGGCGTTGCCTCCTATATAAAGGGACGACCCGACGACGATTGAGGGACAAGAAACAACCCGTCGAGACGCAGGCAAGCAATCAGCTCCCTGTTCATCGATGCCCAAGCAATACCAAACCAAACAAGACGTAGGCTTTTACCTTCATCGAAGGGGCCGAACTAGTATAAACCCGCTGTGTCCTTTGTGTGCTTTTAACCCCTTCAAGCTAACCCGTGCGATGGTTCCATCACTAAGTCCGTTAAACCGGACATCTGCCGTGCTAATTCCACGATACACACCGTTCGGTCATGCGAGGGAAAGGCAATAACGACGATATATGATGAATTGATTGATATGAGAAAAACTGGTATGAACTCGACCTCTCTTGTTTTTGTAAATATGATAGTTCATCGTTCCTGATTCAGCTTGTTATGAATGAAACATGCTTGCAATGACAATTAGAGATCATAGCTGCTTATGCCATGCTTAATTAGCTAAGAGTTTATAATGGTCTATCTTGCGTGCCAACATGATATTAAAATGGTTGTGATGTGGTATGATAGGGTGGTATCCTCCTTTGAACGATTCAAGTGGTCTGACTTGGCACATGTTCATGCATGTAGTTGAAACGAATCAACATAGCCTCCACGATATTTATATTCATGGTGATTTATATCCTACTCATGCTTGCATTCATTGTTGATTAATTTTAGTGCATGTTCATGACTGTTGTCGCTCTCTAGCTGGTCGCTTCCCAGTCTCTTTCTAGCCTTCACCTATACTAAGCGGGATTACTGCTTGTGCATCCACTTCCATAAACCGCAAAGTTAATCCATATGAGTCCACCATACCTTCCTATATGCGGTATCTACCTGCCGTTCCAAGTAAATTTGTATGTGCCAAACTCTAAACCTTCAAATGAAATTCTGTTTTGTATGCTTGAACTGCTCATGTATCAACTGGAGCTGTCTATATCTTCCATGCTAGGTGGGTTATTCTCACGATGAGTGGACTCCGCTCATCATTCATGAGAAAATGGCTGGTAACCGGGATGCCCAGTCCCATGCTCAAATCATAATAATTAAACAAAACTCGCCCAGGGTTGTTGCTTGTTTGGACGGTACACATTGTTTCGGGCTAGCCATGGATTGTGCTTGTTGGTGGTTGGGGGAGTATAAACTTTACCATTCTGTTTGGAACCACCTATAATGTGTGTAGCATGGAAGATATCGAAATTTTTGGTTGCTATGTTGACAATGAGAGTATACCGCTCAAAATATTATTCATCTCTATTTAAAAATCGAGCTCTGGCACCTCTACAAATCCCCGCTTCCCTCTGCGAAGGGCCTATCTATTTACTTTTATTCTGAGTCATCATTCTCTTATTAAAGAGCACCAGTTGGAGAGCACCGCTGTCATTTGCATGTATTGCTATTAATTTGCATTGAGTATGATTGTGATTGGATCTCTTTTACCATGAATTATAATGTCTAGTTAGTCCTTGATCTTTAAAGGTTCTCTACATTTATGTTTTGTGGTATCAGAAAGGGCTAGCAAGATACCATCTTGTTATATCATATTATGATTGTTTTGAGAAAGTGTTGTCATTCGAGGTTTATTATTATTGCTCGCTAGTTGATTATACAATTGATATGAGTAGACATGAGACTTGAAAGTTATTGTGAATGTGGTTAGTTCATGATCTTTGCTGAAAACTTGAATGATGGCTTTACATATTTACAACAACAAGAGCAAACAGAGTTTGTCAAAGTTTTTCTTTATCACTTTCAGTTTATCAACTGAAGTGCTTGAGGACAAGCAAAGGTTTAAGCTTGGGGGAGTTGATACGTCTCCAACGTATCTACTTTTCCAAACACTTTTGCCCTTGTTTTGGACTCTAACTTGCATGATTTGAATGGAACTAACCTGGACTGACGCTATTTTTAGCAGAACTGCCATGGTGTTATTTTTGTGCAGAAATAAAAGTTCTCGGAATGACCTGAAATTCAACAGAGAATTATTTTGTGAAGGAAATATGCCCTAGAGGCAATAATAAAATTGTTATTTATATTTCCTTATATCATGATAAATGTTTATTATTCATGCTAGAATTGTATTAACTGGAAACTTAGTACATGTGTGAATACATAGACCAAAATAGAGTGTCCCTAGTATGCCTCTACTAGACTAGCTCGTTAATCGAAGATGGTTATGTTTCGTAACCATAGACATGAGTTGTCATTTGATCAACAGGATCACATCATTAGGACAAGACCCATCCGTTAGCTTAGCAACTTGATCGTTTAGTTTTACTGCTATTGCATTCTTCTTGACTTATACATGTTCCTATTACTATGAGATTATGCAACTCCCAAATATTGAAGGAACACCTTGTGTGCTATCAAACGTCACAACGTAACTGGGTGATTATAAAGATGCTCCACAGGTGTCTCCGAAGGTGTTTGTGGTGTTGGCATAGATCGAGAATAGGATTTTTCACTCCGAGTGTCGGATAGGTATCTCTGGGCCCTCTCGGTAATACACATCGTAATAAGCCTTACAAGCAAATGACTAATGAGTTAGTCACGAGATGATGTATTACGGAACTAGTAAAGAGACTTGCCGGTAACGAGGTTGAACTAGGTATGATGATACCGACGATCAAATCTCGGGCAAGTAACATACCGATGACAAAGGGAACAACGTATGTTGTTGTGCGGTTTGACCGATAAAGTTCTTCCTAGAATATGTAGGAACCAGTATGAGCATCCAAGTTCTGCTATTGGTTATTGACGAGAGAAATTTCTCGGTCATGTCTACATAGTTCTTGAACCCGTAGGGTCCGCACTCTTAACGTTCGATGACAATTTGTATTATGAGTTATATGATTTGATGACCGGCGTTTGTTTGGAGTCCTGGATGAGATCACGGACATGATGAACAGTCTCAAAATGGTCGAGACATAAAGATCGATATATTGGAAGGCTATATTAGGACATCGGAAAGGTTCCGAGTGATTCAGGTATTTTTCGGAGTACCCGGAGAGTTGCGGGAATTCGTATTGGGCCTTAATGGGCCATACGAGAAAGGAGACAAAGGCCTGAAGGGTGGCCGCGCCCCTTCCCCATGGACTGGTCCGAATTGTACTAGGGAAAGGGGGCACCCCCTGCCTTCTTCTTCTCCCTTCCCCTTTTCCTATTCCATATGGGAGGAGGAATCCTACTAGGACTAGGGAGTCCTAGTAGGACTCCACACTTTGGCGCGCCCTATGAGGGTCAGCCTACTCCTCCCTCCATCCTTTATATACGTGGCCAGGGGGCACCTCATGGACACACAAGTTTATTTTAGCCGTGTGCGGTGCCTCTCTCCATAGATACACATCTCGGTCATATCATTGCAGTGCTTAGGCGAAGCCCTGCGCCGGTAGCTTCATCATCACCGTCACCACATCGTTGTGCTGACGAAACTCTCCCGTGACGCTCAACTGGATCAATAGCTCATGGGACATCATCAAGCTGAACATGTACTGAATGCGGAGGTGCCGTACGTTCGGTGCTTGGATTGGTTGGATCACGAAGACGTTCGACTACATCAACCGCGTCACTAGGCGCTTCCGCTTTCGGTCTACGAGGGTACGTAGACACACTCTCCCCTCTCGTTGCTATGCTTCTCCTAGATAGATTTTGCGCGATCGTAGGAATTTTATTGAAATACTATGTTCCCCAAAATTTTGGAATATATAAAAAATATCTGCGGAAATAACCACACCAGGGGACCCACACTCTGTCCACGAGGGTGGGGGCGCGCCCCCCTGGGCGCGCCTCCCTGCCTCATGGCCCCCCTGTTACTCCATCGACGTATCCCCCGACTCCATATATTCTCTTTCGGGGAGAAAAAAAATCAGGGATAAGGAATTATCGCGTTTTACGATATGGAGCCGCTACCAAGCCCTAATCTCTCTCGGGAGGGCTAGTCTGGAGTCCGTTCGGTGCTCCGGAGAGTGGAGATCATCGCCGTCATCATCATCAACCTTCCTCGATCACCAATTCCATGATGCTCACCGCCGTGCGTGAGTAATCCCATCGTAGGCTTGCTGGACGGTGATGGGTTGGATGAGATTTACCATGTAAGCGACTTAGTTTTGTTAGGGTTTGATCCCTAGTATCCACTATGTTCTAAGATTGATGTTCCTATGACTTTGCCATGCTTAATGCTTGTCACTAGGGCCCGAGTGCCATGATTTCAGATCTGAACCTATTATTTTTCATGAATATATGTGTGTTCTTGATCCTATCTTGCAAGTCAATAGTCACCTACCATGTGTTATGATCCGGCAACCCCGAAGTCACAATAATTGGGACCACTCCCGGTGATGACCGTAATTTGAGGAGTTCATGTATTCACTATGTGTTAATGCTTTGGTCCGGTACTCTATTAAAAGGAGGCTTTAATATCCCTTAGTTTCCATTAGGACCCCGCTGCCACGGGAGGGTAGGACAAAAGATTTCATGCAAGTTCTTTTCCATAAGCACGTATGACTATATTGGGAATACATGCCTACATTACATTGATGAACTGGAGCTAGTTCTGTGTCACCTTATGTTATAACTATTACATGAGGAATCGCATCCAACATAATTATCCATCACTGATCCAATGCCTATGAGCTTTTCACATATTTCTTGTTGCTTATTTACTTGCCCGCTGCTATTGTTACAATCACTACAAAAACAATATCGCTACCTTTTCTACCGTTACTGTCAGGGTTATTACTAGCAGGTATAAACCGGCCAAGAAGGTCCGGATTACACTGACAAGGTTGTATTATTACAAGCCCAGTAGAGTAGGTACAAGAGATTATAACCCATAGAGGTTTGGGGCCCATGTATAAGGCCCACGGTCTGTAAACCGTCGTATCATGTAACTTGGGATGTAAGATAGAAAGAGTAGAGACCGAGGCGGACACGTTTATGAGCGGGCCTCGGGACTCTGTAAACCAGACCGGGCGTCGCCTCCTATATAAAGGGACGACCCGGCGACGGTTCAGGGACAAGAAACAACAGCTCGAGACACAGGCAAGCGGATTCGCTCCCTGTTCATCGACGCACAAGCAATACCACACCAAACTAGACGTAGGATTTTACCTTCATCTAAGGGGCCGAACTAGTATAAAACTCCCTGTGTCCTTTGTCCGCCTTAACCTCTTCAAGCTAACCCGCGCGATGGCCTCACACCTAAGTCCCCTAAACCGGACATCTGTCGTGCTAATTCCACGACAGTTGGCGCTCACCGTGGGGCTATCGCACGATGGTTTCGAGTTCTTGAAGGGCAGCTTTGAAGGACTCAAGGGTTACGCGTTTGGCCAGATGACCAAGAGTCGCCGCGGCCGGATCTACATCGACGATGCAGGCTGGGGCCCCGAGGCCGATTCAATCGAATACGGGTACCGGGTCCCCTTCGGCGACATCCATGTTTTCATCGGCAAGATCAGCGAACCAGGGCCCGAGTCGGACGTCTTCCCCAACATCATCGAGCCGGCTCAGCGTGCGAGATCGGCCCGGATTCAGCCCGCCATGAAGCATGTTTTCGTTGGAGTAGTGCATGGAGTACAAGTCGAGGACGGATCAGATTCTGGTGGCGAGACTGTTGTCTATTCCGACGATGAATCTTCATCCGGAGAGACCGAATCTTTGTATCTGTTGCAGGACGGCCGGTCAGAGGGCGTGTCCGATGGTGACAGTATTCCGGACCCCTTTGATCCGCCGAACAGGGTTGCTGTTTTCATGGCGGGATCACAGTCTACGCAGCAGCCCTCGATGACCGGGGCGTTCACCTCAGTGGCAGCGGGCGCTGGGGCAGGCAACCAAACCCCATTGCCCTCTGACGTCCTATCCACCTTGGTCGAGAACTTGACGGCGCTCGCAATAGCAGAAGTGGCCCCTGCCAACAAGGCGCAACATGATGCGGAGATCTTTCAGCTGAAGGGCCAGATTGAGCAAGCTAAACGGGGTCTGGATGCGGAGAAAGCCAGGATGGCTACAAGGCAAGCAGAGCTAGACTCCCAAGCTTTCCGGCTCAGGGTGGATCAGAATTCTGCACAGGAGGTAATGTACAGAAGACAGCAAACTCATCTACCACCGGTTTACGAGGCGAGGAATCTCTTCGGCACACCAGGAGCGGGAGACAGTAACCGCCCAGAGGTAAACCGGGGAGGAGCGCCGGGGACTGGCGCGTCGGTTCAGCCGCCGTCCGCAGATCGAAACCACCAAGTTGTTCCAACACCGCACGTCCCCACCCCTCCCGGCCATTATTCTAACCCGTTGGACAACATTGTCGCCGCTGCTTCACGACTGGCCGCTTTACCCATTGAGGGGACATCCCCCATGGCGATGGAAGCATGCCGGGCTAAGGAGTTGCTGGACACGGCGCTGACACAGCATCAGGCGTACTCTTATAGCAGGGAGAGGATTCATTCAACCCCCCGCCCAGACCGGAGTTATACCAGGCACTGGGATGAACCGGCTGTGTCTAGCAGCGAGCGGAGACGTCACCATCACAGGCAGGATAACCCGGCGGGAGCGGAAGCACAAGCCCAAGAGGCGATAAACCGGGCTAGACATACCGCCCGCGAGGACACCCGTCAAGCAACGCCGGTTCACCCCACCACCGCAGAAACGGGAGTCACGGTTAGTTCCTTTGGAGTATAGTGTCTCGTCCCCGCTTTGCGAAGCGTGAAATTACCCAAGGACTTCAAGGGCCCACGCAAGGTGCTCAACTAAACGACGGATCTGGCTCCAGAGGCGTGGGTTGAAAGTTATGAGATGGCCATGGAGATGCTTGATGTGGACGAAGTGGCGTGTGCCAAATATTTTACCATGATGCTTGAGGGCACAGCCCGGACATGGTTAAAAGGCCTACCACCTAACTCCATCAGATCATGGGGTGAGTTGCGTCGCCAGTTTATCAAAAATTCCAAAGACACGTGCAAACAGCCGATGTCGGTGGTAGACTTAGCATCGTGTGTTCAAGGAGAGCAGGAGCCCACAAGCACGTGGGTGCGGCGAGTATCAGAAATCCTGCACTCATCCAATAGTATCAATCCCAATATGGCGATAGTGACATTGGATGATAATTGTCGGTTCGAGTCTTTGAAGCTGAAGTTAGGACGGCTCAAGCGCGATTGCAACGACATGGGAACGCTCATGAGCGCTTTGGTAAAGTATGGGGACTCTGATAACACCAAGTACCCAGATGCAGACGGAGACAAGTCTGGGAAGGCGAACAAAGCTGGTAAACCGGTGCAGGCCAATCCGGCAGGGACAGGTTACAATGGCAAGCGAAAAGCGGAGGGCGGCTCCGACATTGTGGCATTCAGGGAAACGGGCAGCGCCACAAGGGTAAACCGCCACACGGGGGGCTATCTTTCAATCTAGATCAACAGCTAAGCATGCCTTTCCCAAGACACAGTACGGAGGGAAACCCGGCTAAGCATCTGTGGAAGGACTGCCGGATCATGCAGGTGAAGGAAATATGCCCTAGAGTCAATAATAAAGATGTTATTTGTATTTCCTTATATCATGATAAATGTCTTTTATTCATGCTAGAATTGTATTAACCGGAAACTTAGTACATGTGTGGATACATAGACAAAACAGTGTGTCCCTAGTATGCCTCTACTAGACTAGCTCATTGATCAAAGATGGTTATGTTTCCTAGCCATAGACATGAGTTGTCAATTGATCAACGGGATCACATCATTAGGAGAATGATGTGATGGACAAGACCCATCCGTTAGCATAGCACTATGATCGTTTAGTTTAACTGCTATTGCTTTCTTCATGACTTATACATGTTCCTATAACTATGAGATTATGCAACTCCCGAATACCGTAGGAACACCTAGTGTGCTATCAAACATCACAACGTAACTGGGTGATCATAAAGATGCTCTACATGTGTCTCTGAAAGTATTCGTGGTGTTGGCATAGATCAAGATTAGGATTTGTCACTCCGAGTGTCGGAGAGGTATCTCTGGGCCCTCTCGGTAACACACATCATAATAAGCCTTGCAAGCAAAAGACTAATGAGTTAGTCATGAGATGATGTGTTACGGAATGAGTAAAAAGACTTGCCGGTAATGAGATTGAACTAGGTATAAAGATACCGACGATCGAATCTCGGGCAAGTAACATACCATTTGACAAAAGGAACAACGTATGTTGTTATGCGGTTCTGACCGATAAAAGATCTTCGTAGAATGTGTAGGAGCCAATATGAACATCCAGGTTCCGCTATTGGTTATTGACCGGAGATGAGTCTCGGTCATGTCTACATAGTTCTCGAACCCGTAGGGTCCGCACGCTTAACGTTTGATGACGATCGGTATTATGAGTTTACGTGTATTGATGTACCGAAGGTAGTTCCGAGTCCCGGATGAGATCACGGACATGACGAGGAGTCTCGGAATGTCCGAGACATAAAGATTGATATATTGGACGGCTATATTCGGACACCGGAAGTATACCGGAAAATTTTCGGATTTATCGGGAATGCCGGAGGGGGTTACCGGAACCCCCTACGAGAGGGGATGGTCCATAGTGGGCCTAAAGGGAAAGAGAGGGGCAGCCCATAGGGCTGGCCGGCGCCCCCACCTAGGGTTCCTAGTTGGACTAGGATTGGGGGGGGGGGGCGCCACCTCTCCTATTCCTTTCCCCCTTCTTCCTTTCGGTGAATCCTACTAGGAATAGGATTGCAATCCTATTCCAAGTAGGACTCCTTCCCTAGCCGCACCAGGAGAGGTTGGCCGGCCTCCCTCCCTTGCTCCTTTATATACGGGGGCAGGGGGGCACCCAAAGACACACAAGTTGAATTGTTTTAGCCGTGTGCGGTGCCCCCCTCCACAGAATCACACCTCGGTCATACCGTCGCGGAGCTTAGGCGAAGCCCTGCGCCGGTGAACACATCATATCCGTCACCACGCCGTCGTGCTGACGAAACTCTCCCGTGAAGCTCAGCTGGATCAAGAGCTCGTGGGACGTCATCAAGCTGAACGTGTGCTGAACGCGGAGGTGCCGTACGTTCGGTGCTTGATCGGTTGGATCGTGAAGAAGTTCGACAACATCAACCGCGTCACTTGACGCTTCCGCTCCCCGTCTACGAGGGTACGTAGACACACTCTCCCCTCTCGTTGCTATGCATCTGGTAGATAGATCTTGCGTGATCGTAGGAAAATTTTAAAATACTACGTTCGCCAACAGTGGCATCATGAGCCAGGTCTATGCGTAGATGATATGCATGAGTAGAACACAATGAGATTGTGGACGATACTAGTCATACTGCTTACCAGCATGTCATACTTTGCTTCGGCGGTATTGTGAGATGAAGCGGCCCGGACCGACATTACGCGTACGCTTACGCGAGATTGGTTTCACCGTTACGAGCACTCGTTGCTTAAAGGTGACTGGCGGGTGTCTGTCTCTCTCACTTTAGCTGAATCAAGTGTGGCTACGCCCGGTCCTTGTGAAGGTTAAAACAACACATACTTGACGAAACATCGTTGTGGTTTTGTATGCGTAGGTAAGAACGGTTCTTGCTAAGCCCTTAGCAGCCACGTAAAACTTGCAACAAACAAAGTAGAGGACGTCTAACTTGTTTTTGCAGGGCATGTTGTGATGTGATATGGTCAAGACATGATGAGTTATACGGTTTTGTATGAGATGATCATGTTTTGTAAAGTTATCGGCAACTGGCAGGAGCCATATGGTTGTCGCTTGATTGTATGAAATGCAATCACCATGTAATTGCTTTACTTTATCACTAAGCGGTAGCGATAGTCGTGGAAGCAATAGTTGGCGAGACGACAACGATGCTACGCTGAAGATCAAGGTGTCAAGCCGGTGACAAAGGTGATCATGACGGTGCTTTGAAGATGGAGATCAAAAGCACAAGATGATGATGTCCATATCATGTCACATATTTTGATTGCATGTGATGTTTATCTTATTATGCTTCTTATTTTGCTTAGAACGACGGTAGCATTATAAGATGATCCCTTACTAAATTTCAAGGTATAAGTGTTCTCCCTGAGTATGCACCGTTGCGAAAGTTCGTCGTGCCGAGACACCACGTGATGATCGGGTGTGATAAGCTCTACGTTCAAATACAACGGGTGTAAGCCAGTTTTGCACACGCAGAATACTCGGGTTAAACTTGACGAGCCTAGCATATACAGATATGGCCTCGGAACACTGGAGACCGAAAGGTCGAGCGTGAATCATATAGTAGATATGATCAACATAAGATGTTCACCATTGAAAACTACTCCATCTCACGTGATGATCGGACATGGTTTAGTTGATTTGGATCACGTGATCATTTAGATGACCAGAGGGATGTCTATCTAAGTGGGAGTTCTTTAAATTAATATGATTAAATTGAACTTTAATTTATCATGAACTTAGTCCTGATAGTATTAGCATATCTATGTTGTAGATCAATAGCTCGCGATGTTGCTCCTCGTTTATTTTTTCATATGTTCCTAGAGAAAACCATGTTGAAAGATGTTAGTAGCAATGATGCGGAATTGTTCCGTGATCTGAGGATTATCCTCATTGCTGCACAGAAGAATTATGTCCTTGATGCACCGCTAGGTGACAGACCTATTGTAGGAGCAGATGTAGACGTTATGAACGTTTTGACAAAAGCTCGGTATGATGACTACTTGATAGTTTAAGTGCACCATGCTTTACGGCTTAGAACCGGGACTTCAAAAATGTTTTGAACGCCACGGAGCATATAAGATGTTCCAAGAGTTGAAATTAGTATTTCATACTCATGCCCGTGTTGAGAGGTATAAGACCTCTGACAGTACTTTGCCTACAAGATGGAGGAGAATAGCTCAACCGGTGAGCATGTGCTCAGATTGTCTGGGTACTACAATTACTTTAATCAAGTGGGAGTTAATCTTCCAGATAAGATAGTAATTGACAAAGTTCTCTAGTCACTATCACCAAGTTAGTAGAACTTCGTGATGAACTACAATATGCAAGGGATGCCGAAAGGAATTCCCAGCTCTTCGCGATACTGAAGTAGGCGAAGGTAGAAATCATGAAAAAGCATCAAGTGTTGATGGTTAACAAGACCACTTGTTTCAAGTAAAGGGCAAAAGGATAGAAGGGGAACTTCAAGAAGAATGACAAGCAAGTTGTCACTCCCGTGAAGAAACCCAAAGCTAAACTCAAGCCTGAAACAAGTGCTTATACTGCAAAGGAAATGGTCACTAAAAGTGGAACTACCCTAGATACTTGGCGGATAAGAAGGATGGCAAAGTGAACAAAGGTATATTTGATATACAGATTATTAATGTGTATTTTACTACTGTTCATAGCAACCCCTCGGTATTTGATATTGGTTCAGTTACTAAAGAGTAGTAACTCGAAGTGGGAGTTGCATAATGAACATAAACTAGTTAAAGGATGAAGTGACGATGTGTATTGGAAGCAGTTCCAAGATTGATATGATCATCATCGCACACTCCCTATACTTTCGGGATTAGTGTTGAACCTAAATAACTGTTATTTGGTGTTTGTGTTGAGCATGAATGTGATTTGATCATGTTTATTGCAATACGGTTATTCATGTAAGTTAGAGAATAATTGTTGTTCTGTTTACATGAATAAAACCTTCTATGGTCATACACCCAATGAAAATAGTTTGTTGGATCTCGATCGTGTGATACACATATTCATAATATTGAAGCCAAAAGATGCAAGGTTAATAATGATAGTGCAACTTATTTGTGGCACTGCCGTTTAAGTCATATTGGTGTAAAACGCATGAAGAAACTCCATAATGATGGACTTTTGGAATCACTTGATTATGAATCACTTGGTGCTTGCGAACCATGCCTCATGGGCAAGATGACTAAAACTCTGTTCTCCGGAACTATGGAGCGAGCAACAGATTTGTTGGAAATCATACATACTGATGTATGTGGACCAATGAGTGTTGATGCTCGCGGCGGGTATCGTTATTTTCTGACCTTCGCTGATGATTTGAGCAGATATGGGTATATCTACTTAATGAAACACAAGTCTGAAACATTTGAAAAGTTCAAAGAATTTCAGAGTGAAGTAGAGAATCATCGTAACAAGAAAATAAAGTTTCTACGATCTGATTGTGGAGGAGAATATTTGAGTTACGAGTTTGGTATTCATTTGAAACAATGTGGAATAGTTTCACAACTCACGCCACCTGGAACACCACAGCGTAATGGTGTGCCCCAACGTCGTAACCGTACTTTATTGGATATGGTGCGATCTATGATGTCTCTTACCGATTTACCACTATCGTTTTGGGTCATGCATTAGAGACAGCTGCATTCACGTTAAATAAGGGCCTCATCTGAATCCGTTGAGACAACGCCTTAAGAACTGTGGTTTGGCAAGAAACCAAAGTTGTTGTTTCTTAAAGTTTGGGACTGCGATGCTTATGTGAAAAAGTTTCAACATGATAAGCTCGAACTCAAAAGTAAATCTTCATAGGATACCCAAAAGAGACTGTTGGGTACACCTTCTATCACAGATCCGAAGGCAAGATATCCGTTGCTAAAATGGATCCTTTCTACAGAAGGAGTTTCTCTCGAAAGAAGTGAGTGGGAGGAAAGTAGAACTTGATGAGGTAATTGTACCTTCTCCCGGATTGGAAAGTAGTACATCACAGGAAATTGTTCCAGTGATTCCTACACCAATTAGTGAGGAAGTTAATGATAATGATCATGAAACTTCGGATCAAGTTTCTACTGAACGTCGTAGATCAACCAGAGTACGTTCCGCACCAGAGTGGTACGGCAACCCAGTTCTGGAAATCATGTTACTAGACCATGATGAACCTATGAACTATGAGGAAGCGAAGATGAGCCCAGATTCCGCAAAATGGCTTGAAGCCATGAAATCTGAGATGGGATCCATGTATGAGAACAAAGTGTGGACTTTGGTTGACTTGCCCGATGATCGGCAAGCCATCGAAAATAAATGGATCTTCAAGAGGAAGACCGACACACACGGTAATATTACTGTTTACAAAGCTCGACTTGTTGCGAAAGGTTTTCGACAAGTTCAAGGAGTTGACTACGATGAGACTTTCTCACCTGTAGCGATGCTTAAGTCTGTCCGAATCATGTTAGCAATTGCCGCATTTTATGATTATGAAATCTGGCAAATGGATGTCAAAACTACATTCCTGAATGGATATCTCAAAGAAGAGTTGTATATGATACAACCAGAAGGTTTTGTCGATCCAAAAGGTGCTAACAAATTATGCAAGCTCTAGCAATCCATCTATGGACTGGTGCAAGCATCTCGGAGTTGGAATATACGCTTTGATGAGGTGATCAAAGCATATGGTTTTATACAGACTTTTGGAGAAGCCTGTATTTACAAGAAGTGAGTGGGAGCACTACAACCTTTCTGATAAGTATATGTGAATGACATATTGTCGATCGGAAATGATGTAGAATTTCCTGGAAAGCATAAAGGAGTGTTTGAAAAGAGCTTTTCAAAGAAAGACCTCGGTGAAGCTGCTTACATATTGAGCATCAAGAATCTATAAAGATAGATCAAGACGCTTGATAAGACTTTCGATGAGTACATACCTTGATAAGATTTTGAAGTAGTTCAAAATGGATCAGTCAAAGAAGAAATTCTTGCCTGATTTGTAAGGTGTGAAGTTGAGTAAGACTCAAAGCCAGACCACGGCAGAAAAATATAGAGAGAATGAAAGTCATTCCCTATGCCTCAGCCATAGGTTCTATAAAGTATGCCATGCTGTGTACAAAACACGTTGTGTACCTTGCCAAGAGTTTGACAGGGAGGTACAATAGTGATCCAGGAGTAGATCACTGTACAGCGGTCAAAATTATCCTTAGTAATTGGATGACTAAGGAAATATTTCTCGATTATGGAGGTGATAAAGAGTTCGTCGTAAAGGGTTACGCCGATGCAAGCTTTGACACTAAATCCAGATGACTCTAAGTATCAATCTGGATGCGTATTGAAAGTGGGAGCAATTAGCTAGAGTAGCTCCATGCAGAGCATTGTAGACATAGAAATTTGCGAAATACATAGGGATCTGTATATGACAGACCCATTGACTAAACTTCTCTCACAAGCAAAACATGATCACACCTCATTACTCTTGGGTATTAATCACATAGCAATGTGAACTAGATTATTGACTCTAGTAAACCCTTTGGGTGTTGGTCACATGGTGATGTGAACTATGGGTGTTATTCACATAACGATGTGAACCATCGGTATTAAATCACATGGGGATGTGAGCTAGATTATTGACTCTAGTTCAAGTGGAAGACTGAAGGAAATATGCCCTAGAGGCAATAATAAAGATGTTATTTGTATTTCCTTATATCATGATAAATGTCTTTTATTCATGCTAGAATTGTATTAACCAGAAACTTAGTACATGTGTGGATACATAGACAAAACAGTGTGTCCCAAGTATGCCTCTACTAGACTAGCTCATTGATCAAAGATGGTTATGTTTCCTAGCCATAGACATGAGTTGTCATTTGATCAACGGGATCACATCATTAGGAGAATGATGTGATGGACAAGACCCATCCGTTAGCATAGCACTATGATCGTTTAGTTTAACTGCTATTGCTTTCTTCATGACTTATACATGTTCCTATGACTATGAGATTATGCAACTCCCGAATACCGTAGGAACACCTAGTGTGCTATCAAACGTCACAACGTAACTGGGTGATCATAAAGATGCTCTACAGGTGTCTCCGAAAGTATTCGTGGTGTTGGCATAGATCAAGATTAGGATTTGTCACTCCGAGTGTCGGAGAGGTATCTCTGGGCCCTCTCGGTAACACACATCATAATAAGCCTTGCAAGCAAAAGACTAATGAGTTAGTCACGAGATGATGTGTTACGGAACGAGTAAAGAGACTTGCCGGTAATGAGATTGAACTAGGTATAAAGATACCGACGATCGAATCTCGGGCAAGTAACATACCGTTTGACAAAAGGAACAACGTATGTTGTTATGCGGTTCTGACCGATAAAAGATCTTCGTAGAATGTGTAGGAGCCAATATGAACATCCAGGTTCTGCTATTGGTTCTTGACCGGAGATGAGTCTCGGTCATGTCTACATAGTTCTCGAACCCGTAGGGTCCGCACGCTTAACGTTTGATGACGATCGGTATTATGAGTTTATGTGTATTGATGTACCGAAGGTAGTTCGGAGTCCCGGATGAGATCACGGACATGACGAGGAGTCTCGGAATGTCCGAGACATAAAGATTGATATATTGGACGGCTATATTCGGACACCGGAAGTATACCGGAAAAGTTTCAGATTTATCGGGAATGCCGGAGGGGGTTACCGGAACCCCCTACGAGAGGGGATGGTCCATAGTGGGCCTAAAGGGAAAGAGAGGGGCAGCCCATAGGGATGGCCGGCGCCCCCACCTAGGGTTCCTAGTTGGACTAGGATTGGGGGGGCGCCACCTCTCCTATTCCTTCCCCCCTTCTTCCTTTCGGTGAATCCTACTAGGAATAGGATTGCAATCCTATTCCTAGTAGGACTCCTTCCCTAGCCGCACCAGGAGAGGTTGGCCGGCCTCCCTCCCTTGCTCCTTTATATACGGGGGCAGGGGGGCACCCAAAGACACACAAGTTGAATTGTTTTAGCCGTGTGCGGTGCCCCCCTCCACAGAATCACACCTCGGTCATACCGTCGCGGAGCTTAGGCGAAGCCCTGCGCCGGTGAACACATCATATCCGTCACCACGCCGTCGTGCTGACGAAACTCTCCCGTGAAGCTCAGCTGGATCAAGAGCTCGTGGGACGTCATCAAGCTGAACGTGTGCTGAACGCGGAGGTGCCGTACGTTCGGTGCTTGATCGGTTGGATCGTGAAGAAGTTCGACAACATCAACCGCGTCACTTGACGCTTCCGCTCCCCGTCTACGAGGGTACGTAGACACACTCTCCCCTCTCGTTGCTATGCATCTGGTAGATAGATCTTGCGTGATCGTAGGAAAATTTTAAAATACTACGTTCCCCAACAGCAGGAGGCCATGAAACATGCCAGATATAACCACGGACCCCCCGGCGGCGGATCAAGTTCCGGTTTTCAGGGTCCAGGTTACCAAGGTAACGGATCCGGACAAGGATATCACAGTGGTAACAATAACTACAACGATAACAGTCAACATCAACATAACCAGCAGCATGGTCAGGGTGGTTACAACAACCAAGGCAATCAGCAGCGTCAACAGCAGCATCAATCCAGATATTAGAGTAATCCGAAGGAGTTAAGCAGTGGGCAGTATCATGTTTTCACCACAAGTTTGTGCAAACGGGATCAAAAAGTGCTGAAATGGGCAGTACACGCAGTTGAACCGGCAATACAGTGTTTTTTACGTTGGTCTGAACAACCCATTATGTGGACCAGAGAGGATCACCCGCCACGGGTTGATAATCCGGGCTAGTTGGCCCTAGTGGTGGCACCACAGGTGGGTGGCTACAAATTCACAAAGGTACTTGTGGACGGCGGCAGCAGCATCAACATCCTATACTATGAGACTTTCCGGCGTATGGGGTTGACAGATAAGAAGTTGAGACAATCCAACACAGTATTCCATGGAGTGGTGCCAGGTAAATCGCCTTACCCAGTTGGGAAAATTGATCTGGAAGTTACCTTTGGGGATGAGCAGGATTCTAGATCAGAGACAGTGACCTTTGAGGTCGTAAAGATCAGGAGCCCATATCATGCTCTGTTTGGGAGACCGGTTTACGCCAAGTTCATGGCTAGACCGTGCTATGTTTATCTGCAACTTCAGATGCCGGGTCACAAGGGAACCATCACGGTTCACGGAAGCCGCAAGATTGCATTGGAATGCGAGGAAGGAGACGCAACATATGCGGAGGTAGTGTGTGCTACGAAGGAGTTGAAATTCTACAAAGACAATGTTGATCCGGCGGATATGTCCCCGTTAAAGAAGCCAACTACATAGCATGATCCGGCGTTGAAGTTTAAATTGGCAAGGGAGACCAAGCAGGTTGACTTTGTTCCGGGCGATTCATCCAAGCAGTTCACTATCAGTGCTAACCTAGACCCCAAATAGGAAAGCGCGCTCATCGAGTTCATCCGTCAGAACCGGGATATCTTTGCATGGAAGCCTTCTGACATGCCAGGTATACCGAGGGAACTCGCTGAGCACAGTCTTATTGATCCGAAGTTTAAACTGGTCAAACAGTATTTGCGCCGCTTCAATAAGGAGAGGCGCAAGGCTATAGGTGAAGAAGTGGCCAGGCTTTTGGCCGCAGGATTCATAGTTGAGGTGTTTCATCCAGAGTGGTTGGCTAAACCGGTGCTGGTGTTAAAGAAAAATGGAACTTGGAGGATGTGTGTTGATTACACAGACCTAAGCAAGGCTTGCCCAACTGATCCTTTTGCTCTCCCCCGTATTGATCAGATTATTGATGCGACGGCAGGATGTGAGCGGCTATGTTTTTTGGATGCATATTCAGGTTATCATCAGATCAAGATGGCAGTTATGGACCAGGAGAAGATAGCTTTCAAAACTCCTTTTGGAGCCTTCTGCTATGTATCCATGTCTTTTGGGCTCAAGAGTACCCAAGCAACTTATCAGCGTTGCGTGCAGAACTGT
Source organism: Secale cereale (assembly GCA_902687465.1). NCBI lineage: Eukaryota > Viridiplantae > Streptophyta > Magnoliopsida > Poales > Poaceae > Secale > Secale cereale. The sequence goes on from LR738711.1 coordinate 653,744,002, forward strand.
TTTAAAGGATAGATCGAAAATAATGTCCATTCTTATGTTGATGACATTGTGGTGAAATCAAGGAAGGAGGATACGCTGATAGAGGACTTAAAAGAAACCTTTGACAACCTCTGGGTTTATAAGATGATGCTTAATCCGGAGAAGTTCGTTTTCGGTGTTCCAGCAGGCAAGCTCCTTGGGTTCTTAGTATCAAACAGAGGAATAGAGGCTAATCCGGAGAAGATCAAGGCGATCACATCCTTGGCTAAACCGGCTTGTATCAATGATGTCCAGCGCATAGCAGGCCGCATTGCAGCATTGAGCCGGTTCATCAGCCCTTTGGGAGAGAAGGTGATCCCGCTTTTATCAGATGCTGAAAAAGACAGACCGGTTTGTATGGAGCGATGCTGCAAACGCTGCATTCGAGGACTTGAAGCGGCAATTAGCAGAACCGCCAGTTCTTGCTGCCCCTGTTGACAAAGAGCCATTACTGTTGTACGTGGCCACCAATGCCCGTGCAGTTAGCGTGGCAATTGTGGTGGAGCGCAAGGAAGCAGGCAAGGAATATCCGGTTCAGCGCCCGGTTTGCTACATCAGTGAGGTTCTTATTGAGTCAAAGAAAAGGTATCCGCACTGGCAGAAGTTGGTGTGCGGCGTGTTCATGGCAAACCGGAAGCTGAAGCACTATTTCCAGGGCCACCCAATCACTGTTGTCAGCTCAGCTCCATTGGGGGATATAATCTAGAACAGAGAAGCCACTGGCAGAGTGGCGAAGTGGGCCATTGAGCTTAGCCCACACGGATTGAAGTATGTACCCCGTACTGCTATAAAATCCCAAGCACTGGTAGATTTCATCAATGATTGGACAGAATTGCAAGCACCAGAGGAGAAGCCGGATCATACTTACTGGAGTATACACTTTGACGGTTGAAGGCAATTAGAGGGCTCGGGGGCTGGAGTCGTGTTAACTTCCGCACGAGGTGATATGTTCTGTTATGTCCTTTGATTAATGTTCCCCTGCACTAACAATGCTGCTGAGTATGAAGCTCTCCTTCATGGTTTGCGGATATCCAAGGAGATGAACTTGAGCCGGGTCAAGTGCTTTGGTGACTCAGATCTAGTGGCACAGCAGGTGTCTGGTAAGTGGGACTCTAAAGATCCACTCATGGCGTCTTATCGGCGGGAAGTTGAAGCAGTCGCAGGATACTTCAAAGGATATCAGGTGGACCACATAGACCGGCGGAGAAACGAAGCGGCTCATGCATTAAGCCGTCTGGGCTCTCAGCGTAAACCGGTTCCACCAAATACCTTCTTGGATGAATTGCACAGTCCGTCGGTACAGATACCATCGGAGGAGGATTTAGTTGTTCCTGATCCGGAAGCACAACTAGTTGCAGCACTTCATGTTATTCTGGATTGGACACTCCCTTACTTGGCGTACCTGGGCCGAGGTGAGTTGCCAGAGGATGAGGTGGAGGCTCGGCAGATAATCCGGCGATCCAAATCTATGACCATCGTCAATGGAGAACTTCATCACCGCAGCGTCTCTGGGGCTTTTTAGCGATGCGTATCATCAGAGGAAGGCTGTGATATTCTTCGGGAGATTCACGAAGGAGATTGTGGTCATCATGCCGGTTCAAAGTCAATTGTAGCTAAAGCTTTTCGTCATGGGTTCTACTGGTTAACTGCTCATGCTGACGCGGAGGACCTAGTCAGAAAATGTGATGGTTGCTAGAAATTTTCACGGCGTGCTCATGTTCCGGCACAGGAGCTACGGATGATTCCAATTACTTGGCCGTTTGCAACTTGGGGGCTTGATATGGTCGGACCCTTTAAAAGATCCAAAGATCAGAAAACCCACCTGTTGGTAGCAGTGGACAAGTTTACAAAGTGGATTGAGGCAGAGCCTGTCAGTAAGTGTGATGCGGCGACAACGGTTAAGTTCATCAAAAAGGTAATTTTCCGGTTTGGCTTTCCACACAGCATCATTACCGATAATGGCACCAACCTATCTAAAGGAGAGATGGAAGAGTTTTGCCAAAGGGAACATATTCGCCTGGATGTATCTTCAGTAGCTCACCCTCAGTCCAATGGTCAAGCGGAGAGGGCCAACCAAGAGATCTTGAGAGGCATCAAGCCCCGGCTTATGGCTCCTTTGAAAAGAACACTAGGTTGCTGGGTAGAGGAGTTACCTTCTGTCCTTTGGAGTATCAACACTACACCTAATAGGTCTACATGTTATACGCCTTTCTTCATGGTATATGGTGCTGAAGCGGTTCTCCCTAGTGACATCCGTCACGACTCACCACGGGTGGCAGCTTATGTTGAAGCGGATAATGAGCAAGCAAGATAGGACAGCTTAGACCGGCTGGATGAGGAACGGGGCACGGCCGCAGCACGATCAGCAATTTATCAACAAGACCTGCGCCGATACCACAGCGCCGGGTTAACACCAGGACGTTCCAGGAGGGGGATCTGATGCTCCGGCTCATCCAAGACCAGACAGATATGCACAAGTTATCCCCACCTTGGGAAGGACCCTTTGTGGTCAGCAAGAACCTACACAACGGTTCATACTACCTGGTTGACGTTCGAGAGCATAAAGATTCACGTACAGCAGAGGAAGAGACGAAGCGGCCATGGAACTTTGCTCTTCTGCGACCTTACTACACTTCAGCCATTGGCTCCGCTTTATGTACCATGTATATATTATGATTAATAAATAAACGGCGCCCCTAGTAAACCGGGGAATCAGCCGTCTTCTTCGAAAAGATTATCACATGGGAGTTTTGCTGAAAGCTCAAGTGATATCCATCTAAAGTCTATCTTTCTTGATATATGTCATCTTCATCAAGAAAACAATTACTTTGATCCGTATATTTTGCTATGCAGGACAGTTATTTATTAAGGGACCAAAGAGAGTTTGTTGCACAGCACAACTCAAACATAGGTACCCAGTGAGCACACCAAAGGAGTATCACATGGGAGTTTCTCTGAAAATTTACCATGGCCTCCTAAACCGGTGCCCTTGATACATCAAGGAAAAAGCCATTGACAATCATCGAGTTGATCACCTAAAGACAAGATCCCTCACAGGTCTTGAAACATTGGGTAGTATCAATGAAAACGTCAAGTATGGAGCCTGGCAGCTCGCAAAAAGCCATTGACAATCATTGAGTTGATCACCTAAAGACAAGATCCCTCAAAGGTCTTGAAACATTGGGTAGTATCGATGAAAACGTCAAATATGGAGCTAAAAGGCCGCTCGCAAAAAGCCTAGAGCCTGGCAGCTCACAAAAAGCCTGGAGCTAAATGGCCTCTCACAAAAAGCCTAGAGCCTGGCAGCTCACAAAAAGCCTGGAGCTAAATGGCCGCTCGCAAAAAGCCTAGAGCCTGGCAGCTCACAAAAAGCCTCGAATTTGGAGCCTGGCATCTCGCAAAAAGCCTCGACTACATGGTCTTATTTGCCAATAAATGCTTTGTTTCCATGATTTCGCAAATTTTGTTTTTTAAGCAAATCTATTGATGTGGGATTGGGCAACTGCAAGGTTGACCACATATCTGCAAAGTTAAAAGTCTGGGTCATGAACACCAGCATGAGTTAAAAGTCTGGGTCATGAACACCAGCATGAGTTAAACCGGTGTTCATTATAACCCGGATCAGCCATCAGGCAAAAGCCAAGTAAGAGAGCCAAGAGCCTCATCAGCACCTACGCTTTCAATTATGCCTACCGGATTAAGGACGTCAGGCACACTTAATCAGAGGTATGATGTATCTTTGGTATAAACAGTTATTCCTTTGATATATATGTTTATTGGAGCAGTGTAATGGGTCCGGTGGTAAACCGCCAGGACATGTTTTAGCCTCATTTATGCAGGCACGGATAATATAAACGGATCAAGCATGGCAAAACTGAGGATTAAATTGGCAGATGCCAAGTCAAGCTGTGCCATCCATATTGGGACAAAGACAATGTTTCAACTATCCTATTACAAGGCACCTGCAGGCCCGAATAGATTAAAGTTTTGGCAAAAATATTCAGCAACTACAAATTAAACCGGACGGTTTACGACTCCTCTTCATGCTGCGAAGGTTGAGGGTCAACTTGTTCCGGGTCTTCATCAGCTTCAGGCAATGGGTGGAAACCAGGAGTGCGCCAATCAATCTTGGAGAGTGCACGGAAATACATTTCTTCATCAATAAGATCTGACAGATCAATATCTGGAGCGAAAGTATGGCCACGAACTGGTGGGATCATATTTTCAGTGTCGTAAACCGGCCGCTCTACCCGCTCATTTTCTAAGTCATAGGCCGGATGATACCTTGTCAAATCCGCTTCATCGGCAATCTTACTGGCAAGCGGGCGCATGTCCTTAGGCAGAGCACGGAGGTCTTCGGCAGAGAAGACTGACCCGTCCTCTTTGTTGCTGGGATAGCCGTTCATAGCTTCAGCCAGGTCAAAGTCAGGGACCCATGCTTTGGCCCGGGTCAGCGTTGTAAGAGAACCAGCTCGTGCAGCCGACTTCTTCACCTCCACCAGACGCACAGCCAGAATAGATAGCTTCTCCAAAGTGGCCTGGATGGTAGTTGGTGCCGGTTTGTTATGGGACATGGCACTAATAACCCTTTGAGCGCCGGAATAAAGCTGCCCCACCAGGGTATAAGATGCCTTGAGTTTCTTCCGGACATCATCTCCAAGATGAGTTATGCGCCTCCCTGTATACGTTGGTCGAGTTAAACCGGAGCGGAACAAAGATTGCAAGGATGAAAAACATATACAGATGGGTACTCACCGAAGATAGCAGAAGTCATGAGTTCTATTTGCTGTTTTAAACCGGTCAACTCCTGCGTAACCGGATTAAGAGCAGCTTCAGCGTCCTTTGCTCTTTTTTCGAGAGCATTCCTCCGCACTTCCCATGTGGACCGCTCCGCTTCAAAGTCTTTTTTCAATTTCTCCATATTGGTCAAGGTAAGCACAAGTTCTTCCTTGGCTTTGGTTGAGGCAGTTTCATGAACAGCCAAGCTATTCCATAGCTCAGTTACCTCCGAAGCCCTTCGGGTCAAGTCAGCCTACCAGGAAATCAAAGGGATTAGAAAGACAGATCAATCAAGTCTCAAGCACATAACAAGTTATGTGCTTGACACTTGGGGGCTAATGTGCAATTGAAGTTAAGAAAGAAACATTTCAGACAAGTCCCAAGCTGAAAGTGCAACTAATCCCCGGGTGGTTTTGGTAATTAATAACAACATATATATCATTGAACTAATAGTTCTTGAAGATCATTTCAGAGAAGTTCAGTGATATGGGTATGGCAAGGACTGAAGAAGTGGACCCCTCAAAACGCTAAGGCAAGCATTGGCAAAAGCTCAAGACTCCATTTTTGGTTTAGTGATCCAAGATCACATTGAGTCCATAGGAAAAGCCAATACTATTAAAAGGGGATGAGGTTATGATGATGATCTGGTTGCTCAAGTGCTTAGTGATACATCTCCTAAACTATCAGCAACTTTCACTGCCATATACACTCATAAGTAATCTCGGTCCCACCGATATTCCAAACTCAGTCACACCGAGATGAACCACCTCAGCCATAAGCCAAACCCTAGTAAACTCGGATTTTCCGATTCTGAACTCGGTCTCACCGAAACATGAGTTGCCAAGGTTCTGTAACCTTCTGTCATCAAATCGGTGTCACCGAGATGATGAAGTCGGTCTCACCGAAACTGGCATGCTCTTGTCATTGCACGAATCGGACTAACCGAGATTGTATATTCGGTCCCACCGAAAACCCCAACGTTCACATTATTTGAACTTTCGGTCTCACCGAGTTGTCCACTTCGGTCCCACCGAGTTTGCTCAAATGTGTGTAACGGTTGGATTTTGTGTGGAGGCTATTTATACCCCTCCACCCCCTCTTCATTCGTGGAGAGAGCCATCAGAAAGAACTACCACTCCTACCTTACATTTCTGAGAAGAGAACTACCTACCCTTGTGTTGAGATCAAGTTGCTCCACTCCCACCATATGAAGCTTGATCTCTAACCTTCCCAAGTTGCTTTCCACTCAATCCTTTCTTCCACCGCAGCCAAATCAGTGAGGAGAGTTGAGTGTTGGGGAGATTATCATTTGAAGCACAAGAGCAAGGAGTTCATCATCATCTACAACATCTATTACCTTTTGGAGGGTGGTGCCTCCTAGATTGGTTAGGTGTCGCTTGGGAGCCTCCGTCATCGAGATGTGGAGTTGAACCAAGAAGTTTGTAAGGGCAAGGAGATCGCCTACTTCGTGAAGATCTACCCCGAGTAAGGCTAGCCCTCCGTGGGCGTAGGCCATGATGGAATAGACAAGGTTGCTTCTTCGTGGACCCTTCGTGGGTGGAGCCCTCCGTGGACTCGCGCAGCCGTTACCCTCCGTGGGTTGAAGTCTCCATCAACGTGGATGTACGATAGCACCACCTATCGGAACCATGGGAAAAATCACCGCGTCTCCAAAATTCCGTTTGCTCTTCTCCACCTCTCTTTACTACATGTGCAATTTACTTTCCGCTGCCTATACTCTTGAATTGCATGTGTAGGGTGATGCTTGACTTGATCATAATTGTGAATCTGCCAAAAATTGTTCTTTGTCAAAAGGCAGAATTTTTATATTTACAAGTAGTCTAATCACCCCCCTCTAGACATACTTTTGATCCTACACAAGCGCATAAACAAGTTATACCCTTGGCACTTGGGGGCTAATGTAAACTCATTCTCAGGCATAATGGAAGTCCCGGTTCACCTACAATGAAGCTAAACCGGCACTTGGGGGCTACTATGGCCTAAAGACAGGATTGCAAAATTACAAACAGAGACAGAAGTGAAAGGAAATAAAGTCACCTCATACTTATCCTTCATCATATTAACCAAGCCGGCTTCATAGTCGCGGCTGGTAAAGAGCCGGTTCAGGTACCCAGAATGAAGTTCCTGGGCACTTAACTGAGCATAGCTGGATAAGTCTGAGCTCCACTTGCCTTTGTCCTGTTGAAGTTTCTCTTCCTTGGCAGTATGCCTAGCCAAGATGATAGGCTCTGCGGGAGCAGTGAAGCCTAGACCGGTTATTTCAGCATCTGCGGATGAGGTAGTAGTTGGCTGGAGGGGGGCAGCAGTAGGCGCCGGGCTGACAGGAGCCGGGTTGGTCTGAGGAGGGTTAACCCGGACAAGGCTTGCCGGTTCAGCCGTATTCTCCATGTTGTCACCTCCCGGAGCAGCAACATCGTCACGATCCATGGGAATGGGATCATCAAACTGAGCTTCAGGGTTATCTTCTGGAAGGATGGCTGCTTCGGGGTCATCGGCCGGTTCAGCGGCAGTAGTTTCAGCAACCGATTTATTGGCTTTTGCCTTCTTGCTAGGCTTCGGCATTCTGATAAATATCAAAGGAACAATGAGAATTATGGAGTTAAAAACATGAAGGTAAACCGGAAGTTGAAAGAACGACTTACCCAGGCACGGTCTTAAGCACTGGGACCTGCGTAGCAGTTGACTCACCGGAAGAGGACAGAGGAGCCTCCTGATAGTTAGGATCAGACGGTTTAAGCGGTTTACGTATGAGACCGGCTTTTGGATGAAGGAGAGTTGGAGAAAGTAAAACCTCGGAGCGGCGTCTGCGAGCCGGTGTAAGGGGTATTCCGGCCGATTCAACCACATGGCCGCTATGGCGCGTGGTCCGGCGAGCTTCATGCTGCTGTTTCTTCAAAAGAAAGTTGGGATCCATTTGATCATAAGGATGAGAAAAGGGATATTTCCGGGATACCCGGCGGATCTTGGGTGGAAAATGTTCTGAATCAGATGAGAGAGAAATTACCTCAACTCCCCCCGATTTGCTTCCTTCCGCCAGATCCTGTGGAAAGGCATTGTTAATATAAACTTAGAAAGAATGAGATCAAAGGATATAAGGGTTAGTTATTACGTCAGAATCCGTATCATCCTCCTCAGGGTGTGAACCGGAGGCAGCAACAACCTTTTTCTTCTTAACAGCATAAGTTTTGTTGCGTGGTTGCCTGGCCAGTTTATCTTGAGATTTCTTCTTCTAGAAAGGATCGTTGGCCTGCGCAAAGGATAAGTAATAAATGGAAGACAATTGATATGGTCAGATGAAAACAAACAGGAAAGATCGGGAAGGAGTTACCGGTGGCGGTTTATTGGTTGCGCAGAACGGAGCTAAGCCGGTCCGGCTGCACTCCTCCAGAGGGATGTTCAGCATTTTCTTCGCGGACTCTGTAACTTCATCTTCAGGAAGTATTATGTCAGTGTGGTGCTGAGGATCATCCGATTTGCCGGAGTATTCACACATTAGACTTGAGTGCCAGCTAGTGAGAGGATGCTCCAAGAAAGCCAGCAGCGAACAAAGTCGACTCCGGTTAAGCCGTTGGCTACGAAGGCCCTGAGCTTAGAAAGTTGAGGGGCAAACCGGGCCCGATCCGGGGCACTGAGGTGTTGCGGCAAGGGATGATTCGTTGCCAGGCGATAGGTGCGGTAACCCGGCAGCGGCTTCTCTCCTTCAGGCGAAGTGTCCCTACAATAGAACCACGTTTGGTTCCATTCTTTGGGGTGCCTGTGAAGGGCAGCATGAGGAAAACTCACATCCTTTCTTTTTTGGATGCTGACACCACCCAACTCTTGATGAGGCCCATTGGTGAACTCCGTCCGCTGGTTTAGATGGAAAAAGTCCCGGAATAGGTCCACTGATGGCTCTTCTTGAAGGTATGCCTACGAGAAAACTTGAAAATTGCAGATGTTTGACATAGAATTTGGGCCTACATCCTGAGGGTGGAGCTGAAAAGCGGCTAACACATCCCGGAAGAACTTTGAACCGGGAGGACTGAAACCCTGGGCCAGGTGATCAAAGAAAACAATGATCTCTCCTTCTTGGGGTGTAGGAGGACATTCCTTTCCAGGGGCCCGCCAGTGCAGAACCTCCTTGGGGCCCAGAATACCGATTGAAGCAGCGTTTATTAAGTCGTCCTTAATGATCCGGGAAGGAGCCCAGTTGCAAGCAACAAATTGCTTGGCCATCGGTTTGGATGAGGAAGTGCTGAAAAGTACAGTGCAAAATCTGGTTTACCAATTGCTAAGGTATAAGCCGGTGCATTCTATAAAGTTATGGGCCTAATTGTCGGTTTAAACAAGGGGCTAATGGTATTACTAATCCGGAAGCAAATATGAGCTAGACAGCTACCGGTTCATGATGATAAAAAAAAGAAGCTAAACCGTCAATTACGGGATACAGACTTACATTCGAACCATCAGTAAAAGCATATGACGTACAAGTTATGGCTAAACCGGTGAGGTGAGCTACAGATCTAAAATATGAAGAAACCGTTTCCACAGAAAGCTGAGGTAAACATGGATCTAAGGCACAAGGAAAAAGAGGGAATAAATACAAGTTATATTCAGGAAGGGTCGCGGAGTTTCTCTACAGATCGAATCTAAACTGATAAAGCTAGAGGAACTAAGTACATGATGGCGGAGCAGAAGTGCATGGATTCGGGTCGAGTCTAAATAAGTTTGAAACTTCTGTAAGGCTGACCTACGGGGATGAACAGCAAAGCTTCAAGGGTTCATGGTGGAGCTACGGAAAGAACCCTAGAGTAAGATCTACGGGGAAGAAGAAGGAGTACCTGAAGGAACAGAGTACGACGGCGAAGTTCTCTGGAGACGTTCAGGTCGATGCAGCGGCCTGGCTCGAGGACGACGACGAGCTTTGGGAGCGGCGGCGGAGCTTCAAGCAATAGAGACGGAGGAAGAAGAAGGCAGAAGGGGAAAAGAGGTATGCCCCAGCGGTATTTATAAGCCGAAGAGGTAAAAATGGTAAGCGGGAATCAAGGAGGCCAGAGATTGGATAAAGAATGAGCTGTCGCCTCGATTTTCGGTGCGACATTTAAGAAAGGTAACATAGATACGAGCATTAAATGCGGAGATGATATCATGACGGATTGCGGCGATCCAGGAGATGACGTCATGGCCGGTTTATGAAGCAAATAAAACTGCAGAAAGGAGATTTGCGCGAGACTTAGAAGACTGACATGAACAAGTTCAAATCAATCTGGGGCCTAATGTCAGGGATATTACTAGCAGGTATAAACCGGCCAAGAAGGTCCGGATTACACTGACAAGGTTGTATTATTACAAGCCCAGTAGAGTAGGTACAAGAGATTATAACCCGTAGAGGTTTGGGGCCCATGTATAAGGCCCACGGTCTGTAAACCGTCGTATCATGTAAGTTGGGATGTAAGATAGAAAGAGTAGAGACCGAGGCAGACAAGTTTATGAGCCGGCCTCGGGACTATGTAAACCGGACCGGGCGTCGCCTCCTATATAAAGAGACGACCCGGCGACGGTTTAGGGACAAGAAACAACAGCTCGAGACACATGCAAGCGGATTTGCTCCCTGTTCATCGACGTACAAGCAATACGACACCAAACTAGACGTAGGATTTTACCTTCATCGAATGGGCCAAACTAGTATAAAACTCCTTGTGTCCTTTGTCTGCCTTAACCTCTTCAAGCTAACCCGCGCGACGGCCTCACACCTAAGTCCCCTAAACCGAACATCTGCCGTGCTAATTCCACGACAGTTACCGTTACTTCCATATTACCTTGCTGCAGATACTAAGTTTCCATGTGTGGTTGAATTGACAATTCAGCTGCTAATACTTAAGAGTATTCTTTGGCTCCCCTTGTGTCGAGTCAATAAATTTGGGTTGAATACTTTACCCTCGAAAACTGTTGCGATCCCCTACACTTGTGGGTTATCACATCACACTTTGCTATGGCGAATCTCGGTTGGGGGGGCATGCATTCATAGCTTAGGATTCCCTTCATGCCGACACGAGGGAGGAGGGGGCTGCTAGCTACTTCACACTTTGATAGGCGAACCTTGGTTGAGGGGCAGGGGGCATGTGCATTCATAGGTTAGGATTCCCTTCGTGCCGACACGAGGGGGGGTGGGGGCAAGCAATACCGTGCGCTTTGTGAGAGAGGTGACACATCAAAGTCGCATTTGGTATTTGAAAATCAAACCACCCTTTTGATACATAAATTTGGTCCACATGCAAGTGTGTTCGTGTTCTAACCCTCTCCCGCGTCATTATCGCCAAATTTATGAACATTAGACAAGTCGGATGACGCAGCAGACACAGTTCACTCAAACTAACCGTGTGCCAAGCCGAGGCACCTGTCACGCACACATCCGCACAGTACATTGGGCTCCATGAGCCCTCCCCCCCCCTCTCAAAAATATCTGCCGCCTCGAGGGTTTTTCTGTTTCATAACACACGGTTGTTATCTTCGGACCGTATGCGATGTTTCTTGTTCCTAATCCCGCCTGCATCCCTAGAAAATATATCTGCCCGCCTCGAGGGTTTTCCCGTTTCATAACACACGGTTGTTATCTCCGGACCTTGTGCTATGTTTCTTGTTCCCAATCCCACATGCGTCCCTAGAAAATATCTTTGCCCGCCTCGAGCGTTTTTCTGTTTCATAACACACGGTTGTTATCTCCGGACCGCGTGCGATGCACTATCATCAAAATTTTCAATAGCCCAGCATTTCAGTCCCGCCTTTGACTCCCGCATAGTAAAATTTTCAGTACCCGTGTCATTTCCTCAAACACCCCGCGCCCCCTCCACACACACGCACACACACCAAAACCTCCTCGGGACGTCTGCGCGCGCGCACACACACACACACACACACAGACACACACCCTCCCTCGCTCGAAACCTTAGCAAAGTCCCCGCCACTGCTCCCGCCGCAGCCGCAAGGCCTCCATTGTCAACATTTGCCGGTTTGCCCGTGCAGCTTACCCACCGATCTCTATACCCAGGCCGCCCTGAGTTTCTTAGATGACGCCTGCCAAACGCCCCCTTTCCCACATATCCCCATCCCCCACTCCAGAGCGTCGCAGCCTAAGCCCGGCTACGCTTCCCGTGGAGCTCGAGGAGCGACTGGCCCAAAAGAGGTGTATAGCCTTCTCTTCGCCCAACGTCGCCGAGGTAGCTGACGACCAGTACTAGCGGCATGCACTCAAGCAGCGTGCTAAAGTATGCGGGAATATCTCGTCCACCGGCTACAACATCGAGGTCATCGACAGCGACGCCCTGAGGCGGGCTGTGTCACAGGTTAAGTGGCCCACCCCCAACCCCTCGGGTTCAACCGCCGTCGATCTCATCCATGGCCCCGCCACCGATCTCCTTTGGCTCGCTGTCAACAATTTGCCATTCTACATAGCCATCGAGCCCCTTTTGTCATTTCTGAAGGACACGTTCTGCGACGCTGGCTTGGGATCCACCGCTTCCCAGTCAGACCTCATCGACGACGACCACAAGGAGGGCACCCTCTCCGGCTCTTCCAAGGGGAAAGAGCTCATCTGCTCTCCCAAGGGGAAAGCGCCCGTCTGCGACATCAGGGAGGGCACCCTACAGCCGTGCTCTTCCAAGGGGAAGGAGCCCATCTGCGACAACATGGAGCGCATCCAGTGTCCGTGCTCTTCCCACGGGAACGAGCCCATCCGTGACAAAGTGAGGAAACCCATGATTTGTTTTGCAGTGCCTCTTCACAGGGGGAAACCCATGACTTGTTTTGTCAAGTCCCTATTGTAGTGTAGTGAGAATATGTCCAGTTCTAATTGCTATATCTGGTTGTTTGCAGTATGCCTTGTTTATTTCAGTTGTTCACAATGTGATGCTCTATATGTGCATGTGCAGTACATTTCATCAATCCAGTTTTAAACATAGCTATAGGAATGCATATATTTGCTTGCTGTTAAGCCTGTTATAGCTAGCATATGCCTCTTTTCAAGTTTTTTGATTGTTCGGTTGTTTGTAGTTAGCATATGTTCAGTTTCAAATGCTATCATTGGTTGTTCGTAGTATGCCTTGTTTATTCCAGTTATTCACAACGTGATGTTCTATATGTGCAAGTATGAACTGTGCAGTTCAATTTCATCAGTACCCGTTTCAACAATACAGCTATGAATGACTACATTTGGTTGCTGCATCTTGTACTTAACACGCCTTTCCATTTTTATTTAACCATAACCAATGTACTTAGACCGGCACAATACCAGTTTGAATGACCATGTTTTCTTGTTGTTAAATGTTTGGCCTGTTGCGGTTAGCACACCTTTCCACTTGTTTTGCTTTACTAGCGTGCTTAAACCTGCACACTGAAGCTATCTTTTGGAGATTATTTTGTCTACCATGTGTAATTTTGGTTGATGTTTAGCCTGTTGTGCTTAACATGCTTCTTGATGTACCTACACAGGACAATTTTGGGAATGACTGTTGTTTTCCATCGAGGATAGTTTCATCCCATGGCTTATATCTGCTCACTGTTCAGGATATCGGTAGCTGGTACCATATAGGCCAGCGGCTGATATGGGACTAATCGGTGAATCAGACTTTTAACTGAATATATCTGCAACCCATTTTCCTTAGGTTAACTAGGGCCATATGTAATATATCTGAGGCTACATGGCAACATGCATTGTACTTAATGTCTAAATATGCAATCCTAGGCTACATAGCAACAAGGAAGAGTGTTACATTAGTGTTCTAATGATGTCTAGATATACGTAGAAGAGCAGCAGAAGCAACAGCAACAACACTGCCCTGTTTGGATACTCAACTTAGCTAGAGGTTAGAGTTAGTTTCTAGCTCATTACTAACCCGGAACTAACTCCATCCAAAGAGTTGTTTGGATGGCAGGGTTAGATTGACAATAAATACACTAGGAGAACTAGCTCCAGTTAGCACCTCTTGGGTTGGATACTAGTTTTTTTGGGTGGGTTATAGATGCAACTAGCTCAAACTAGCCCTCTTGTTTAGATATACTTTAGGGATATTTGAGCCCGAACTAGCTTAAACTAACTGTAACATGTGGATACAACAACATATAATTTGTAAGAATGAACTAAACTCCTTCCGGCCCATAATATAAGATGTTAATTCATCTAATATGTGAGTATATTGGATGTTATAGGATACTCCCTTCGTTCCTAAATATTTGTCATTTTAGATATTTCAAATGGACTACCGCATACGAATGTATATAGACATATTTTAAAAGAGTGTTGTACTACATCATTGTGCAATTGTTGTTTAGCTTCTAATATTAACTTGGTGGTTTTAGGTACATATGTCATTGGTAAAGTTCCGCACTTCGACCCTTTCTGCATATGGGGCAATGAGATATCGATGAACCAACATCAAGTGAGGAAGCTGATAAAGATTGTTAGTAAAATGGGTCCAAAGATGGCAATTAAACTATTTGTTTACACTTTATCCAAGACAACAGCGAACTGCGGGATGGTAAGTAAGAACTCTGCAGCCTTCTTTTTACTGCCATAATGAGTTGTGTTAGATGACAATGTCTGAATCTTTTTCCTTTGTAGTGGTTGCCGAAGCAGTTTACTCAAGATTACCTCTCAAACTACATGATTGGTGGGCATGCAAAGGTTAAAGTTTTTCTACCAGAACATGATGATTGTCTAGATGTTTTCATGAAGACCGTGAAGGATGGGCGGTCGGCCATCACAAGGGGTTGGACTAGAGTCGTGCGTGCCTTCTGCATGGAGGAGGGCACAATATGGGCATTCCGCTTCACCTTGTTCAGCAACCAGAATATATTTCGCCTCTTTCTTTAATGTCTTTAATAGTATAAGTATACAACTGTGGTTCATCATTCTTTATTTGGTTCATATGTAATTCTTGAATATATGTACCTATGAATCGAATAACGCATTGGTTGTTTGAACCTGATGGATATGAATAAAGTTGTAGCATACATTCAAATTCAAATCCAAATCCAGCGCAATTTGGAAAAGTAGCAATTAAATTTTGGTGAAATTACGCTCTCCAGGTTGTTATGGCACACATGGTTGGTAAAACACAAACGTTTGCGACATGCACCATAATCGAAGACGGTTCACAGAGAGGAAACGTGTGCAAGCATGCACACAGTTTCCGTTTGCAAAGTATGTGCGATGTCAGGCAATATAACAAACGGTGCGGGCAAACTAAACGTTCGTGTTAGTTGCCTTATCGCACACGTTTCGCAACCATGAACTATTTCTGCTGAAGTATGCATCGTAAACGTTGTACCACATAATAGCGAGTGCGATAGTTGTCGTGTACGACGATGTTACGATGGTCTAACGTTCGTAGTCCTATCCGACACTCGTACGACGATTAGGTAATCTTCTTAACGGTGAATCGTTTCTGATGGGGCGCGCATCGTACACGTTCTATAATAGGGAACCGTTTGTGATGGGTCGCGCATCATAAACGTAGCACCACAGAATACCGACTACGATGGCAATGCGAGCAGAAACGAGTAGGAGTACTGTACGGGGCCTATCCCCAATGGTTTCTGGGTCATGTGGGAAGGACCCCCCTATCGCCCACACTCGGCGACGGTTCCAAATGCCATCGCGGAAAGGGGTTTTAAACCGTTTGTTTAGGACCGACGCGCACCAGTGGGTCCTCTTCGGACACTTCCAACTCTCTCACTTGGGTCCTTGAGTTGCTTAAAGCCTCTTGGATTAATTTCCAAATAAAAATCAAATTCAAAATGCTCAAATGATGAATGCATATGAATGATCTATGTATTAACATCGAAATTGAAAATTGGGATGTTACAAACTTACCCCCCTTAAGATGAATCTCGCCCTCGAGATTCGGGTTGGCTAGCAAAAAGGTGTGGGTGGTCCTGACGAAGGTCTTCCTCTCGTTCCCAGGTGGCCTCGTCCTCTGTATGGTGACTCCACTAATCTATGCAGAATTGATTACTTTGCTGCGGGTAACTTTGCCGGAAACTCGAGAATCTTGACAGGCTTCTCCTCATAAGTCAGATCACTCTCTAACTGAATTGCTTCCATGGGCACTGTATCTCGTAGCGGAATATCGACCATATCTGTGTGGCACTTCTTCAACTGAGAAACGTGGAACACATCATGAACTCTGGACAAAGTTTCGGGTAACTCTAGATGATAAGCTACTTCTCCTTTGCATTGCAAAACTCTATACGGTCCCACAAATCATGGTGCCAATTTACACTTAACTCCAAAACGCTTAACTCTCGAAGTGGGGACACGCGAAGATATGCTCTATCTCCAACTTCATAAGTTACCTCCTTGCATTTACTATCAGCATAACTCTTCTGTCTCAACTCGGCTATTTTGAGGCTGTCACGTATCAGCTTGACCTTCTCCTCTGAATCTCTGATTAAATCAGGTCCAAATAACTTGCGGTCCCCGACTTCATCCCACATCAATGGTGTCCTGCACCTCCTTCCATACAAAGCCTCGAAAGGGGCCATCTGCAGACTGGTCCGATAGCTGTTGTTGTAAGAGAACTCTACGTAAGGCAAGTTGTCATCCCAACTAGATCCATAATCTAGTGCACAAGCTCTCAACATGTCCTCCAGAATCTGATTGACTCTCTTGGTCTGTCCATCTGTCTGTGGATGAAAGGTTGTACTGAACTCAAGCCTAGTACCCAAAGTCTCATGCAACTGCTTCCAAAACTTTGAGGTAACCTCTGTTCCTCTATCCGATATGATGGTCCTCGGAACTCCATGCAGACATACGATCCTGGTCATGTATATCTTGGATAACTTAGCACTCGTGTAAGTGGTCTTCATAGGAATAAAGTGAGCTACCTTAGTCAAGCGATCAACTATAAGCCAGATGGAATCGTACCCTGATCGTGTCCTGGGTAATCCTATGATAAAATCCATTCCTAGCTTGTCCCACTTCCAATCTGGTATAGGTAACGGCTGTAGCAAACCTGCTGGTTTCTGATGTTCTGCCTTAACTCTCTGACAGACGTCACATACCGCTACATACTCAGCGATGTCCTTCTTCATACCGGTCCACCCGAAATTTTGCTTCAAATCCAAATACATCAGAAACTGTTCTTTGAACCACATCATTCTGTATTCATCCTCACAGAATCCTTCTACCTTTCCCTGGCTCATTCTGCCCTTTATTTCTTCAATTCCTTTATCCGTCTTCTGGGATTCTCGAATCTTACCCAACAAAGTGGACTTAATCTCCAATGTAGCAACATAACCTCTCGGAGCTATCTCCAGCTATAAGTGTCTGAGATCATCTGCTAAATCCTGGGGTAAACCTTCGGTTATGATAGTGTTAACATAACTCATGCGACTCAAAGCATCTTCCACGACATTGGCTTTCCCTAGGTGATAATGCAATCTCATGTCATAACTTTTATGAGCTCCAGCCATATCCTTTGCCTGAGGTTTAACTCCTTCAGCGTGAAGATGTACATCAAACTCTTATGGTCAGTGTAAACATCACAATGGTTTCCAATAAGAAAGTGCCTCCAGGTCTTGAGTGCGTGCACTACGGCTGCTAACTCCGAATCATGCGTGGCATAATTCAACTCATGGGGTCAAAGCTGACGTGAGGCATATGAAACAACTCTTCCTTCTTGCATGAGAACGCCTCCAAGTCCATGACGAGAAGCATCGCAATACACTTGAAAATCCTTGCGTATATTCGGAAGAATTAGCACTGGGGCTATAACCAAACGTTTCTTCAACTCCTGAAAATTGGCCTCACATTCTTCGGTCCAATTATACTTACGTTCCTTCTTTAACAATTTTGTCATGGGCTTAGCAATCTTGGGGAAATTCTCAATGAACCTCCGATAATATCTCGCGAGTCCAAAACTGCGAATCTCATCAACTCAGGTGGGTGCTTTCCACTTGGTGACGACCTCTACTATGGAGGGGTCTACTGCTATACCATCTCCTTATATAACATGTTTGAGGAATCCGACTTCCTTCAACGAAAACTCACATTTGCTGAACTTGGCATATAATTGATGTTCCCCGAGCTTCTCGAGAACCAAACACAAATGTTCCTTGTGCTCTTCTTCATTCTTGGAGTAACCAATATGTCATCAATGAATACCACCACAAAATTATCCTAGAACTCCATGAACACGTTCTTCATCATACTCATAAAGTATGCAAGGGAATTAGTCAAACCAAATGACATAACCGTTTACTCATAAAGCCCGTACCTCGTGGTAAAAGTTGTCTTAGGTATGTCCTACTCTCGGATTTTCATCTGATGATATTTTGATTGTAAATCCATTTTAGAGAAGACTTTGGCTCCTTGCAACTGGTCAAAAAAATCATTGATCATCAACAGAGGGTACTTGTTCTTGATGGTCACCTCATTCAGTGCACGATAATCTACCACCATCCTTAGTGAACCATCCTTCTTCTCAACTAAGAGCACTAGGGCTCCCCAAGGTGAAGAACTTGGGCGAATGTAACCTTTCTCCATTAACTCCTTGATCTGCTTCTTAATCTCTTCCAAATCATTTGCGGGCATCCAATACGGTCACTTGGATATTGGTCTGATGCCTGGTAATAACTCAATCAAGAACTCGATGTCTCGATCCGGTGGCATGCCTGGTAATTCCTCTGAGAAAACATCGGGGTAATCCTACACAACTGGTACTTCCTCCTGAACAACTCCCTTAAGTGCATTCACTTTTGTCTTCCGGGGTGTGTGCCTTGACACATACTTGATCCTCTTTCCTTTCGGGGTGGTAAGGAGAATAGATTTACTGGCGCAATCAATGTTTCCCTCAAACTTGGATAGCCAATCCATACCTATGATTACGTCCAAACCCTAGGATTCCAAAATGATGAGGTTGGTGGGAAAAACATGTCTCCCAATAGTCAATGGTAATTGATAACATCCTCGACTATCCATGTACTCTTCTCCAGGGGAACTCACTAACATAGGTGACTTAAGGGCTACGGTTGGAAAATTATACTTTTCCACAAAACCCCTTGATATGTATGAATGCGATGCACCAGTGTCAAAAAGAACAAGGGCTGGAAATGCATTAACCAAAAACTTACCAACCACTGCGTCGGGCTGCTCGTCAATTTCCCCCACATTGACGTGATTCACCAGTCCTCTAGTGAATGGGTTGGGCTTCTTTCCTGAGCTTCCATTTCCATTTCCATTCTTTGCTTTAGGACACTCGGTGGCATAGTGTCCGGTCTTCCCGCACTTGAAACAAGTAATGTGACTCAGATCCTTCTTGGCGGGTGTTGATGGGGTGGAACGGTTCTGACTGTTGTTTCCTCCATTCCCATTGCCATTCCCGGGGCCACTATGGTTGTGTGAATTACCTCCATTGTTAGAATGGCCTCCATGGTTATGTCCTCCATGGTTGGGATGGTTATGTCCTCCTGAGTATAGGGAATAACGGGGCTTCTGCTGAGCTCCAGAGTTATACTTCCCATGTCCATACTTCCTCTTGCAGCTATCAATCTGCTGCTGTTTTCCTTCAATTATGATGGCCCTATCTACCAGCTCCTGGTAGTTGTTGAAAGTTGCTACCATCAGCTGCACACTCAATTCATCATTGAGTCCCTCAAGAAAGTTCTCCTGCTTCGTGGCATCAGTGGCCACGTCATCTCGCACATAGCAAGCTAACTGCGTGAAGTCATCCACGTACTGCCCCACGGTACGGTTCCATTGGCGCAAGTTGCGAAACTCACGCTTCTTCAAGCTCATGGCTCCTACTGAAACATGTGTAGTGTGGAAGGCTTGCTGAAACTGATCCCACTTAGTTGTATGTAACATCCCAAAATTCTAAATTTTGGAATGTCATAACAAATAGATAGATTTGATTGCTTGTTTGATGTGCTGAGTGAAACTGACTGAAATTCGAAACTTTTGAAAGTTAAATGAGAGGGAATAAAATGACTTTCC
The DNA here is from genome assembly GCA_902687465.1 of Secale cereale. NCBI lineage: Eukaryota > Viridiplantae > Streptophyta > Magnoliopsida > Poales > Poaceae > Secale > Secale cereale. The sequence goes on from LR738711.1 coordinate 653,763,791, forward strand.
CAAAACTCTCACTTTGCATTTTGATCTCCGGGAATTCAGTTTCATTTCAACACAAAACCCTACAGTGAAGATAACATGACTTCTTCCATTTATTTTAAATGATAAAGGGCTTTGAAAGGATTTTGAATTTCATCCTCGAAATATTTTAAAATTCAGAAACCTTATGCAACTCAATGATTTTCCCGAGAGAAGATAAAATGACTTCTTCAAACTATAGGAAATATGAGTTGGAAGTTTTTCTGAAATTTTTTGCAGCTCATTTTCAATATTTGAGTTAGGGGGTTTTATTCAAATTATTTTTCTCCAAAAATAAACTATATGGAAAATTGGGTAGCATGATTCCCTACAGCAGAAAATTGGAGAGAAATAAATTTGAAATCTTTGTGGTATTAAAAAATGATTTTTATTGGATTTTATTGCAACAGTAGCCCTGTTTGATTTATTAGAATTTGTGAGGATTTTATTTGACAGTAGAAAGATGTTCATGTTGTAGGGTTTCTTTTTCTGAAAATTTTGATATATAATATGCCTATATTATATATTGAAATTATTTCTTTTTCTTTTTATTTTCACTTTGTAAAAAAAAAAGACCTCCGCCGAACTGGGCCGGCCCAGCACCGCCAAGCCGCGGCCCAGCCGCCCCACGCCGCTCGTCCCCGAGCTCCCGAAGGAGTCCGCCGCGCGCACGCCACCGCTGCCACCATGGACGCCGTAGCCGCCATGGCCTCTCCTCCTGCCCCTTCCCCACGCAACACCGCCCCTCCTCCCGCCTATAAAGCCCGAGGGCCCCGCCCCGACGCCGCTCTTCTCTCTCCCCGCATCGTCCGCCGCCGCGCTCGCCAAGCCACCGCCGCCGCCACTTTCGCTCGCCGCCGCCACTGCCTGCTGCTGCAGCCTTGCCACAGCGCTGCTCGCCGTTGCCTGCGCCGCGCTGCGCCCGCCGCCGCGTGCCGCCCGCCGCCTCCAGCCGGAGTTCACCGCCGAGTGGAACTCGCCGGAGAGCCACCGGAGCTCCGACCCGCGCCGGTCCGCCTGACCCGATCCGCCCCGAAGCCAACCCCCCGCCGCCTTCGGTTTTATTTCTAAAACCGCTCGAATAGGTATAAAACCGCCCCGGTTCTGTTTCTTTTATTTCCGGTTTTATTCTGAAAACCCTAGATCTAGATTTGTTTTTTTGTTAGTTATTTAGTGAACGTTCATTAGATTAGATCTTCTAGCGTACGGTTTTCGTTCGTTAGCGTCCGGTGACGAACGTTTGTTGTTTACTTTTTTTAGTTTTCTTTTTAATTTCGGCCAGGGACCCATCTGTAAATTTTTATTTTACAGATTAGCCCCTAAACTTCTTTTGGCCATGACTTTTTACCAGTTAGTCCAAATCCAACGAAACCAACGCCCACATCTTCGTTACAATCCCCTCTTTCTAGTAAAACAACTTCAACATGTTTTTGAAAATTTTAAAAATTGAATTCAACCATATTTGAATTTGAACTTCGTTTCATCATAACTTGAGTTTCGTAACTCCGATTTAGTTGATTCTTTTTGCAAATCAAAGCTCTTGACCTAAAATTTCTGATAAGGCCAAATTTATTCAATTTTGGTACTGTTAGAAATTGTTTTCTGTTTCAAGAGTCATTCGTTTGTTTCCGAAGTTTTTCGAAGTGTTTTATTCGTTCTTTCCGATCCTCTGAGTGATTGCTTATGTGTGGTTACTAATGCTTGCTTACGATAGATTGATCGGAGTGTGACGAGTAGATCGTTCTGAGTGCGAATCTTCTACATCGTCAGTACAAGGCAAGTTCACACTTTGATCATACTTTCCAATACCCAGTTTTCATTGCATTATTTATATCCTGAAACACTTGCGTGAGTAGGACTGGTTACATAATATGATGCTTTGTAGTTCATGAGGTAGGAACCCAATGACCCGAGATCAACCAAAGGGGGGTATACGCTTTGTTACTTATTGCTTAGCCATGCTCGTAGGCGTGGATTGGTATGAGAGTTTCATGAAAGATGTGAGTGATATTTAAGGGAAACTTTAAGGTGGTAATTTAATACACATCTGGGTGGATTGGTTGTGGCACCCTGGTGTACCCAGTGGTTGCCAGGCACCTGGAGAAACCAGTGTTTGCCCTAGGCGATCCCGGAGGAACCGTGTGATCACCCTATTTGAATGCCACCCAGGCTCAAAGGGAACATATAACATTTTCATGCCTAGAAACTTCCATGTGCAGCCACAGGCCATTATGGGCTCTGGCATAGTGTGAGTAAGTTGTGTGACCTCTTTCAGTGGTGGAATAGCAGATGTAGCGGATGTAGGTGTATCGGTCCACCCGGGGTAAATAGTTAATGCTTGTGAAAGTCTGTGTCTTGGTCATCCGTTTCTCAAACACCATAAAGTGCGAGAAATTAAACGGAGGCGATTGAGTCTTGTGGGGAAAAGTGCACAAACCTCTACAGAGTGTACAAACTATTCATGAGTAGCCGTGTCCCCGGTTATGGACATCTTTGAGTATCTAGAAGTGGCTTATTTGTTGATCTCAGCACTCTATTTAATTAATTTTTTGGGTTAATAATGATTTTGGTTTGGGATTGAGATGGGGGTACCATTCTCAATTGTTCATGATTAAAATTTAACAAAGTAGTAAAAGAAAATGCATTCCTTTGTGGTAGGGAAAAATTAGCTTTATGCAAAAACAGCCTTACAGCCTCCACCAGCCAAATATGCATGTAGTTGTAGGACTTGTTCATTATCTTTACAGTGTGAATTTGCCAGTACATTCAATGTACTGACCTACATGGCCGCAACGTCTCATGTTGTAGGAATTTATTCGACGAGTAAGTGTTACGTTAGGGTTGCGCTGTCTACACTCAATTTTGCCATTGGTGTTGATGGAACTCCACGACCTTTGTTGCTTCCGCTATTTGATTGAGGTAATAGTATTTACGTTACTTTATACATGTGTTTTACATCTGTTATAAATCCTCGAGTACTGTGTGTGTCAGCATACCGATCCAGGGATGACACTTAAGCACAGAGACTTGATCCATTCGGGTCGGGTCGCTACACTGTAGCAAGGGGATAAGTGGCGGTGTAGTTCTCCCACCAAGTGGCTGCTGGTCCCTGATGTGCGGCAAAGTGCACTCTCTCTGCATCTGTGCATCCTACAGTTGCTAGCTCTCTTCCCATATTGCGGAGCCAGTCATCTGCAACAATCGGCTCGGTGCTACTAGAGAACACCGGTGGATTCAACCTTAGGAAACATGTGAGGTTGTCAACTGGAGGAGGGTTGTTGTTGTTGTTATTGTTGTTGTGGTTGCCTTGGTTCTGAACAAGTAGTGGCATCAAAGTGTTCTGCTGCTGGATATACTGTGTGAGCTCAGGTGGGAGCTGGAATCCGGGCTCATGTCTCGGAGGCATCTGATGGGTTAGAGGGATGAGAAATAGAATAGAATGGGGTCTAGAGAGATTCCACTACCCATATGCAGATGAGACAAACATATTCATATCATATCACTCAATTTCAAACAAGGTCACACAAAAGATCCTATGCTACTAATACAAATCTCACAAACGATACTAACTACTTGGAAGAACACTAATGGTTACAGGGAGGTCATCTAATAGCTTTGATCGAAAGAAGACTCCATAATATCTGCTCCAGCTTCGTCTTCATAATCACTTTCATCACTATCGGTGCCATCTATTAAGATGTAGTTTTTCAAATGAATGCCCATCTCTGGTTCTGGCTTCACCACAGGTGCTCCAATCTTCTTCTTCAGTTCTTCATTCTGCTCGAGTAGCACATCAATTTCCTCTTCATATCCATCGCGTGTTGTCTTGAGTTCTTCTTCTAACTCGATGTTCCGTGTCATCACCGTCTTGGTCTTCAACATGAGCGTGCACATTTGATTATCATAGTGATGAATGTGCTGGTCCATCTCCTGTATGAATGTTGCAATAGACTTATCTTTCCTGGTGCGTATCATCTCCCATTGCTCATCTCGGCGGCCATATATCTGGTAGATGGTGTCTTCAAGATCCTTGTTGTAGACTTCACAAATAAGTCCAAAGGTGATGTGCGCTGCCATACTCTTTCCCAAGCTCCAAGTTGGTGCATCAAAGGCAAGCTCGAGAGGTTCCGTGACTGGTGCAATAGTCCTCCCAGGAACACTAACTTTGATCCTCCAGCACTCCTCTTCCGGTAGTGTTACTGTAAAGGTTCCGGTGAAACTTGGTATTCCGATGTGTAGGTACCTCGTGACTTCCTTCAAGTGTCTTCCGAAAGGGGTGTCGTCATCAGGCTTGGTAAACTTGTTCCTGGGGTCTGACATCTATAGAGTAGAAATAGAGAAGGATTAGAAATGAGTAGAGAAGAGCCTCATGTGGCTTATCCTAGTGGTCGCGTCCTAAAGTCAGTGTGTGCTCTGATAGCATCTTGTAGCGACCACGATCCCAATGAATCGAAGTCTTTGTGCCTAAGTGTCATCCCTGGATCGGTATGCTGACACACATAGTACTTGAGGATTTATAACAGAGTTTCAATCACACACTTATTACATCGATATCCTCATAAAGAGTATTATTACAAAAATATGGCTGAAGGCCAACTAAAATAATAAACTGAGGAAGCATCGAAGATAAGTTGAGTTCGTCCAACTCCATGGCAAACACTGAGTGCACGACAATGGCCTATCACACCTTAATCTTCATCGGAGAATTCTACAACATGAGACATTGCAGCCGTGTAGGTCAGCACATTGTATATGCTGCCAAAGTCGCACTGTAGCAATAATGATGAACAAATATCTACCACTACATGCATATTTGGCTGGTGGAGGCTGTAAGTTTTTTTTTTTTTGCATAAAGCTAGTTTTTCCCTACAACAAAGGAATAAATTTATTTACTACTAAGTTGAATTAATCAATATTGAGAAGGTTCCTCCATCTCAATCACAAAATCACCAATGTCATTAGTAACCCAACAGTTTAATTAATAGAGTGATGAGATCAATCAATAATTCAAATACCAGGATATCAAGATGTCCATAACCGGGGACACAACTATTCATGAATAGTTTGTACACTCTGTAGAGGTTAGCACACTTTTCCCCACAAGAGTCGACTGCATCCATGATCGGAAGATCGAGACGTAGCCTGTTAGAAGCATTAACTCTTTACTCTGGGTAGACCACTACACCTACTTTCCCCTACATCTGCTAGTCCACCATTGAAAGAGCCCACACAACTTACTCAACTATGCTAGAGCCCATTATGGCTTGTGGCTGCACACGGAAGTTTCTAGGCATGAATGATATATGATACCTTTGAACTTGGGTGGCATTCCATAGGATGATCACACAGTTCCTCCGGGATATCCTAGGACAACACTGGATTCTCCAGGTGCCCTGCAACCAATCCACCCAGTTGTATATTAAACTTGCCACATTAAACTTTCCCTTAGTTGTTATTACACTCACAACTTTCATGAATCTCACATAGCAATCCACATCTACGAGCATGGCTAAGCAATAAGTAACTAAGCGTATATTTCTGGGGTTGATCTCAAGTCATAGGTTCCTACCTCATGAACTACAAAGCAATTCCACATGTATCCAAGTCCTACTCATGCAAATCTTTGAGGGTGTATCTAATGACAGTAAAGCTGGGTATTGAAAAGTATGATCAAAGTGTAACTTGCCTTGCTGATGATCGTTGAAACCTAGAGACTCATAGTAGCAAGCTTCGCACTCCGGAAATTCTATCACAATCAAACAATAGCACACATAAGCAATCATGCAAAAGAATTGAAGAAAAAGATCTTGAAAAAAATTGAAAACAAGCAAATAACTCTTGCAATAGAAAACAATTTCTAACAGTACCAAAACTAGGTGGATTTGGTCTTATCAGAAAGTTTAGGTCATGAGCTTCGATTTGCAAAAAGATTCAACTCAAACAGAGTTACGAAACTCAAGTTACGATAAAAAGAAGTTCAAATTCAAATATGTTTGAATTCAAATTTTAAGACTTTCAAAAATAAATTTGAGTTGGTTTACTCGATAAGTGAGATCAAAATGAAGAGTTTGGCGTTGGTTTCATCTAATTCCGACAAACGAGTAAAAAGTAGTGATTGTTTTAAGATTAGGGGCTAATGTGTAACAAAATTTATTCGCGGATAGGTCCCTGGCGAAAAATAACAGAAAAAAATCTATCTAATGAACGTTCGTTATATAGATCTATACTATGAACGTTCGCTAAATAACTAAACAAAAAACCGGTTTTATATAAAAACTGATCTAGGGTTTAAAAAAACCGAAAAAACGGCGGTTCGTACCGGGTCGAGAAAACTGGTGGATCGGGTCGGTGGGTCGGGGCTCCGGCAAGCAGCGGCGTCCGGCGACGACGGTCGGCGTCGGCTGGCTCCAGCGGGTCAGGCAGCAGCGGCGGCGGTGCAAGGTGGCGGCGTGGGCGGCGGTGCAAGGTGGTGGCGTGGGCGGCGGCGCAAAGTGGCGGTGACGATGAGGATTAGGGGAGGGGGTCGGGTGGCGGCGGCTTTATTGGGGGAGGAGCGGTGTCGGCTTGGGGAAGGGGGCAGCCGAGGCCGTGGCGGCGCCGGAATCTGGGACGAGTCCCGGTCGGCGACGGTTGGCGGAAGGCGGTGGCCGGCTCGGCTGGGCTTCGGCCCAGTTCAGTCCAAAGAAGATATTTTTATATAAAATATTTTCCCGAAAATACAAAAAAATAGAAAAATGAAATAAATATATTTTTAAAAATCGCAGAAAAAATTCACACGTACTTAGGGCCTTATTTATGACTTGGTGAACATTTTTCTAGACCGAAATGCCTAAAATAAAAATAAACTTTTTAGTGCAAATAGAATAACTAAAATAAATACTTTTGCAAATAAAGATCCAATAAATGTATTTTTACTCAAAATTCAATTTTCCAACATTTTTATTTTGTTTTGGAGAAGTCATATTATCTTCCCTCATTATTATAAAATATTAAAAATGAAATTTGGTAAAATAATAATTGATCCAACCCCACTTAGAAAATAATAAAATTGTGGGCCCTCTTCGGAAACTTCCGAGTCTCTCACTTGGGTCCTTGAGTTGCTTAAAGCCTCTTGGATCAATTCCCAAGTAAAAATCAAACTCAAAATGCTCAAATGATGAATGCATATGAATGATCTATGTGTTAGCATCCAAATTGAAAATTCGGATGTTACATTTATGATGCTCTCTTTGCTTCAATTCTTATCTTTCATGTGAGCATCATTGAAATCTCAAGCCGATCTTAATGGCTATAAAGAAAGAGCTTGTTGGGAGGCAACCCAATTTTATTTTTGTTTTTAACTTTTTGGTTCTGTTTTGCCAGTTTTACACATTATTACTTCTGTAGTAATTGTGTTTTAGTGTTTTAATTAGTGTTCGAGCCAAGTAAGACCTTTCTGATGGTTTGTGGGTATCGTTGTTTTGATTTTGCTGAAAAACAGAAACTTTTATGTCCACTACAGAAAATTCAATAAATCACTGGAACGTCGAAACCTTCGGAAGTTTTTACCAAAATTGATATACTAATTCCCCGCGTCAACCAATTTGTTCAGAATTTTTAGAGTTACAGAAGTATGTGAAGTTTTGAGATTGCTACAAACTATTCTGTTTTTGACAGATTATGTTTTTATGTGTTGTTTGCTTATTTTGATGCATCTATGGCTAGTATTGGGGGGTATGAACCATGGATAAGTTGGAACACAGTAGATATTACACCAATATGAAATTAGAATAAGATCACAACAGTACCTTGGGTGCTTATTTGCTTTGTTTTACTAATGTAGCTCATGAAATTTTGTGTTGAGTTTTGTGTTGTGAAGTTTTCAAGTTTTGGGTAAGGATTTGATGGACTATGGAATAAAGAGTGGCAAAATCCTAAGCTTGGGGATGCCCAAGGCACCCCAAGGTAAAATTGAAGGACGTCCAAGAGCCTAAGCTTGGGGATGCCCCGGGAAGGCTTCCCCACTTTCGTCTTCATCCATCGGTAACTTTACTTGAGACTATATTTTTATTCAATACATGATATGTGTTTTGCTTGGAGCGTCGTGTATGATATGAGTCTTTGATTTTTAGTTTGTCACAATCATCCTTGCTGTAAACACCTTTTGAGAGGGACACGCTTCAATCGTGATTTATTAGAATACTCTATGTGCTTCACTTATATCTTTTGAGCTAGGAAATTTTGCTCTAGTGCTTCACTTATATCATTTTAAGAGCATGTGTTGGTTTTATTTTTTAGAAATTGTTGAACTCTCTTGCTTCACTTATATTATTTTTAGAGTTCTTAAGAACAACATGGTATTTTTCTTGGTTATGAAATTATTCCTAATATGATAGACATCCAAAGGAGATATAATAAAAACCTACATATAGAGAGCATTAAATATTATGTGAAGTTTGACTCCTTGTAATTGTTTTGAGATGTTAATATGGTAATATTAGAGTCATGCTAGAGGTAGTTTGTGAGGTTAAAGAAATTAATGTGTTAAGGTTTGTGATTCCCGAAGCATGCATGTATGGCATATGTAACCAAATTGATGCGCACTGTATTTTGATTGTTTCATTTTTCTGGGAAGGTCGGGCGTGCATGATGGTTAACTCCTACCAACCTCCCCCCTAGGGCATGCGTCATAGTGTTTTGCTTTGAGGGCTAAGTAGATTTTTTACAATAAGTATTTGAGTTCTTTATGACTAATGTGAGTCCATGGATTATACGCACTCTCACCCTTCCACCTTTCCAGCCACTCTAGTGCCGCACAACTTTCGCCGGTGCATAATTTATACCTTCCTCAAAACAACCACCATACCTACCTATTATGGCATTTCCATAGCCATTTCGAGATATATTGCCATGTAGCTCCACCGTTCCGTTTGTTATGACACGCTTCATCATTTTCATATTGCTTTGCATGATCATGTAGTTGGCATAGTATTTGTGGCAAGGCCACCTTTCATATTTTTCATACATGTCACTCTTGGTCATTGCACATCCCAATACACTACCGGAGGCATTCATATAGAGTCATATCTTTGTTCTAGTATCGATTAGTAATATCGAGTTGTAAGTAAATAAAAGTGTGATGATCATCATTATTAGAACATTGTCCCATGTGAGGTTATCAAAAATAAAACAGGCCAACAAATCTCAAAAAAAGAGGCCAAAGAAGCCCACCAAAAAAAGAGGTCAAAGAAACCAAAATAAAAAAATGAGAGAAAAAAGAGAAGGGACAATGTTACTATCCTTTTCCACACTTGTGCTTCAGAGTAGCACCATGTTCTTCATGATAGAGAGTCTCCTATGTTGTCACTTTTATATATCACTAGTGAGAATTTTCCGTTATAGAACTTGGCTTGTATATTCCAACGATGGGCTTCTTCAAATGCCCTAGGTCTTAATGAGCAAGCAAGTTGATGCACACCCACTAGCTGTCTTTTTGAGCTTTCATGCACTTATAGCTCTAGTGCATCCGTTTCATGGTTATCCCTACCCACTCACATTGATATCAATTGATGGACATCTCCATAGTTCATTGATTTGCCTAGTTGATGTGAGACTTTCTCCCACCTTTTGTCTAATACCACCTCCACTCCACCCATAGTGCTATGTCCATGGCTCGCGCTCATATATTGTGTGAAGAGTTGAAAAGTTTGAAAGAGTAGAGCATGAAAGCAATTGCTTGGCTGACTCCGGGATGGGCATGAGGGGTGCTTTGTGTTAAGAAATGGGAGCATAAGGACTATATGATTTGTAGGGATAACGTTCTTTAGCCATGTTATTTTTGAAGCTTTATGGATTGCTTTTGCTATGATTAAAGTATTACTGTTTTGATATTGAGAAATTTTTATTTTGATTCTTATGGATCTGAACATTCATGCCACAATAAATAATATTACATTAATAAATATGTTGGGTAGCATTCCACATCAAAAATTCTGTTTTTATCATTTACCTACTCCAGGACGAGCAAGAATTAAGCTTGGGGATGCTTGATACGTCTCCAACGTATCTATAATTTTTGATTGTTCCATGCTATTATATTATCTATCTTGGATGTTTTATATGTATTTATATGATATTTTATATGATTTTTGGGACTAACCTATAAACCCAGAGACCAGTGCCAGTTTATGTTTTTTTCCTTGTTTTTCAGTTTTGCACAAAAGGAATATCAAACAGAGTCCAAACGGAACAAAACTTTTTGGAGATTTTTCTTGGGCCAGAAGACATCAGATGGACTTGGAGTACACGCCAGGGGATCCACGAGGCGGCCACAAGGGTGGGGGCGCCCCCAGGGGGTAGGGCGCGCCCCTGCCTTGTGGGCCCCTCGTGCCTCCCCCGACCGACTTCTTCCGCCTATAAATACCAATATATTCCTGAAACATCAGAACATCCATTGAAACCACTTTTTCGCCGTCGAAAACTTCTGTTCTCGTGAGATCCCATCTGGAGGCCTGTTCCGGTACTCTGTCGAAGGGGGAATCAACCACGGAGGGCATCTACATCAACCCTATTGCCCTTCCGACAAAGTGTGAGTAGTTTACCACTGACCTATGGATCCAGAGCTAGTAGCTAGATGGCTTCTTCTCTCTCCTTGATCTTCAATACCATGTTCTCCTTGTTGTTCTTGGAGATCTATCCGACGATCTTCTTTTGCGGTGTGATTGTCAAGATCTGATGAATTGTGGGTTTATGATTAGATTATCTATGAATAATATTTGAGTTTCTTTTGAATTCTTTTATGCATGATCTTACTCGCTCCGTCCCATAATATAAGAACGTTTTTGACACTAGTGTAGTGCCAAAAATGTTCTTATATTATGGGACAGAGGGAGTATATCTTAGTAATTCTCCTCGAACTATCAGTTTTGTTTGGCCAACTAGATTGATAATTCTTGCAATGGGAGAAGTGCTTTACTTTGGGTTCAATCTTGCGGTGCTCAATCCCAGTGACAATAGGGGACATGACACATATTGTATTGTTGCCATCAAGGTTAAAAAGACGGGGTTTTCATCATATTGCTTGAATTAATTTTTTCTACATCATGTCATCTTGCTTAAGTTGTTACTCTGTTTTTATGAACTTAATACTCTAGATGTAGGCAGGAGTTTGTCGATGTGTGGAGTAATAGTAGTAGATGCAGGCAGGAGTCGGTCTACTTGTTTCGGACATGATGCTTATATTCATGATCATTGCCATAGATGTCGTTATAATTATTCGCTTTTCTATCAATTGCTGACAGTAATTTGTTCAGCCACCATAAACTTCCTATCATGAGAGAAGCCTCTAGTGAAACCTATGGCCCCGTGTCTCTTTTACATCTTATAAGTTTTAGATCAACTATCTTGCAATCTTTTACTTTTCAATCTATAAACCAAAAACCCAAAAATATTTACTTTACTTGTTTATCTATCTCTGTCGGATCTCACTTTTGCAAATAACCTAGAAGGGATTGACAACCCCTTTATAGCGTTGGGTGCAAGTTGTTGATTGTTTGTGCAGGTATTTGGCGACTTGTGTTTATAATCTCCTACTGGATTGATACCTTCGTTCTCAACAAACTGAGGGATATACTTACTTCACACTATTGCATCACCCTTTCCCCTTCAAGGGAAACACCAACGCTACCTCGGGAAAGTAGCAAGGAAGCAAGGCTCAAGAAGGAAGGTAGCTGAAAGTCTACATGACCCAGACATCCGGCCCCTGGCCCAGACATCTAGCCCTGATGAGTCCATCTACAGCATCCAGGCCACGACTATGAAGCTACATGACCCGGACATCCGGCCCAAGCAGGGACATCCGGCGCGACGCATCAAGAGAGCAGACGAATCAGGCCACTCCAGCACGGACATCCGGCCCGAGGCCCGGACATCCGACACATGCCTATGCGGAGAGAGCGGGCTAAAGGCCCATGTACCCATCCAACTCGTCCAACTTGTACTAGCACTATATATAGACCACTCCCTCCTACTTCTACGGTTAGCGAAGGATTAGCTCAAGATAGAGATAGAGATTTTCTTATCCAGTTACACCCACTCTCATGGAGATCAAGGCCTCCATGTGAGAAGATCCCACAAGTGGATTCAAGACACCTTAACGGGAAGATCCTTCTAGGATTCAAGACCTCTCTCCTCCAAGTATTGGGAAGAACTAGCTACCATGTATCATCTTCTGTTGATTTTGGATCTTTGGATCTCCTTATGTGTATGTGGATCTAGAACATGTGTGATTTGGATTTTGTTGATCGAGTGTTTCCCCTCTCGTGTTCTTCATGTTCTTTATGGGATCCTCTCCATTTTCTGAAAGATCGCCCCCTAGGGTTCCACCATACATCATCTTGGTATCATGAGCCACGTTGATCACGAATTTGGAGTCTTCCCGTCATTTTCTAGCCTAATTTTGTCGTGTTTTATCCCAATTTCAAAAATCCCCACAAAAATAGCCATACTATTTTTTTGTGATTTGTTGGTTGGATGATGTTTTGTTGATTTTGATCCATGGATTTGATGTGTTTCAGGTAGATCTAGCCTCCCTACGACTTTCCCCAATTCCCATCCACGGAATTCCCACAATTTTGCTCGATATTTTATTTTTTCCCAAGTTCTTCCTGAGTTCATCCACGGATCTCAGGTCCCGGATATTCGGCCTAATGACATCCCTCACCTCTTAGCCACAGACACCTCAACCACCACCATTTTCACCAAATTTTCACCAATTTCAATCAGATTTCCACCAACTCTTCTGCAAACTACCACAGCTTTCCACAACCACCATTGGGTTTCTTCTACCATTGTAAATTTTGCATTTTTTTCCATCTGAGGACTTGAGTTGCAGATTTTGTTTGTTGACATGTTTCCTCTACTTAGGGACGGTTCGTCACTGACATCACCGCCTCTCATCTTCGCTATGAATTCATCATCGACAATGATCACTTCACCGTTTTTACACCCCAACCGTAAGCAAGGACTGTAACTTCGATGACATCATTGTATATTCTCCCTTGCCATGGAATTGTTAACCCGAGCCCCTTTTGCGTCACTTTTCTATCGATACCAGCCATTTGAGTATTGCCAGGCAACACTACTTGTGCACATTAGTGATACTTGTTTGGCATAGCTATCTTAGCATGCATATACCTTCGTATCATCTCTTGTGTCATACATTGGTCCCGCATATACACAATTGCTATCTTGGTTTGAACATTTCGCATAAGTGGTCATATCAAAAATAGAGAAGGAAAATCATTTAAGCAAAGAGAAAAGCAAATAGCTTGTAAGATATAGTCGTAGCATCGCCACATTGCATACCAAATTGCCATACTCTATCATCTTGGATCATCGTGAGAAAATCACCGAGAATCATACATACATAGCATACCAGGGATAGATGTCGGTATGTTTCGTCTCTCATAGGTTGTGCACAAGTTTCATATCTCCTATTGAGCAATCGTGCTAGTGTATCTCTAGCATTGTGCAACACGAGCATTTTCTGTGGATACCACATTTTGTGCTTGTTCCTTGGTTGCACAATCCCATTTATCTATCTTTGTGTGTGTGTTTCCATGTGACACTAATTGCTATTGGTCTACTTGTTTCACTTGCAAATTTGTGAATCTTTTTCAACATTATTGAATCTTCCTAACAATTGCATAAGTTTTGTTCCACTATCCTCACCAAGCTACTCCAAAAGCTTTACTTGTGTAGGTGTGAGAATAGACAAGATCCGATAGCAATTGTGCTACTTCCATAATACATTGATCCATCTTCAACATTGGATAAGGTACATTTGGTCTAGTTCTTTCCTTTCTTCCACTCATATATTTTCTTGAGATGATGGATAGGATGAGCACTTCTACCAACCCTCTCTTCGATGAGCAAGAAGAGGAACCGAACAACTACGTCATCAAGAATCAACTCTTCGCGTACAAAGAGATTTGCATCAAGAAAATGAAGCTTTAGGCGACCGCATGGAAGAATTCCCCACCAACTTGCGACAATCTAAAGCAAGAAAAAGAAACTACCTCGACGCCAAGATGGCAACACAAATGGAAGACTTTCGAGCCATTATGGTCGACCGCGCTTCCTCAACATCGTCATCTTTAGGACGCCGCCACTCAAGCTGAAATTCTTCAGAAACGTCTTCGAATGATAGTCTTCCACGAGCTCATTCACATCGTCGTCAAGACCATGAAGATCATCAAGCTCCACAAAACCCATTTCATGACAATGCTTTACAAGACCGCCTTTGAGAACATGAATAGCGTAGTCGACAAGCTCATGGTCCCGTGGAACAAGTGCAAGCTCCATGATGCCAACGACAACAAGGAAACCAAAATGGCGACACCCTACAACGAGAGCAATGACACCATGAGGAACAAGTACTTTAAGCTCAGCATGCCCTCTGAGAAGCAACTCATGTGTTAATGAGGGCAACCGCCGTGTGCATGAACAAGAAGAAGCCCTCCCACGAGAGCGACGAGAAGAAGTCCCATGTCTCGAGGAACACAAAGAATTGAGGAATCATGCACGTATCCCATGCCCACAAAGACAAGTTCATCAAGCGGAGCACGAGGATCAAGAAAATTAAAACCCTCCTCCACGTCAAGAGCGACAATGCCATCTCGCCCAAAACAATGAAGAGCAACGCTACGACAAGATCAAGTTCACCATGCCTAAGTTTTCTGGAGGTACCGACCCCGAAGACTACCTTTCATGGGCATTGAAGGTCGACAAGATATTCCATCTTCACAACTATGAAGGCCTCCTTTGGTTTGTAGGAATTTTATAGGAATTCTACAGGATAGGATTGGCGAATGAAATATTCCTTTGAAGCCCTTTGGTTTGTAGGAATGAATTCCTATTTTTATATAGGATAGGAATCAATCCTTCACATTTTGGAGGAAAAGAAACATTAGCTCAGACTCAATGGAAAAATTCCTATCATATGCATCAAATGACATCACTTCCTCTATATGAATTGAGATACATGTCATTGCACTTCCTATGATTTCCCTATTCCTATAACATTCCTATCCTGTGAACCAAAGGAGGCCAAATAGGAAATGAAGATCACCATGGAATCTCTTGAGTTCCAAGACTATATTCTCATTTGGTGGGAGAAAGTGATCGAGCGACACCGAGAGAAAGGTGAACCACCCATCACCACATGGAACCAAATGAAGGATGACATGAGATCTTGCTACCTCTAGAGCTTGTGTTGTTTTCCCTTGAAGAGGAAAGGGTGATGCAGCACAATAGCGTAAGTATTTCCCTCAGTTTTTCAGAACCAAGGTATCAATCCACTAGGAGACTACATGTGAGTCCCTTGTACCTACAGAAACAAATAAGAATCTTGCAACCAACGCGATAAAGGGGTTATCAATCCCTTCTCGGCGACTTGCAAAAGTTAGATCTGATAGACATAATAAGATAAATATTTTTGGTATTTTTGTTATATAGATTGAAAGTAACTATTGCAAAATAAAAGTAAAGTAAAGATAAATAGTTGATGGAAGATAGACCCGGGGGCCATAGGTTTCACTAGTGGCTTCTCTCAAGATAGCACATTTCTACGGTGGGTGAACAAATTACTGTCGAGCAATTGATAGAAAAGCGCATAATTATGAGAATATCTAGGCATGATCATTGTATATAGGCATCACGTCCGTGACAAGTAGACCGAAACGATTCGGCATCTACTACTATTACTCCACACATCCACCGCTATCCAGCATGCATCTAGAGTATTAAGTTCATAAGAACAGAGTAACGCTTTAAGCAAGATGACATGATGTGGAGGGATAAACTCATGCAATATGATATAAACCCCGTAGTTTTATCCTCGATGGCAACAATACAATACGTGCCTTGCTGCCCCTGCTGTCACTTGGAAAGGACACCGCAAGATTAAACCCAAAGCTAAGCACTTCTCCCATTGCAAGAAAGATCAATCTAGTAGGCCAAACCAAACTTATAATTCCAAGAGACTTGCAAAGATATTTAAATCATGCATAAAAGATTTCAGAGAAGAATCAAATATTGTTCATAGATAATCTAGATCATAAACCCACAATTCATCGGATCTCGAAAAACACACCGCAAAAAGAATTACATCGAATAGATCTCCAAGAAGATCGAGGAGAACTTTTTATTGAGATCCAAAGAAAGAGAAGAAGCCATCAAGCTGATAACTATGGACCCGAAGGTCTGTGGTAAACTACTCACAACTCATCGGAGAGGCTGTGGTGTTGATGTAGAAGCCCTCCGTGATCGATTCCCCCTCCGGTGGAGCTCCGGAACAGGCCCCAAGATCAGATCTCACGGGTATAGAAGGTTGCAGCGGTTGAATTAGGGTTTCATGGTGCTCTGAGATGTTTTTAGGGTATATGGGTATATATAGGAGCAAGAGGCACGTCGGTGGACTTACGGGGGGCCCACGAGGGTGGGGGCGCCCCCTGCCTCATGGCCACCCCGTGGCTTCCCTGGCGTGTACTTCAAGTCTTGTGGGTTGTATTTGTTCCAAAAATGATCCTCCCGAAGGTTTCATTCCGTTTGGACTCCGTTTGATATTCCGTTTCTGCGAAACACTGAAATAGGCAAAAAACAGCAATTTGCACTAGGCCTTGGTTTAGTAGGTTAGTCCCAAAAGTAATATAAAAGTGTATAATAAAGCCCATTAAACATCCAAAACAGATAATATAATAGCATGGAACAGTCAAAAATTATAGATACGTTGGAGACGTATCAGATCTCGTCCTCGGGTAGCTGAATGATAAAAACAAATTTTTTGATGTGGAATGCCACCCAACATAATTCTCAATGTAATTTTCTTTATTGTGGCATGAATGTTTAGATCCTAAAGATTCAAGACAAAAGTTTATATTGACATAGGAATAATAATACTTCAAGCATACTAACAAAGCAATTATGTCTTCTCAAAATGACATGGCCAAAGAAAGTTCATCCCTACAAAATCATATAGTTTGGCTATGTTCCATCTTGGTCACACAAAATACTCAAGTCATGCACACCCCCGGTTTCAACCAAGCAATTGTTTCATACTTAAATTTTTTCAAACCTTTTCAACTTTCACGCAATATATCAGCGTGAGCCATGGATATAGCACTATAGGTGGAATAGAGTGGTGGTTGCGGAGAAGACAAAAGGGAAGATGGTCTCACGTCAACTAGGCGTATCAATGGGCTATGGAGATTCCCATCAATAGATATCAATGTGAGTTAGTAGGAATTGCCATGCAACGGATGCACTAGAGCTATAAATGTATGAAAGCTCAACAAAAGAAACTAAGTGGGTGTGAATCCAACTTGCTTGCTCACGAAGACCTAGGGCATTTGAGGAAGCCCATCGTTGGAATATACAAGCCAAGTTCTATAATGAATATTCCCACTAGTATATGAAAATGACAAAACATGAGACTCTCTATCATGAAGATAATGGTGCTACTTTGAAGCACAAGTGTGGACAAAAATAGTAGCATTGTCCCCCCCCCCCCTTTTTCCCTTTTTTCTTTTCTCTTTTTTTGGGCCTTTCACTTTTTTCTTTGGCCTTTCTTTCCCTTTTTTTTCTTGGGACAATGCTCTAATAATGATGATCATCACACTTATATTTATTTACAACTCAATTCTAGAACAAAATATGACCCTATACGAATGCCTTCGGCGTTGTACCGGGATGTGCAATGAATCAAGAATGACATGTATGAAAAATTATGCATGGTGGCCTTGCCACAAATACGATGTCAACTACATGATCATGCATGGCAATATGACAATGATGAAACGTGTCATAGTAAACGGAATAGTGGAAAGTTGCATGGCAATATATCTCGGAATGGCTATGGAAATGCCATAATAGGTAGCTATGGTGGCTTTTTTGAGGAAGGTATATGGTGGGTGTATGGTACCGTCGAAAGTTGCGCGGTACAAGCGAGGCTAGCAATGGTGGAAGGGTGAGAGTGCGTATAATCCATGGACTCAACATTAGTCATAAAGAACTCAGATACTTATTGAAAAAATCTACAAGTCATCAAAACAAAGTATGCTCTTAGGGGAAGGGTTGGTAGGAGTTAACCATCACGCGATCCCGACCTCCACACAAAGGATGACAATCAATGAAATACCTCATGCTTCAAATTTGTCACATAACGGTTACCATACGTGCATGCTACGGGACTTGCAAACCTCAACACAAGTATTTATCAAATTCACAACTACTCTACTAGCATGACTCTAATATCACCATCCTCATATCTCAAAACAATCATCAAGTATCAAACTTCTCATAATATTCAATTCACTTTATATGTAAGTTTTTATTACACCCATCTTGGATGCCTATCATATTCAGACTAATTTTATAACCAAAGCAAATCACCATGCTGTTCTAAAAGACTCTCAAAATAATATAACTGAAGCATGAGAGATCAATAATTTCTATAAAATAAAACCACCACCGTGCTCTAAAAAGATATAAGTGAAGCACTAGAGCAAAACTATCTAGCTCAAAAGATATAAGTGAAGCACATAGAGTATTCTAATAAATTTTGACTCATGTGTATCTCTCTCAAAAGGTGTGTACAGCAAGGATGATTGTGGTGAACTAAAAATAAAAGACTCAAATCATACATGACGCTCCAAGCAAAACACATATCATGTGGTGAATACAAATATAGTCTCAAGTAAAGTTACCGATAAACGAAGATGAAAGAGGGGATGCCTTCCCGGGGCATCCCCAAGCTTAGGATTTTGGTTGTCCTTGAATTTTACCTTGGGGTGCCTTGGGAATCCCCAAGCTTAGGCTCTTGCCACTCTTTGTTCCGTAGTCCATCAAATCCTTACCCAAAAACTTGAAAACTTCACAACACAAAACTTAGCAAAAATCTGGTGAGCTCCGTTAGTATAAGAAAACAAACCACCACTTTAAGGTACTGTAATGAACTCATTATTTATTTATATTAGTGTTAAACCTACTGTATTCCAACTTCTGTATGATTCATACCCCCCCTATACTACTCATAGATTCATGAAAATAATCAAACAACACACGGAAAATAGAATCTGTCAAAAATAGAACAATCCATAGCAATCTGTAACTTTTGAATACTTTTGTAACTCTAATTTTTTGAAATAAATTGGTGGATGTGATGAATTTGCCTATTAATCATCTGCAAAAAGAATCAACTTAAAAGCACTCTCCAGGAAAAAATGGCAGCAAATCTCGTGAGCGCAAAAGTTTCTGTTTTTTACAGCAAGATCGCAAAGACTTCACCCAAGTCTTCCCAAAGTTTCTACTTGGGACAAACACTACTTAAAACACAAAACCACATCTAACCAGAAGCTAGATGAATTATTTATTACTAAATAGAAGCAAAAGCAAAGAAAATAAAATTGGGTTGCCTCCCGACAAGCGCTATCGTTTAACGCCCCTAGCTAGGCATGATAGAAGAATAGATTTAGGTATTGCCATCTTTGGTAGGCAATCCATAAGTGGCTCTCAAAATAGATTCATAAGGTAATTTGATTTTCTTTAGTAAAGTGTTCCGTGCCTTTCCTTAACGGAAATTGGAATATAATATTTCCTTCCTTCATATCAATAATTGCACCAATTGTTCTAAGGAAAGGTCTACCAAGAATAATAGGACATGTAGGATTGCAATCTATATCAAGAATGATGAAATCTACGGGCACATAATTCCTATTTGCAACAATAAGAACATCATTAATCCTTCTCATAGGTTTCTTAATGGTAGAATCCGCAAGATGCAAATTTAAAGAACAATCATCAAGTTCATGGAAACCTAACATATCACACAAAGTTTTTGGAATTGTGGAAACACTAGCACCCAAATCACACAAAGCATAGCGTTCACGATTTTTAATATTAATTTTGATAGTAGGTTCCTACTCATAATAGAGTTTTCTAGGGATAGAAACTTCTAATTCAAGGTTTCTTCATAAGATTGCATTAAAGCATCAACTATGTGTTTGGTAAAGGCTTTATTTTGACTATAAGCATGAGGAGAATTTAGCACGGATTGCAACAAGGAAATACAATCTATCAAAGAGCAATTATCATAATTAAATCCCTTGAAATCCAAAATAGTGGGTTCATTGATATGTAAATTTTTGACCTCTTCGATCCCACTTTTAACAATTTTTGCATCAAGATCTAAAAACTCTGAATCATTGGGAGGCCTTGTAACTAAAGTTGACTCATCTCCAGTCCCATCTTTATCGATTCATATTAGAAAACACGTATTTAATAGGAGACACATCAATCACTTTTAAATCTTCATCTTTATTATCATGGAAACTATAAGAACACGCTTTCGCAAAGCAATCTCTTTTAGCATGCATCCTAGCAGTTCTTTCTTTGCACTCATCAATGGAAATTCTCATGGCTTTGAGAGACTCACTGGTATCATGCTTAGGTGGAATAGATCAAAGTTTCAAAGAATCAACATCAAGAGAAATTCTATCCACGTTCCTAGCCAACTCATCAATCTTAAGCAAATTTTCTTCAAGCAAAGCATTGAAATTCTTTTGCGAATTCATAAATTCTTTAACAATAGTCTCAAAATCAGAGGGCATGTTATTAAAATTTCCATAAGAGTTGTTGTAGGAATTACCATAATTATTAGAGGAATTACTAGGGAAAGGCCTAGAATTAAAGTTTCCTCTATATGCGTTGTTACCAAAATATACCTACCAACAAAATTCACATCCAAAGATTCATTATTATTCTCAATCAACGTGGACAAAGGCATATCATTCGGATCAGAAGACACACTCTTAGTAGCAAATAATTTCATAAGTTCATCCATCTTTCCACTCAAAACACTAATCTCTTCAATAGCATGTACCTTTTTACTAGTAGATCTTTCGGTGTGCCATTGAGAGTAATTAACCATAATATTATCTAGGAGTTTAGTAGCTTCTCCTAAATTGATTTCCATGAAAGTGCCCCCCGCAGCCGAATCTAAAAGATTTCTAGAAGCAAAATTCAATCCAGCATAAAAGTTTTGTATAATCATCCATAATTTCAAACCAAGTGTAGGGAAATTACGTATCATTAATTTCATCCTCTCCCAAGATTGTGCAACATGCTCATGATCAAGTTGCTTAAAATTCATGATATCGTTTCTAAGAGAAATAATCTTAGCGGGAGGAAAATACTTAGAGATAAAGGCATCTTTGCACTTATTCCATGAATCAATACTATTTCTAGGCAAAGAAGAAAACCAAGTTTTAGCACGATCTCTAAGCGAAAACGGAAATAGCTTCAATTTAACAATATCATTATCCGTATATCTCTTTTTTTTGCATATCGCATAAATCAACAAAGTTGTTTAGATGGTAGCGGCATCTTCACTAGGAAAGCCAGAAAATTGATTTTCATAACAAGGTTTAACAGAGCAACATTGATTTCAAAAGATTCATTATTGTTGGTATTGGAAAAGTCACACAATTTGGTATTGTCTTGAGCCATAGTGACGAACAAGCAATCCAACACACAAGCAAACAAGAAGCAAGCGAAAAGAAGCGAACGGAAAAAGGGCGAATAAAATGGCAAAGGTGAAGTGGGGTAGAGGAAAACGAGTGGCAAATGGCAAATAATGTAATGCAAGGGATAAGAGTTTGTGATGGGTACTTGGTATATGAATTTTGCGTAGATCTCCCTGGCAACGGCGCTAGAAATTCTTCTTGCTACATCTTGAGCTTGCGTTGTTTTTCCCTTGAAGAGGAAAGGGTGATGCAGCACAGTAGCGTAAGTATTTCCCCCAGTTTTTGAGAACCAAGGTATCAATCCAGTAGGAGACTAAACGCGAGTCCCTCATACCTACACAAATAAATAAGAACCATGCAACCAACACGATAAAGGGGTTGTCAATCCCTTCTCGACCACTTGCAAAAGTGAGATCAGATAGAGATAATAAGATAAATATTTTTGGTATTTCTGTTATATAGATTGAAAGTAAATATTGCAAAATAAAAGTGTAGTAAAGATAAATAGTTGTTGGAAGATTTATATGATGGAAGATAGACCCGGGGGCCATAGGTTTCACTAGTGGCTCCTCTCAAGATAGCAGATTTCTAAGGTGGGTGAACAAATTACTGTCGAGCCATTGATAGAAAAGCGCATAGTTATGAGAATATCTAGGCATGATCATTGTATATAGGCATCACGTCCGTGACAAGTAGACCGAAATGATTCTGCATCTACTACTATTACTCCACACATCGACTGCTATCCAGCATGCATCTAGAGTATTAAGTTCATAAGAACAGAGTAACGCTTTAAACAAGATGACATCATGTAGAGGGATAAACTCATGCAATATGATATAAACCCCATCTTTTTATCCTCGATGACAACAATACAATACGTGCCTTGCTGCCCCTGCTATCACTGGGAAAGGATACCGCAAGATTGAATCCAAAGCTAAGCACTTCTCCCATTGCAAGAAAGATCAATCTACTAGGCCAAACCGAACTGATAATTCGAAGAGACTTGCAAAGATATTTAAATCATGCATAAAAGATTTCAGAGAAGAATCAAATATTGTTCATAGATAATCTTGACCATAATCCCACAATTCCTCGGATCTCGACAAACACACTGCAAAAAGAATTACATCGAATAGATCTCCAAGAAGAGCGAGGAGAACTTTGTATTGAGACCCAAAGAGAGAGAAGAACCCATCTAGCTAATAACTATGGACCCGAAGGTCTGTGGTAAACTACTCACAACTCACCGGAGAGGCTATGGTGTTGATGTAGAAGCCCTCCGTGATTGATTCCCCCTCCGGTGGAGCTCCGGAACAGGCCCCAAGATGGGATCTCACGGGTACAGAAGGTTGCGGCGGTGGAATTAGGGTTTTGTGGTGCTCCCATATGTTTTTAGGGTATATGCGTATATATAGGAGGAAGAGGCACGTCGGTGGAGTTATGGGGGGCCCACAAGGCTGGGGAGCGCGCCTACCCCCCTAGGCGCGCCCCCTGCCTCGTGGCCACCCCGTGGCTTCCCTGGCATGTACTCCATGTCTTTTTGGTTGTATTTGTTCCAAAAACGATCCCCCCAAAGGTTTCATTCCGTTTGGACTCCGTTTGATATTCCTTTTCTGCGAAACACTGAAATAGGCAAAAAAATAGCAATTTGCACTGGGCCTTGGGTTAGTAGGTTAGTCCCAAAAATAATATAGAAGTGTATAATAAAGCCCATTAAACATCCAAAACCGATAATATAATAGCATGGAACAGTCAAAAATTATAGATACGTTGGAGACGTATCAGATCTCGTTTTGTGCCTACATAGTATAGTCGTGATCTATTCAAGAAGTTGCAAGTCATCAAGCAAGGAACAAAGTCGGATGAAGACTACTGAGAAGAGATGGAGATTGCAATGCTACGAGCCAATTTCATGGAGATGAAGAGAAAATTATGGAATGGTTCTTCAATGGACTCAGCCATCCTATCATGAATATCGCCGACTTCCAAACTTACACGAACCTCCTCGATCTTGTGCACCAAGCAACCAAGGCGGAGCAACAAGTGCAAGATGACTTCAAATACTCCAAGTACTCTGCCAAGACCTATGGCTCATACACTCAAGCTAGAATACCTACAACGCCTTCTACCTCAATGAAAGCTTCACGAATCAACGACGACAAGTCAAGTTACAACAAAACTCAGACACCATCAAGTCATCCTCCTACTACAAGTAACTACAAGCCAAAGGCTTCGCATCAACTAATCCAACAGATGAGACCACTAAGACAAGCTCCATCAAGTTCTTCACATGCCAAGGCCGAGGCCACAAGACATTTGAGTGCCCAACTCGGCGAACCATGATCGCAAATGATGACATCACCTATGACTCTAAGAGAGAATAAGAAATGAAAGCACTTGAGATTTGGCCATGCACCGTCAAGTGAATTAAGATGAAGACGCTCAAGTCTTTTGTGACACTCATGCGAGCCCCGATGTAGTTGTCTCCAGGGTCTTGACATTTCAACACCAACAAGACAAAGACCAACGTTGCCATACCTTCCAGACCAAAGCGGGCACCAATGGACGTTCCACCAAAGTCATCATCGACGATGGAAGTTTCCACAATTTGGGAAGCAAAGAGCTATGTTCCAAGCTACATTTGGTCAAGACGAAGCACCCTTGCCCCTACAAGGTCCAGTGGCTTAGCGACTCGGTCACCATTCAAGTGGAGCACACTATTCAAGTCTCCTTCAAGATTGGCGCATACAAAGACACATTGGAGTGTGATGTGGTTCCCGTTTCCGTATGTCATCTCCTCCTAGGAAGACCTTGGCAATTCGACCGCAGCGTCATCCATGATGGATGGACCAATCACTATAGCTTCAAGACACAGACAAGGAGTACGTGCTTTGACCTGTGTCACCAAGTCAAGTGATCGGCGACACGCAATCATCTACCCATTGTGGAGAGAATAGTGAGCGAGTGAGCCACCAAAAAGAGAGTGTGTGCCACAAGAAAAACTTGAGTGCCTCCACGATGAGCAACAAGAAAAACTTAGTGCTTTTATTCACCAAAAGAGACATAAGGGATGTGAGTGAGATCCCATCAAGTGTTCTTCACTTTATACTTGTGTGCAAAGATGAGTCGGTGAGGACTAATACTTCAGGACATCTACCTTTGGTGTTGTCTTGTTTATTGCAGAAATTTGAGGATGTATTTCTCGATGACCTACCTCTCGGACTACCGTCACTTCGCGAAATCGAACACTGCATCAACCTAATCCCCGATGCCCTTTTACCGAGCAAGCCACCATACCATGTCAACCCCGATGAGGCCAAAGAAATACAATGACAAGTAGAACATCTCATGGAGAATGCGTATGTACGCGAGAGCTTAAGTCCACATGCCATTCTCATTATTCTTGTGCCTAAGAGAGATGGTAGTTTTTGCATGTGTTCAAATTGTCATCCGATAAATGCTATCACCATTCGTTATAGACATCACATTCCACGCCTTGATGATCTGCTCGATGAACTTAGTAGAGCCACCATCTTCTAAAAAATGATCCTAAAAGTGTCTACTATCAAATTCACATTAAATAGGGTGATGAATGGAAAACGGCTCTTAAAACCAAATTTGAATTATATGAATGGTTAGTCATGCCTATGGGCTTATGCGAAGCACCTATCACTTTTATGTGTGTGATGCATTATTTCCTTCGCCAATAAGTTGGCATTTTTGTTGTGGTATACTTTGATAATATACTTGTGTTTAGTCAATCTCTTGAAGATCATGTCGTGTATCTTAGGGACATTTTGCAAGTTCTTAGAATGAGCGATATAAACATGAAAAAAATGCACTTTTGGTGTTGACAAGATTGTTTTCTTGGGATTTGTTTTGTTTTCTAAGGGTGTTCACATTGATGAGTCTAAAATTGACGCTATTAATACATGGCCACAACCAACCAATTTGCAACATGTGCATAGTTTCCTTGGCCTATCGGGCTTCAATAGTCGAGTTGTAAGGACTTTAGCACTATTGCATCACCATTGCATGCATGGAGTACCAAGAATGCACCATTTGTTTGGGGACCTTCCCAAGATACCGCATTCCATGAGCTTAAAAACTTCCTTACGCATGCTCATTTACTTGCCTTACCAACTTTTATAAAACATTTAAAGTGCATTGTGACGCTAGTGGTAATGGCATAGGTGGGTGTTAATGCAAGAGGAGCACCCAATCACATACTTTAGCGAATACTTTTCGGACCACAACTTAGCTATCCCATTTATGACAAAGAATTATATGCTTTAGTGAGAGTCTTGCATGTGTGGGAACACTATCTTCGTCCTCGTGAATTTGTCATCCATACGGATCTTGAGACTCTTAAATACCTTAAGGGTCAAACCATATTGAATAAGTACCATGCCAAATTGAGTGAGTCATTGAGTCATTTCCTTATGTTATCAAGTATATCAAGGCTAAGGAAAATGTTGTGGTGGACGCTCTCTCCTGCAAATGCATGCTTATCACTCAACTTGAATTGAATGTTATAGGATTTGAGCACATGAAAGACGTGTACGCGTATGATGTTTCATTTGCAATTCCTTATGCTAAATGCCAAGCAAAACCTTTTTGCGAGCAATATTATATCAAGGATGATTATCTAATGCGAGCTAACAAGATTTGGGTCTCCGAGTCTTCTCTTCATTTGTTGCTTTTGCAAGAGGCTCGCTACGGAGGACTAATGGGACACTTTGGACGTGACGAGACATTTGCTATGCTCTCCAAGAACTACTTTTAGCCCAAGATGTTTCGAGACGTCTCATAGTACAGCGTACCAACCGATGCTCTACATGCCGCAAAGCTAATTCAAAAGCTCAATTCCATGGTATATACATAACAATTCCTATTCTATATCACCCATGGGAAGATATTACTATGTATTTTGTGCTTGGTTTTCCTAGAACACAAAACGACAAAGATTCAGTATTTGTCGTTGTGGACTGTTTTTATAAGATGGCACATTACATTCCATGCAACAATATAGACGATGCTTCACATGTTGCAAATCTATTTTGTACGAAAATCTTGTGTTTACATGGAGTGCCAAAGACTATTGTGTCAGATTGCAACGTTAAGTTCCTTAGCTACTTTTGGAAGACGTTATGTGCCAAGCTCGGAATCAAGCTACTCTTCTCATCGACCTATCATCTGCAAACCTACGGCTAAACAGAGGTAATAAACCTGACCCTGTCTACACTTCTTCGAGTCTTGATCAAGAAGAACATCAAGGAGTGGGAGGAATGCTTTCCCATCGCCGAGTACGCCTACAATCGATCACGACATTCTACTTCCTGCAAGTGCCCCTTCGATTTCGTCTAAGGATTCAACCCGTTGTCCCAATTGGACATTCTCCCACTACCACTACAAGAGCGCATCAACATGGAGGCGAGAGCAAGAGCGAGCTATCTCAAGAAGGTGCATGAAGATACAAGACAAACAATCGAGCACCAAGTACAATGGCTTGCAACCAAGCTCAACATCAACAAGCAACCCATGATATTCAACATAGGAGATCTTGTGTGGTTACACCTTCGCAAAGAACGCTTCCCCAACGAGCGCAAGTCCAAGTTCCTACCTCGTGTTAACGGACCTTTCAAGGTGCTAGCATGCTACAAGAACAACGCCTACAAGATCGACATTCCATGCGATAAGTACTACATGAGCGACATTTTCAACATC
This sequence comes from Secale cereale, assembly GCA_902687465.1. Taxonomy (NCBI): domain Eukaryota; kingdom Viridiplantae; phylum Streptophyta; class Magnoliopsida; order Poales; family Poaceae; genus Secale; species Secale cereale. Next base: position 653,791,096 of record LR738711.1, read on the forward strand.
AAGGATCTATCTCCCTTCCATGGCGATGAGGTTTTCGATCTGAGGTCAAATCATTCCCAAGGGGGTGGGGAAGATGATGCAGATCATCCTATTGTCATCCCCATGGACCCACCTTCATCTCCCCAAGTGCCAAATGGACCGATGACACACGCACGCACAAGAGCTATCGAGATCGAGGTGACATGTCTCCTTATTGAATTTCCATATGATCCACATGAGATGTGGCTATTACCTCAATCCGGAATGCTATGTGTGCTTGGGTATCAAGAAGACCCTCTTGGAGATGCTCGAGTTCACGGGCAAGTCCCCAAGCGCATGGATGAAGAGGCTTAAGACGTAAGGGAGGTGAAAGTCTACAGGACCCGGACATCCGGCCCCTATTCCGGACATCTGGCCCCTGTCCCGGACATCCGGCCCCTGATGAGTCCATCTACAGCATCCAAGCCACGACTACGAAGCTACAGGACCCACACATCCACCCAACCAGCCCGGACATCCGGCCCTCGCCCGGATATCCGGCCCGACCGGATCCAAAGAGCATAGGAATCGAGCCACTCCCACTCGGACATCTGGCCAGAGGCCCGGACATCCGAATCTTCATGGGCTGTTAGATATCCGGCCCCTAGCCCGGACATCCGGCACATGCCTCTGTGTAGAGAGCGGGCCGAAGGCCCATGAACCCATCCAACTCGTCCCAACTTGTACTAACACTATATATATACCACCCTCCTTTTTCTAGGATTAGCAAAGGATCAGCTCAAGAAATAGATAGAGTTTTTCTCATCCAGTTACCCCTAATCCCATGGACACAACCTCCATGTGATAAGATCCCCCAAGTGGATTCAAGACCCCTTCATGGGAAGATCCTTATAGGATTCAAGACATCTCTCCTCCAATGATTGAGATGAACTAGCTACCGCATATCCTCTCCTGTTGACTTTGGATCTTTGTATCTCCTTATGTGTATGTGGATTTGGCACATGTGTGATTTGTATTTTGTTGATTGAGTGTATCCCCTCTCGTGTTCTTCGTGGGATCCTCTCAATTTCGTGAAAGATCGGCCACCTAGGGTTCCACCCTACATCATATCAACAAATAACTACAGGTTCCTTCATACACATTATCATTTACTTGTTCTACTTTTTATTTTATTTTATTTTCCTTCTCTTTTTCATCTCCCTCCATTTCTCCCAAAATAATATAAAAAACACTAAAGTATTTTATTTTGCTTGTTTGCTTACTTGTTTTGCTGCTATGGCTAATTCCTCACTTGGTACGCGTACCCCTGAAAAAATTAAGTGCTTAATTTTAAGCAAAGAGGGGGACAAAGTTTAAAAGATGCTTGGTATAGGATTTGTGATGCTCAAAATATATCAACTCGCAAGCAATCCACCATGGTTCTTCTTCGCAACTCTTATGTGGGTGTTACTACTTGGTGTAGATTTGTGCTAGACACTATTAATGGAGGAAATTTTTTAATTAGTCACCCTATCACTGGTACAACGAGGTGCTATACAAACAGTTTTTAACCCCTTTCCATGACAGCGTTTGGAACCATCGCCAAGTGAGTGTGTGCGATAGGGGTCCTTCCCACACATCCCAGAAACCGTCGCCGATAGGTCCTCCGGCCACACACGCTCGACAAAATGAGGCCGTGTGCGACGGGCGAGTGATCAAATACAATTATACATATAGTTGTATTAAAAAAAATACAATTATACATGCCAAATTGTTTCTAGTCGTAAGTACATCCCACACAGTGAGTCCCCCCTAAGCGTTTCCGTTCGTACGTACATTCCACACAGTCAATCGAAGGAATACGTTTCCGCTAGTATGTACATCCCACACAGTCAATCCAAGAAGTATGTTGTCGTTCGTATATACATCCCACACAGTCACTCCAAGGAAAACATTTCTGTTCGCATGTGCATCAAACACAATTTTCCCCATTAAATCGTTTGTGATAGTGTTGCCGTTGCACACGCTATTAGCAATTTTACCACTTGCATTATTGAATGCATCACACACGGTGCATAGAAGAAACTTTGTGGCATAGGATGTCCATCACACACACTTTTTATGTGGTAAACATTTGCGCAAGGTGGCCTAACACAAACAGTTTTCAAGAGGAAGTTGTGCGTGATTGTTCATTGATCCAAAACGGTTTATTCCTAGAAACCGTGTGCGTTGCCTGAGGTCATCGCCCACGGTGTTTTCTAAATAACCGTTTGCAATAGAAAAACCCAATTAGCAGGCTAATTGTCCTATTATTAATAATCCATTTATTACTCTAATTGACATTTCACATTAAGCACACAATATATTTCATTTTCGTATTAAGGAAGCGGGATTTCATAATTGAAATACATCTGAGTACAACATCATATAGCTTCAACACTCTGCTACCCCATTACACAACTGCACTAGCACCAAGTTTCACATGCAACATCTATAACTGCTAAAGCGGAAGGCGAATACTGAGCCTTCATTGATGTTGAAGGTCTTGCAACTTTACGTTAGTGCCTGTGGATGATTGACTGTCCATCCTTCGTCCTCTTTAGGAAGACTTCAATATTGAACCATGGGTGTTGTATGAATACCATCCTCGCCTCCTGACCATACAGGTGGTTTGAGAGGTAATCATAAGTGAACTACTTTAGAAAGGCCTGAAAACTAGGATATGCATAAATATCTTCTCTAGATTTGAAATGGCGCGAAGGAATTAAAAAGACAAGGTATTACAGTTAGTACTAACCTTGTAGTGAACTGATGTCTTCTTCATTGTGCATACAAAGATCTTGTTGTTTTTTTGTCGCTAATTACATTTTCCTAGCAATCTTTCTGAGTTTCTTGACTTGACTTATATTTATGGACAACTAATTTCCACATATGCAAAAAAGGGTCGAACAATGGGTCAAAACTTGTGACAGCAGGACCTACATGTGCAAGACCAAACTGTTAAAAACCTAATATTTAAAAACAAGAAGTGGAAATGTGTGTTATTAATTGCAATAGGCCTAATATTTAAAAACAAGCAAACATAGTCATTAATACTTGTATTGTGCATGTCAGGCCCAAGATGCGATTCTATCTCGATCACGTGACACTTACGTGATTGAGGCACAACCGCATTTCGGGCGCTTAGCATGATGGATATCATTACATCGTACCATTACATACATACATAGGGGATACAACAATACATACCAATCTCATGAATACAACAATATCAATACAAGTATCCGACTACGGATACAAACAAGAAAAGCACAAAGACATCCATCTGCTATCCCAGGCTGCCGACCCGGAACCTAACCCAAGACTGAAGAATAAGAACTCCAACAAAAGAACAATGCTCTCACGTCAAGACATCGGAACCTGCACCTGCAACTGTTGTTGTAGTATCTGTGAGCCACGAGGACTCAGCAATCCCATAATCATGGGTAACAAGACTATCAAAGCATAAAGGGTAGGAAGAGGTAAAGTGGTGAGGTTGCAGCAGCGGCTAAGCAAATGTATGGTGGCTAACTTACGAGTACCAGAATAAGATGAGCATCTACGCAAACGGTCGCAAAAGTAGTGATCTCTAAAGATCCTAAACTACATACGAGTCAAACATAACCCCACCGTGTTCTCTTCTCAAAGTGAAAAGAGACAGTCACGGATACTCACGCAGTTGTGTGTTTTACTTCGGATCCTCTGTCAAGTTTTCTACAACCGGACATTAACAAATTCCAATCTGCCACATAACCGCGGGCACGGCTTTCAAAAGATCATAACCCTGCAGGGGTGTTCCAACTTAGCCCATGACAAGCGCTCACGATTAGCTGAAGTGATAAATATAATATCATCACTCCTTATCTTAGGGAAATCCGATCAGGCTCGGCATCCCGGTGCACAAGACATTTCGACAATGGTAAAACAAGTCCAGCAAGACCTCCCGGTGTGTCGACACCCTGATAGTAGCCGCACGTATCTCGTCTCAGGCCATGACCGGATGGGCGATTATACGAGTAAAACCAAACCTCGAGTTTCCCCGTGGTGGCCCCGCATAACCCCCGTTTGGGACCAACACCATCAGCACTGGCCCCCCCTGCTATGTAGAAAGAATCCTCGGGTAGCGCTAACTCCCTATGCAATTTAATTAATTAATTAAGTTGTCATTATGAGCAAATTAAAACCAATGTTGGGCCTTGCTGGAGGAGTTTTATTCAAAGTCGAACTGTCAAGGGGTCCCCATCCACCCATCGTGTAAGGAACGCAAAATCAAGGAACATAATGCCGGTTTATCGGCGCCTAGGGTGGCATGAGTGGAACAAAACACCGAGCAAAAGGCCAAGCCTTCCACCCATGCCCAGTATATAGGTGTGTTATTATATATATATAACATATTGTGATATTCCAACAGCAAGTTCCCAACTGGAACGATCTTCATCTTCACATGCAACTAACAACGCTATAAGAGGGGCTGAGCAAGCGGGTAACATAGCCAAACAGTGGTTTTGCTAGGAAGGTTTCAAAGGTTAGAGGTTTCATGGCAACAAGGAGAGGCTGACAATAATGATGGGTAGCGCGACATGTAACGATAGCATCGAGACACTAAGCATGGCAATGATAGTAAAGGTATCCAAGGGTATGGTCATCTTGCCTGAGATCCCGCAAGGAAGAAGAACGGTTCCGTGAAGAAGACGGAGAAGACGCCTTGAAGAAGAACCACGAGTAGCCGATCGAATTCTCACAACGCAACGGAACAAGCACTAACGAAAAGAAGCAAGCAATACAGTAAACAAACCACTCAAGAACATAACAATATGCACGGCCAAGTAGGATGCACGACAAATCTACTTATGAGGCACAGAAAGTCTACACAGGAAGCAAAACATGGCAATGTAGGAAGCGCAGATAACAACATAAGTCTATATGATGCAACACATGGCAAGATATGATGCAAGGCAAAACTATACATGAAGCACAGAAATATAGCACAAGGGCATGGCAATTTGCATTCAAGCAAAGTACTTCAAAACATGATAACAATAGGATAATATGAATCTACATGCAAAATCACCCAAGTTTCATATAAAGAACACCCCAATCGGAGCAACGGGCTAAAAGATACACATGAAACAAGATATAACAACAAACTGAAATTAACAGCCACATAGCAACTTTGGAGCAAGAGATAAATGAGCTACATCACTCAAACATCATGGCAATGAGCATGGACATAAACTAGACATATCCTACAGCAAATAAGTCCATTGGAGCATCCCCAAAGGAGCCATGGATCAATAGCAACAAGCTTTGACATATTGAACTTGACAACAAAATCCTGACAGCAGTAATTTGTTGCAACTTGGGAGCAAAAGTTAAATATGCTACAGCCACTCAAATAAGCATGTGAGAGCATGAATGGATAGCCAACAATATATACTACAAGGAATCATCAAGAGACACCCCAAAACTATCATGGATTTGCCTAGAATAACAAGCAAACATGGCATCCGGATATTACAGATTCCAGACTTAGTGAAATTTCACTAAGTGTTAAAACAGCAGTTCTATCATGGCATGTTTGTGAGAAAGTTTAAGTCAACACAAGGCATATCATGGAAAGGAAAATGCACCACATCAAAGAACACATCATGGGGAGTCCAAAACATCTAAGCATGTGACATGGAGACAAACACAACAATAGCAAAGGGCAATTGAAAACAGCACCTCATAACAAGTTTAACAATATAACAGCCACACGCACTTTTGCAAAGGAGATAAACATGTCAAGACGATATCTATCATGCAAGCTAAAGCAATCAACATGTAGAGCATATCATGATGAACATGTGGACATATCATTTGCATCAGTTGGATAAACATGCACCAAGTTATCACATCACGAACATAGCAACAAAACATCAAGTAGCACCAGTTCATAATAAGTAGCACCCTTGCAACGGATTTTTAAGCATCTAGATGAATTCAAATGAGCATGGCACAATGGAACAAAGTGTAGAGCATATCACCACGAACATTTTGACATATCATTCACTCAAAACGGATAAGCACACAAAAAGATATCATCATGCAAAGATAGCAACAAATTATGAGTTTTCTGGGACTTAGAAGAAATTAGACCTCGGAGGAAGTGGACAATGTCCGGCCTGAGCAGACACGTCCGAACGGCTGGGTCCCACGGGCAGAGAGAGAGGGGCGGACACGTCCATGCCCGGACAGACATGTCCGTCGGCAGCGATGGCGCGGGGCCCACTGCTCAGTGGCACGGACAGAGAGGGGGGGAGGCGGACACGTCCGGCTCCTCCGGACATGTCCGGCCCTGCGAGGAGGTCCGGCGACCGGGCGCTGTTTTCCGGCGAGGACGGCCGTCGGCAGGGGCGCGGGAGGCCGGGAACGGACCGGGGTTGGTCGGGGCGACGCAGATCCGGCCGCCCCCAGCCGGGATCTGGCCGGAGCAAGGCTCACCGGCGGCCAGGGTGGTGCTGGGCGTAGCTTCGGCGGCCATGGCGCTCGGGAGGTCGACGAGGAGCGGAGGGACGAGGGAGGCGGCGGCGTCGCGCGCAGATCGGCCGGGCAGCGAGGCCACGAGGCGGCGGCGACATGGCTCCGCGACGGCTGCCGGTGGCGAGCCATGCGGCGGCGGGGACGAACGCAGGCGGCGGTGGACGGACGAGGATCGGGGAGGTAGGAGCGAGGAGCGGAGCGGGCCTCAGGAGCGGGCTTCGGGGCCCGGATCGAGCCCTTCGGGGCCCGGGGCGGCCCGCGCGGCTGGAGGGCGCTGAGGGGCGCGGCGCGACGTGGATTCGGCCACGTGGAGGGCGGGGATTGGCCGGGACGGCTGACCTGGCGGCGGGGAACCCCTGGTAGGGTGCCAAGTGGCGGAGGCGGGGCAGTTTTGCGCTGATTTTC
>LR738711.1:653798051-653866589 GCA_902687465.1 Secale cereale
GTGAGTGGAGGGGCGCGGAAATTGATGCAGAGAGGGCTAGAGGTTAGGGAAGGGGGTTAGGCTGCCAAAATTGGCATGGGCGATGTTTAAATAGGGTAGGTGCTAGGGTTTGTGGGTTTTGGAGGGTTTTTGAGCCCTCCGATCGCGATCCAACGGATCCGATCGCGAGGGGAGTTAGGTTGGGCCAAGAGGAGGTTAGTGGGCTGTGCATAAGAGTTTCCGGGCTACGAGGAGAGAAGAGAAGAGGCCCACGGGGGTTTTCGGAGACCGAAAACATCCGATAAAATAACCGGCGACTAGTGCCGCTATATATATCCGTTGGGCTATCAAACGAGCTCCGAATGCGATGAAATTTGGAAGGCGGCCTGTCTACACTATAATAAGACCACATGACAAGTTTCATCCCATTCCGAGAACATTTTTCGGCCACTCACAAAATAAAAATTCGGAGGCACCGCGGGCGCGTGCAAGTGTGTCTGGGCTCAGAACGGATAACGGAAAGGACGAGGGGACTCGGGCGGATGCAAGTTTTGAAAACATGCTGATGCAACACACAAGATGACATGGCAAGATGCAACACGCAAGCAGATGACATGGCACTGACAATGAATAACTGGCTGACACCTGGCGCACCGGTCTCGAGGTGTCACAACACTTCCCTACTAACAAGAGATCTCGTCCCGAGATATTAGGAACGAGACGGGAGAGAAAAAGGAAGAACAAAGTTCTTCGAGGACAAAAGAGTGAAAGAAAAGAACCTTGAGAGGTTGAGCCACTTGAAAAGAAGAAAACAACGAAGAAGAACGAAGTTGCAAGGGCTTCGTTAAACAAGAGGAACAAGAATATGACAAGAATCCAAAAGGTTGAAGGAATATGAAGCACGATTGAAGGAATAAGAATAAATTCGAAATCACTCCGGTTAAAAAAGATAGAAAAGGAATCTCCACGAAGGAATTCGGGAAGCACTCCGGCTGAAACTGGAAGAAATAGCACTCCGACTGAAACTGGAAGAAATAGCACACCGGTTGAACAAGAATGGAATAGGACAATAACCTGAGTAGATGAAATGAAAACATGATGAGATGAACAAGAAATTTCTCCGGAAGAATTGAAATGGTGGAATATGAAGAAGAATATGACAACTTGAGCATAAGTGACATGAACGATAATTTATAAGAGAAAGACATGAACGGAATTGTTGAAAAAAAATCAACAACAAAAGAAAAAGCTTGTTGTGGACTTAAGAAAAAACATCTCAAAACTTGAGGTGAATTATGTCGCACGAAAGGAAGGATTAGCTGAGAAGAAGGAAGAAATGCAAAACTCCACTTCAAAAGAATAGGAGAATTATTTGCACTCGAGAAGCAAAAGAATAAGATTGCTTGAACTGCTCCAGAAGAATTAGATGAATTTAGAAGAATGAATTAAATGATGGAGAACCACCATGAAGAACTCCGGTACAATGAAAGGATGATGATATAGAAATGACGGATGAAAAGAATAAGATTATAGCCTTGCGATGATTAGACGAGATCTGATGAGATAGCCGAGAAAACTTGAACTCCGGGAAGAAAAGATAAAAGGACTTGGAACTAGAATTTATTCATCAAGAATAAACTCCGAAGGAAGGAATTAAATCAACTTGATGAAAAAGAAACAAGAATTAAGTTATGCTTATCCTCCACCAATTAAATTGATGAAAGCAATGGATTCGCATATCACTTATTCTCGATGAAATTGGTTTAAAGAAGAATATATCGCGAACTTGCGAAAATCTTCATGGACACCGGTAGGATAGGAATGAATGAATGAATTGAATTGAAAATGTAAGAAAAGAATTCTTGAGTGGATCACCGTAAAGAATTGAAGCCGAGTGAAGAAAGGAACAAACCACCGGTAAGAATTAATCGAATGATGAAAAGAACAAACCACCGAGAAGAATTACAATCGAGTGAAGAACGAGAATGACCAACGTAAGGAATGAAATAGAACGACGCAAGAGGACAAGCCACCGGGAAGAATTGAGATTGAGTGAACACGAGAGAATGAATCTCCGGGAAGAATAAAGCACTCGAGGGAATTAGAATGATGAGAGCAACGAGATCATGAACTGATTAAAGAAAACTTAAACGAAGCACCGGAAAGAATGTGAGACGAACGAAGAGGCATCGCTGAAGAATATTTAGAGGACGAAGTTGAAAACTGAGAACGAAGAAATCTTCTGAAATGATGGCCTTCGGAGGAACACAAGAAAAGAATTAAAGAAATACTCCGGATGAAGAAAAGAAGAAAGATTGAATGAACGATAAAAAGAATTGAAAGCGATCTTGGAGAAGGCATATGCCTGATGGAATCCATACTACGTCACACTTGAAAAGAATTTCGGAACTCCGGGAAATAAAAGAGTCAGGTAAGATCCTGGGAAAAGACCTGTGGGTTATGAGCCCACCGAAGAGAAAACTCCGTTAAGAGGATTGAAAAGGAGATAATGCACCGGAACAATTGAGAAAACTTGAATGAGGTGAGAACCTCGAATTAATTGGACACAGATGAATCTGCTGAGATGTCTTCGGAACACCGGAACAATTAAAAGGCGAGAGGCGAACGAGCAAGGGGAATATTCGAGCCGAGGGAAAAGAATATGATCCACACCGAATACTTGAATTGAATCCACCGGAAAAGAAGAAGAGGTGAAGAATATCAAACGAGAGGAGAATTCACCAGAGAAGAAAAGAGATGAAGGATGACGTACAAGACAAGAATTCACCGGTTGAAATAACTGAGTAAATAATGCAAAGGATTCACATGAGTAGGATGGATACTCGATTAAGGACTCCGGCTCCGAGAAGCAAAAGGGTGGGTGGGTGGGAAAAAGAAAAGGAACACAACGGACGGGGAAAACACCGTCGGTTAAAAACAACCGAGGGTTGAACTTGCAAAGAAGAAGAGGGTTGAATCCACTTGACGAGAGATGCACCAGATGAAAGAACTAACAACGCAACGAACGAAAACTAACCGCGAGAAGAAAAAAATTGACGGGGAAGAGGAGTAATGCAAAACACCTACGTCAAGATTCCTCACCAGAGCGACGAAGGGGCAGGAAAGTAAAAAGAATTCCTACTTTCCGATATAACTTGACTCCGAAAAAGTTTCTGCTAGACTCAACACGGCCAAGCTACGATCAATCAAGGGGGCTCCTATGGTCGGTCGAGGCTCTGATACCAACTTGTCACGCCCCGGACACACCCGCCGGTGGTTGTTACTCCTGGCGGGATCTAGACTGGCCTCACATATCAATACTAGTCTTTTATGCGCACTTTGTCCTCACTTGTGCGCACCCGGGAGCAACTTCCCGGTCGGTCACCCATCCTGAAACTACTCCAAGCTGAGCACGCTTAACTTTGGAGTTCTATCCGAATGAGCTCCCAGAAAAAAAGGAATTCCTTATTGATATGAGTAGTCTATCATCCCTAATAAGCCAAGCCATCACATACACCCTCACTCAGAGGAACCGACGGCCTCGTCGGGTCACAGTAACGTTCCCTCTTGGCACAACCGTCTGTGCTTCCAGGACAGCACATTGTGCCATGCTCATTTGAATTCATCTAGATGCTTAAAAATCCGTTGCAAGGGTGGTACTTATTATAAACTGGTGCTACTTGATGTTTTGTTGCTATGTTCGTGATGTGATAACTTGGTGCATGTTTATCCAAATGATGCAAATGATATGTCCACATGTTCATCATGATATGCTCTACATGTTGATTGCTTTAGCTTGCATGATAGGTATCATCTTGACATGTTTATCTCCTTTGCAAAAGTGCATGTGGCTGTTATATTGTTAAACTTGTTATGAGGTGCTGTTTTCAATTGCCCTTTGCTATTGTTGTGTTTGTCTCCATGTCACATGCTTAGATGTTTTGGACTCCCCATGATGTGTTCTTTGATGTGGTGCATTTGTCTTCCCATGATATGCCTTGTGTTGACTTAAACTTGCTCACAAACATGCCATGATAAAACTGCTGTTTTAACACTTAGTGAAATTTCACTAAGTCTGGAATCTGTAATATCCGGATGCCATGTTTGCTTGTTGTTCTAGGCAAATCCATGATAGTTTTGGGGTGTCTCTTGATGATTCCTTGTAGTATATATTGTTGGCTATCCATTCATGCTATCACATGCTTATTTGAGTGGCTGTAGCATATTTAACTTTTGCTCCCAAGTTGCAACAAATTACTGTTGTCAGGATTTTGTTGTCAAGTTCAATATGTCAAAGCTTGTTGCTATTGATCCATGGCTCCTTTGGGGATGCTCCAATGGACTTATTTGCTGTAGGATATGTCTAGTTTATGTCCATGCTCATTGACATGATGTTTGAGTGCTGTAGCTCATTTATCTCTTGCTCCAAAGTTGCTATGTGGTTGTTAATTTCAGCTTGTTGTTATATCTTGTTTCATGTGTATCTTTTAGCCCGTTGCTCCGATTGGGGTGTTCTTTATATGAAACTTGGGTGATTTTGCATGTAGATTCATATTATCCTATTGTTATCATGTTTTGAAGTACTGTGCTTGAATGCAAATTGCCATGCCCTTGTGCTATATTTCTGTGCTTCCTGTATACTTTTGCCTTGCATCATATCTTGCCATGTATTGCATCATATAGACTTGTGTTGTTATATGCGCTTCCTACATTGCCATGTTTTGCTTCCTGTGTAGACTTTCTGTGCCTCATAAGTAGATTTGTCGTGCATCCTACTTGGCCGTGCATATTGTTATGTTCTTGAGTGGTTTGTTTACCGTATTGCTTGCTTCTTTTCGTTAGTTCTTGTTCCGTTGCGTTGTGAGGATTCGATCGGCTACTCGTGGTTCTTCTTCAAGGCGTCTTCTCCATCTTCTTCACGGAACCGTTCTTCTTCCTTGCGGGATCTCAGGCAAGATGACCATACCCTTGGATACCTTTACTATCATTGCCATGCTTAGTGTCTCGATGCTATCGTTACATGTCGTGCTACCCATCATTATTGTCAGCCTCTCCTTGTTGCCATGAAACCTCTAACCTTTGAAACCTTCCTAGCAAAACCACTGTTTGGCTATGTTACCCGCTTGCTCAGCCCCTCTTATAGCGTTGTTAGTTGCAGGTGAAGATGAAGATCGTTCCAGGTGGGAACTTGCTATTGGAATATCACAATATGTTATATATATATAATAACACACCTATATACTGGGCATGGGTGGAAGGCTTGGCCTTTTGCTCGGTGTTTTGTTCCACTCATGCCACCCTAGGCGCCGATAAACCGGCATTATGTTCCTTAATTTTGCGTTCCTTACACGATGGGTGGATGGGGACCCCTTGACAGTTCGACTTTGAATAAAACTCCTCCAGCAAGGCCCAACATTGGTTTTAATTTGCTCATAATAACAACTTAATTAATTAATTAAATTGCATAGGGAGTTAGCGCTACCCGAGGATTCTTTCTACATAGCAGGGGGGCTAGTGCTGATGGTGTTGGTCCCAAACGGGGGTTATGCGGGGCCACCACGGGGAAACACGAGGTTTGGTTTTACTCGTATAATCGCCCATCCGGTCGTGGCCTGAGACGATATACGCGCGGCTACTATCAGGGTGTCAACACACCGGGAGGTCTTGCTGGACTTGTTTTACCATTGTCGAAATGTCTTGTGCACCAGGATGCCGAGCCTGATCGGATTTCCCTAAGATAAGGAGTGATGATATTATATTTATCACTTCAGCTAATCGTGAAAGCTTGTGATGGGCTAAGTTGGAACACCCCTGTAGGGTTATGATCTTTCGAAAGCCGTGCCCACGGCTATGTGGCAGATTGGAATTTGTTAATGTCCAGTTGTAGAAAACTTGACAGAGGATCCGAAGTAAAACACACAACTGCGTGAGTATCCGTGACTGTCTCTTTTCACTTTGAGAAGAGAACAAGGTGGGGTTATGTTTGACTCGTATGTAGTTTAGGATCTTTAGCGATCACTACTTTTGCGACCGTTTGCGTAGATGCTCATCTTATTCTGGTACTCGTAAGTTAGCCACCATACATTTGCTTAGCCGCTGCTGCAACCTCACCACTTTACCTCTTCCTACCCTTTATGCTTTGATAGTCTTGTTACCCATGGTTATGGGATTGCTGAGTCCTCGTGGCTCACAGATACTACAACAACAGTCGCAGGTGCAAGATCCGATGTCTTGACGTGAGAGCGTTGTTCTTTTGTTGGAGTTCTTCTTCTTCAGTCTTGGGTTAGGTTCCGGGTCGGCAGCCTGGGATAGCAGATGGATGTCTTTGTGCTTTTCTTGTTTGTATCCGTAGTCGGATACTTGTATTGATATTGTTGTATTCATGAGATTGGTATGTATTGTTATATCCCCTATGTATGTATGTAATGGTACGATGTATTGATATCCATCTTGCTAAGCGCCCGAAATACGGTTGTGCCTCAATCACGTAAGTGTCACGTGATCGAGATAGAATCGCATCTTGGGCCTGACAAGTTGGTATCAGAGCCTCGACCGACCATAGGAGCCCCCTTGATTGATCGTAGCTTGGCCGTGTTGAGTCTAGCATATCACCACGAACATTTTGACATACCAATCACTCAAAACGGATAAGCACACAAAAAGATATCATCATGCAAAGATAGCAACAAATTATGAGTTTTCTGGGACTTAGAAGAAATTAGACCTCGGAGGAAGTGGACAATGTCCGGCCTGAGCGGACACGTCCGGACGGCTGGGTCCCACGGGCAGAGAGAGACGGGCGGACACGTCCGTTCCCGGACGGACATGTCCATCGGCAGCGATCGCGCGGGGCCCACTGCTCAGTGGCACGGACAGAGAGGGGGGGAGGCGGACACGTCTGGATCCTCCGGACATGTCCGGCCCTGCGAGGAGGTCCGGCGACCGGGCGCTGTTCTCCGGCGAGGACGGCCGTCGGCAGGGGCGCGGGAGGCCGGGAACGGACCGGGGTTGGTCGGGGCGACGCAGATCCGGCCGCCCCCAGCCGGGATCTGGCCGGAGCAAGGCTCACCGGCGGCCAGGGTGGTGCGGGGCAGAGCTTGGGCGGCCATGGCGCTCGGGAGGTCGACGAGGAGCGGAGGGACGAGGGAGGCGGAGGCGTCGCGCGCAGATCGGCCGGGCGGCGAGGCCACGAGGCGGCGGCGACATGGCTCCGCGACGGCTGCCGGCGGCGAGCCATGCGGCGGCGGGGACGAACGCAGGCGGCGGCTGACGGACGAGGATCGGGGAGGCAGGTGCGAGGAGCGGAGCGGGCCTCGGGAGCGGGCTTCGGGGCCCGGATCGAGCCCTTCGGGGCCCGGGGCGGCCCGCGCGGCTGGAGGGCGCTGAGGGGCGCGGCGCGACGTGGCTTCGGCCACATGGAGGGCGGGGATTGGCCGGGACGGCTGACCTGGCGGCGGGGAACCACTCGTAGGGTGCCAAGTGGCGGCGGCGGGGCAGTTTCGCGCTGATTTTCGAGGGGGATGCGGGAGGAGCGGCGGCTGGTGAGTGGAGGGGCGCGGAAATTGATGCAGAGAGGGCTAGAGGTTAGGGAAGGGGGTTAGGCTGCCAAAATTGGCATGGGGGATGTTTATATAGGGTAGGTGCTAGGGTTTGAGGGTTTTGGAGGGTTTTTGAGCCCTCCGATCGCGATCCAACGGATCCGATCGCGAGGGGAGTTAGGTTGGGCCAAGAGGAGCTTAGTGGGCTGTGCATAAGAGTTTCCAGGCTACGAGGAGAGAAGAGAAGAGGCCCGCGGGGGTTTTCGGAGACCGAAAACATCCGATAAAATAACCGGCGACTAGTGCCGCTATATATATCCGTCGGGCTATCAAACGAGGTCCGAATGCGATGAAATTTGACAGGCGGCCTGTCTACACTATAATAAGACCACATGACAAGTTTCATCCCATTCCGAGAACATTTTTCGGCCACTCACAAAATAAAAATTCGGAGGCACCGCGGGCGCGTGCAAGTGTGTCTGGGCTCAGAACGGACAACGGAAAGGACGAGGGGACTCGGGCGGATGCAAGTTTTGAAAACATGTTGATGCAACACACAACATGACATGGCAAGATGCAACACACAAGCAGATGACATGGCACTAACAACGAATAACTGGCTGACACCTGGTGCACCGGTCTCGGGGTGTCACAGTGCAGGTCTAAGTACACTAGTTATTGGCCCTGTTTGGATCCATGGGTTAGAGTTAGTTTGAGCTAGTTTGGGCTCAAATAGGCCTAAAGTGTCCAAACATGAGGGCTAGTTCGAGCTAGTTGCATCTAACCCACCTAGAACAACCATCCCACCCAAGAGGTGCTGATTGGGGCTAGTTCTCCATGTGCATTTATTGTCAATCTAACACTGTCATCCAAACACCTCTTTGGCTAGAGTTAGTTCAGGGTTAGTCATTGTTGAGTATCATTGTTATTTAGGAAACGTAGGATAGCGTAATATTTATTCTACCTTGATTTGTACTCCAAGATGATCATGTACTCCTATATATATGCCAATGAGGATCAAGCAATACAATCAACTATTCCACCAATCTCTCTCCCTCCCTTTTAACTGTCATGAGCTAGAAACTAACTCTAACCTCTAGCTAAGTTAGAGTATCCAAACAGTGCCATTGTTAAATCAAATGGAAAGGCGTGTTAAATACTCCCTCCAGTCCTTTTTACTCTACATATAAGAATTGTCTGAAGTCAAACTTCATAAAGTTTGACCTTATTTGTATGAACAAGAAAATTGACATCTACCATGCTAAAGTTATACAATATGAAAATTTTAGTCATGACACATGTACTGATATTGATTTCATATTGTAAATGTTGGTATTTTGTTCTATAAAGTTGGTCAAACTTTACGAGGCTTGACTTTAGACAAATCTTATATGCGAACTAAAAAGATTCGGAGGGAGTACAACATGCTTAACAACAACCATATACAGTTATTTATAGAGCTATTGTTAAAATTGGTATTGATGAAATTGAACCACTGTTCAAGAAATCTTCCGATTCAGCGATTTATCGTCCGATTTATCGCTACTCTTGGGGTGACCGATAAGATTATGCCTTATCTTCACCATTTATCCTTTCGGCCGATTTATCGCTATGACAAGCGATTTATCGGGAATCTACCGATAAATCGGGCCTATTTGCAGCGCTATGTTTGCAAAAACTACGATTATTTATGTTTTGTGGACCTTGTTATGCAATATGTACTGTTTTCCTATTTTTTTATTTATTATACCAGGATTCAAAGGCTAGGAATCAAGGTAACATTTATGTCCAATATTGTTTTGGTGTTGAATATAGCATATTTTAGTGTTGGGAACCTGGGATTTGAAAAAATGTCCGATTAATAGCCGACCGATAAAATCGATTAATCGGCCGATTTCTGATTAATCTCTAATCCCCAGCTGACCAAGACGATAACGATAAGCGATATCCTCAACATTGAATTGAACTGCACAGTTAAAGTAGCACATATAGAACATCACACTGTTAATAGCTGAAATAAACAATGCATACTACGAACAACCAAAGATGGAAATTGAAACTGGACTTATGCTAACTACAAACAACCGAACAACCAAAAACCGTAGAAATAAACAAGGCGTAATGCCAATAACCAATATAGCAATATTGTACATGTTCTCACTACGAAAGGGGTTCGAGAAAACAAATCATGGGTTTCCTCACTTGTCACAGATTGGCTCCTCCTCGAGGTCGCCGTCGATGAGGTCTGACTTGCCAGCTGAGGATCACAAACCAGCATCGCAGAACGTGTCCTTCAAAAATGACAAAAGGGGATCCATGGCGATGAAGGATGGCAAATTGTTCATATCGAGCTGCAGGAGATCAGTGGCAGGGCCATCGATTAGATCGACGGTTGTGGAACCCGAAGGGTAGGGGTGGGAAAATTAACCTGTGACATAAACCGTGTCAAGCCATCGGTGTCGACGACCTCGATGTCGTAGACGGCGACCGCAACATGCCATAATACTTTAGCCCGCTGATTGAAAGGCTCCATCCAGGTCGAGTCATCGTCGTCAGCTTCCTCCTCGGCCACCTCACCGACATGGGGAGAAGAGGCTGTGGTAAAGCTCTTTTGGGCCACTCGCTCCTCGAGCTCCTCAGGAAGCGTATCACTTGATCATAGGTCATACTCATCATTAAACTCAAAATTGGGTTACAATTTTTCATTTAAGCATTCCAATGTATTCACGTCTTATTGAGTTGCTTTTAACTCATGTCTTGTAGCAAAGCTTCTCTAAGATGTGAGGACTTACATTGGGTTTTAGTAAGATCCATCGTGTAGTTGAACTTGAGGTAGATGCTCATGGATTGGAAATTGGAGCAATCCTTTCATTTGTAGTTCATCTTCCTACATGGGTTAGTCTTGCAAGGAACAATGCATATATCCATTTTGACATTAGTGAAACATGGAGTCGTATAGTGTCAAAGGATATCTTTAGTTGTCTTGTTCCTCGAGCACACCAAGGGTGTATATACTTGGTGCAATCTTCTTTCCTCTAGATACGAATGTTGAGAGCAAGCTTTATGAAGTACTACATATCCAAGTACCTGCAAGGGTTAGATGCAATACAAGGGAGCAAAGTGTCCAAGATATGAAATGATCGCCATAAGAGTGATATTAAAGATTAGTCAAGATAACTCATGCCTTTGCATGCATCCAAGTGAGTTTTTAGTTCACATTGGAAGCATCTATGACGTTGAACTCTCTTCTCATGTGACAAAATATATTTTCATCAAGAGGCTTAGTAAAGATATCCGACAATTGTTTGTCAGTACGAACATGCTTAAGGTCAAACTCACCATTAGCAACATGGTCTCAAATGAAATGGTGACGAACCTCAATATGCTTAGTTCGAGAAAGTTGCACGGGATTGTGTGCAATCTTAATAGCACTCTCATTATCATAGAGTAATGGCACATGTTTTACATGTATCCCATAGTCTTTAAGAGTTGGTGTCATCTATAGTAATTGAGCACAACATGATCCCACAGCGATGTTTTGTGCGTCGGCGGTGGATATATATACCAAAGTTTGTTTCTTGGTGCACCAAGACACAAGAGATCTACCAAGAAATTTACATGTGCACAAAGTGGATTTTTTGTCAGCCTTGTCTGCAGCATAGTCTGAATCGGAATAGGCAACAAGTTTGAAAGAAGTCCTCTGGGATACTAAATGTCCAAATTTGGTGTATGTATCAAGTATCTCACAATTCTTCTCACTGCCTTAAGATGACACTCTTTGGGTGCCGATTGATATCATGCACACATGCACATACAAAGCATAATATCGAGACGAGATGCACATAGATATAACAAAGAATTAATCATATATCGATAAATATTTTTATCAGGTTCACCATACTTTGCCAAGTCAAGACGTACGGTCGTTGGCATGGGAGTTTTCATACCTTTGCTTTCTTGCATGTTGAATTTTTTGTAAAGATCTTTGGCATACTTTGTTTGTGAGATAAAGGTACCATCCCGAGTTTGTTTGATTTGCAAGCCAAGGAACAATTTCCATTCACACATCATAGACATCTCATACTTCTTGGACATTAGCTTTCCAAACTTGTCACTAAAGAGAGGGTTAGTAGATCCAAAGATAATATTATCAACATATATTTGGCACACAAATAGTTCACCATTTACTCTCTTAGTGAATAAGGTTGAATCAAGTTTACCAGTTTCAAAACCTTTTTCAAGAAGAAACTTTGTTAAGCATTTATACCAAGCTTTAGGGGCTTGTTTGAGACCATAGAGAGCTTTATGAAGTTTATAGACATGGTTTGGTTTCTTTTGATTAACAAACTTGGGAGGTTGTTTTACATAGACGTCGTCCTCAACTTCACCATTTAGAAAAGCACTTTTAATATACATTTGATAGAGGGTGATATCATGGTAATTAGCATAAGCAAGTAAGATATGAATAGACTCAAGTCAAGCAATGGGGGCATAGGTCTCACCATAGTCCATACCTTCGACTTGGGTGTAGCCTTGTGCAACGAGACGAGCCTTGTTGCCTATGACTTGTACATCCTCGTCTTGCTTGCTCCGGAACACCCATTTGGTTCCGATGACATTTTGTTCATCCTTGGGCTTCTCAACCAATGTCCAAGCTTGGTTCCTCTCGAAGTTGTGTAGCTCTTCATGCACCGCGTTCACCCAATCAGGGTCCTCAAGAGCTTCATCAACCTTCATAGGCTCAATACTAGAGATGAATGAGTAATCCTCACAAAAGTTAGCTAAAGATTTAGAGTGAGTAATTCTCCAGGATTTAATGTCACCATGATTTTTATATGGGGTGTTGCTTGTAAATTCTTACTCTAACTCGGGGTAGCTTTTGCTTGGGTCATGGTGAAGCATTCTCATCATCATCATCATCTTCTTCTTCATTGTTATTGGTGTAGTTGTTCACTAGCGGAGGTGGAGAGGGAGGTCGAGGTGGATCATCTTGTTATACTTCCTCATGCCCTTCGTCTTGATGTGTTCTACTTGTGGATGCCTCCACGTCAACTTGTGGTTTACCTTGATGTGAAGTTGAGGCTTCCACTTGAATTGACGAAGTGCTCTCCTTCACCTCCGTGGGACGCATATTCCCAATAGATAAATATTGAATTACTTCCGAAGGATCTTTGTCTCCTACATCAATTGGCAATTACTTTACTTGCGAGCCATTAGATTCATCAAACTTCACATCTACTATCTCTTCAACCTTTGGGTGAAGTTGTTGTAGACACGATAAGTGTGAGATTTTAAGCCATAACCGAGTAGGAAACCTTCATGAGATTTAGGAGCAAACTTTCAAATGACGATGCTTACCAAGAATGTAACACTTTGAGACAAAAACTCGAAAGTATCCAACTTGGGGTTTGTTACCGGTGAGTAGCTCGTATGCTATCTTGCCTACAAGCTTGTGAAGATAAAGTCGATTCATAGCATGACAAGCCATCTCAACCGCTTCAACCCAAAAGTGTTTAGGAGTCTTGTATTCATCTTACATCATTATCACCGTCTCAATAAGTGTACGGTTCTTCCTTCAACAAACTCCATTTTGTTGAGGTCTGTACGTAGCTGAGAACTCGTGTGAGATGCCTTCTTCGTCGGGGAAGGTATCCACATTGGCAATCTTGAACTTCGCTCTGTTGTTGCTCTGAACCTTATTGATCTTCACTTCGAATTGGTTTTGGGCCTTCCTAGCAACGTTATTGAAGATCTTTTGTACCCGAGACTTCTTATCAAGAAAGAACACCCACGTAAATCTTGAATAATCATGAAAAATGAGCAAACCAAAAGGGTTACCGCTAAGTCTCTTATAGGCGTTGGGACCGAAGAGATCCATATGAAGTAGCTCAAGTAGTCTTCTCATGGGCGTGATGTTCTTCACGGGATGACTTCGTCTAACTTGTTTTCCTGCTTGGCAAGCACTACAAAGTCCATCCTTGTCAATACCATCTTTAAAACTAAGGATATGATCTCCTTTAACAAGTTTATCAAGATTTCGCATGCTAACTTGTCCTAGTCTTCTATGCCATAGCCATCCTTTAGAAGATTTTGTAATAATACAAGTGCGAGGTTGGACTCTTTTAGTGAAATCAACAATGTATAGATCACCTCTACAGATACCGGTAAATACCATGTTATGATTGTCTCGACAAAATACTCGTCAATCTATTTTGGTAAGTAGAACATTGAAACCACAGTCGGCTAGTCTATATACGGAAAGAAGATTGTACCCAAGAGATTCATCGACCATAACATTTTGAATAAAGCTATCATTGGATTTGGTCACCTTACCAAGGCCAATTACCTTACCCTTGGAGTTGTCTCCTAAAGTCATATACTTGCATGGACCATCATTTTGTGCAAGCTCACGAAACATGTATGTCCATCCGCAAAAAAACATGTCTGTCGTGGTTTTCGCACGACAGATGTCCTTGAAAAAGGACTAAGTCTGGGAGCCATCACAACTAGGAGTTCGCTTGAGAGGGGTTGATCAGGAAACAAAGGACACGAGTTTACCCAGGTTTGGCCCCTCGCGAAGGAGGTAAAATCCTATGTTCTGCTTGATTATTATTGTTGGAACGTCTCGATTAGAAGGATGCAAAATCGCTAACCTAGCTCTTGATTGATTGTAAATTAGAATTTTCATCCCAGGGGCTACAACAGAGTTCGGGTCGTACTATGAACCGTATCCTATTCTACTTATCTCCCAAGTAAGGAATATTCATACTTGGGCCTTGTCGAACCAGTCCATCGAACAACATGTCAAGCTGGTCTTCACTTTAATCCTCTAGGCCTTCGTCCCATAGTGAACCACCAGGTTGAAGTGACACACAAGCTGATGCGCTCTAGGTCGGGTAATTTCCCCTACCGGGTCATGATGTCAGCGAAATATCCCCCACAATGTCTCTATCTCCGGTCACGTGATTAGTACATGCACTATAAATAATCCACTATTTTCCTCCAACCATGTAATTATGAAGATTTTCCACGAGACTGAGATTTCTCATAGTCTTCTCATATTTGATGTCGAATTCTTTGTCTTCATCATAATAACAATGCTCAACATCATCATCATGCATATGATCATCACCTATGTGAAGTGACTCATTAGATTTATGATCATGACAATGTTCAAGTTTGTGAATTCTAATGGTTTGCATGATAATGTTGCTAATAGTACCAACATCACCCTTGCACACATAGCATCATGAAACTCAAATATACATTCATCAAACTTACGATCACTAGGCTCCATCTTATGAAAGGCAATGGACTTAAGAAGAATCTCATTCAGATTCTTTAAAGAATAATTTGGAAAACGCTACTCAAGTTTTCCATAAAATATATGCGCATTCAAAGTTTTGCATATAAACAAGCACATTTCTAGGTAATCCACAAATGATAAGATTAAAAGTTCTAAGATTATGAAGCATGTCAATTTCTTCATCAGGGGTAGGATGCAAAGGATCAATAGGAGGCACATGAGGACTTTGAACATAGTTTCTCAAGACAAATTCATCATAAATAACAAGCATTTCAGTTTTCCAATAGTTATAGTCATCATTCTCCAAAAGGTAATGGATCGTGTGTAGATGGTGAACTCCTTGCTCTTGTGCTTCAAATGATAGTCTCCTCAGCACTCAATCTCTCTCACACATATTTGTCTTGGGTAGGAGAAACATTGGAGTGGAAAGCAACTTGAGGAGGCTAGAAATCAAGG
This sequence comes from Secale cereale, assembly GCA_902687465.1. Classification (NCBI taxonomy): domain Eukaryota; kingdom Viridiplantae; phylum Streptophyta; class Magnoliopsida; order Poales; family Poaceae; genus Secale; species Secale cereale. The sequence continues at coordinate 653,813,331 of LR738711.1, forward strand.
TTAGTAATGTAATCTCTTGATCTCAACACATGAGTAGGTGGTTCTCTCTTAGAAAATGGATGGTGGAAGTTGTGTTTCGTTCTGATGGCTCTCTTTTATAGTAAGTGGGGGTGGAGAGGTATAAAGAGGCAGCACCAAAGATCCAACCGTTACAAGTCTTTGATCCAACTTGGTGGCAGCGATATGAAAATCTCGGTGAGATCGACTAGTGCAAAAGACTTGACCGTTTGCATTTTTGGTGAGACCTATTATACCATCCCGGTGATACCGATGTGCAATGGCTAGGGTAGAGTCGTGTCTCGGTAATTCCAATCGTTTTGTCTCGGTGATTCTCAAATGAAATGGCCTCATCACAGAAACTTGGCAAGGCCTTCTCGGTGGGACCGAGAACCAACTCGTTCAAACCGATAGGTTAGGGTTTTGGCTGTGGTAGTAGGATGATCATCTTGGTGGGTCCAGAATGGATTTTATCGGTGGGACCAAAATGCTGATTTGGGGTTTGGACAGATGTGTTTGTGGGAAAGTGATTGAGGGTTTTGGAGCAATATCACTGTGCACTTGAGCTACTACCACATCAACAATACCTCATCCCCTATTAATAGTATTGGCTTTCCTAAGGGCCTCATTTTGATCTTGGATCACTAAACCAAAAATGTTTAGTCATGGGGTAGCTAATTCTTCTTCTTCACATTTTGAAGGTGTCTACATCCTCATGTCCTTGCCATGCCACCATTGGACTTCTCTGAAATATTCTAGGTAAAACTATTAGTCCAACAATATGTATGCTGATATTAATTAGAAAATCCACCAAGGGAGCAAATGTGCTTTCAGAGTGTTAGCGGTGGCGCTTGCCGAAGGGATTTGGCTGGTCTCCTCACGTCAGGGGCTGATCACAATAACCTGAGGAGAGCTGAGCCTTGCCCAATATTCGTTACCGGCTCACCCATTTTGTCGTGGATTTTTCACGGTAGATGCCCTAGAATTAGGACTTAGGTGTGGATCCATCGTAAGTAGGTTAGCTTGAAGGGGTTAAACAGGAAAAAGGACACAGAGGTTTTTTTAATCCTGGTTCAGCCCCTCGATGAGGTAAAAGCTTAATCCAGCTAGGGTTGTATTGCTCGAGACTCAATAACCAGGGAGCGAATACGCTTGACCTAGCTCTCGAGCGATTGTTTCTTGAGTTAACCCGCCGTCGGGTCACCCCTTTATATATGCAAGTCGATGCCCAGTAGCTTATAGAGCCCCAATCGGCTCATACACAACGTGTCCTGCTCGGTACAAACTATGCTTGCCTTACAATACAAGTCACACATATGGCAGTTCACACCCGCGGGCCTCAAGACATCTCCTGGTCTTGGGCCTTCACGCACCACCATGTTGGGCTTCTTTGCCTTAAACCGCCGGTGGTATGAACCGGCTCCTCCTAGGCGGGTTATACCCACTAGTTATATCTCCAAAATTAGGCCCCGAGTTGACTTGAACTTGTTCATGTCAATCTTCAACACTTGACCTATCAGAATCTTTCCTCTCCAATTCCTTTCCATATTGTTGCAGCCCGCATGACGTCACATATCAAACTTTATGTTAAACCGCCATGACGTCATCGCACATTAACAGCACATGTAGCTCAGTACATCCTAGTAGATCCTTTTTTAATGGGCTCCCAAAAATCGATACCATTTATCCACTTCCTTATAAATAGGGACAAGGGTCCTTCCTTTCACTTTTTACCCTGCCTCTCCCTCTTCTTCTTCCTTACGACGACCGACGCCTCTGGAGCTCCACCGCCCCTGTCAACTGTGTTGACCTTGGCCCCTGCATCAACCTGTTCTTGACCGGAAACGATAGCGGTGCTCATTCACTGTTCATTAGCACTTCCAGGTACACGCTTGAACTCATCTCACATACTCCCTCCGTCCGAAAATAAGTGACGCAAAAGTGACTCAACTTTGCACTAACTTTAGTACAAAGTTGAGTCATTTTTGCGTCACTTATTTTGGGACGGAGGGAGTACATGTTAGGGTTTCCTTAGTTCATCTGAGTTCGTCTACCATTCTTTGTATGGTCCTCTTATATTATGTGATTAGATCTGAACCCAGTTGTCAAAGTGCGCGGCCGCCGTTTTAGTGTTTATTCCTCATAACTAAAATCAATACCTTAGTTGAAGACATCACCCGAGCACATGAATGTTTCCACCCCTGTCTGCTTAGGTTTAGAATTTATTTTTATTTCCAGCTCGTTGTAGATCCAAAATTATAGCATCAATCTGAAAAAGTTGTTTGTCCTTTACTTAGGAAAATGTATCCTCCAATCTGTTGCATTGCAACCCTACGGGCGGCTTATAAAATAACCGTAACCCGCCATGTAGCATTAGTCCCCTTACCTAGCCATCGTTATTCACCTTTAATCCTTTTAACCTGATCCTGTATTCCGGTTCATCCACGCGGGCTTTTGTAACATTGATCATTGTCCGGCTCAACAACACAATTAAACACGCAAACTTTCTCTTTGTAGTCAAATATGTCGAAAGCAAAGACTGGCACTTCTTGCAATTGGGTTGTTTATCGGGTTACCGAGGAAATGCTGAATTAATATGTTGTAACGGGCGTCTTAGCCAAAAAAGATGTCATCCACTGGAGGGCCCCAGGCACAGAAACTCCTCGACAGCCTAAGGAAGGTGAGGTTATTGTTTTCACTGATCACATGCTCCGAGGTTTCACTCCGCCTGGTTCAAGATTTTTCCGCGATGTGCTGCATTTCTTCAAGCTCCATCCTCAAGACATTGGTCCCAATTCTGTTTCAAACATTTACAATTTTCAAGTCTTTTGTGAAGTGTATCTTCAACAGGAACCCACTGTAGAATTATTCAGGGAATTCTACTATTTGAACCGCCAGACTGAATTCACTGATGGGCCCAGTTTGGAACTAGGGGGAAATTCCATTCATAGGCGTAAATAAGCTACCTTTCCTGTTACCACACTCCCTAGCCATCCTAAAGAGTGGAATTATACATGATTTTATTGTAAAGACACCTCTCCTGAAGGTGAGAATCCTCTGCTGGGTTATCGTGAGACCCGGCTTAGCAACAAACATCACTTGCCAGAACGGATCAACACCAAAGAACAGGCAAAATATATGCCCGTCTTTTCAAAGATCAAGGCTTTAATGGCCAGTGGATTGAATGGAGTTGATTTGGTCCAGTGGTGGGTTGCATGGATAATATTGCCTTTAAGCCACCGACCCGGCTTAATGTGTGAATACACCGTTAACCTCAAGGATCCCAAACGTCACTGTGACATAGCACTGGCCGATGAAGATGTCAACATCATGACAAATATGATGTTGAATGAGGACCTTGAAACTTGTAGCAAAACAGGACTGGCTCCGTTTTACGTCCACAATAATCCTCCTGCCATAAGTACCTTTGAACAATTTCTGGCTTAATTATTGACTCCATAAGCCGCCTTCTTGCATAAAATTTCATTATTTCAGGCTGACTCCTCCTTCTAGACCAAGAAGCTTGTGGAAAAGTCGGTAAAAAAGACCCGGACCAAGACTAAGGCCTCCAAGAAACCGGCTAAGAAGAAGTCAAATACTTCAAAGCTATCTGATTTGGATGATAATGAGTCGGAGGTAGAACTTGACTCCCTTGGCTCTCGCTCTATTCATCTTATTGACACGGATTATTATCAGGATGATGTGGAGGCCAGCCACGCAGATGCTGAAGAGGTAATTGTCCTTTCTTTCGGCTCAGATTATTTGCCAGAGCAGAAAGTGTGTCAAGTGTGCCGGAAAGTAAGATTTTATCACCCCTTAGCTTAGTTAGATCCCAACTTTATTTTGAAGAAACAACAGCATGAAGCTTGTCGTGCGACCCTGAATAGTAGCGGCGGGGTCCTTTCTTCCGGTTTACCCAATATGCTGCCTCGTCGCAAGCGTCAAGCTGAGGTTTCTCAAATTTCCAGCTTAAAATTCCCAATAGCAGGTCTTATTCGACATCCTCTTAACCCATCTGACTCAAATTATCAGGGCACCTCTCATTCTTCCTCTAGTGAATCCACTGGGACTCAGGTTCCCTTATTCAAGACTACTCCTGGGAGAGGACAAATGATCCTATTTACTTTAATGCTTTGTGCTCAACTGGTATACCAATCTCATCATATGTTTTGTTTCCAGTGCCATGTCCAAGCCCAGCAAGAAACTCAAATTGACCAAAACGGCCGAGGATCCCAAACCTGCCAACCTGGAAGAACCCACTATTTGTGAGCCTCTGCATCAATCTTCTGAAGCAGTAATGGATGATCCGTCGCCAGAAGAGCATCACATCACCATGGATTCTCTGGAAGTTGATCTGGAGAATGCTAAACCGCCCAGTCCTGCTCAGCCTGCTCGTGGAGCTGAAGATGTGTCATTATTGGGACGGCTTACACCGCTCCGAGCAATCCTACTGTCTTATCCAAGCACATCGCTAAAGAAGAAATTCCAGTTGTTGATAAGAGCAAGTGGAAGCTGGATCTAGAAAGCTATGCTCAATTCAATGCTCAAGAGCTTCATTCTGGTTATTTAAACCACCTTCATACCAGCTGTGATCTTGAAGTCAGCCTGGTCAATCTTATGAAGGAACGCTTTGAGGTAAGCTGTGCAATCCTCTTCATACCAATATATGTATACCAGCCTCCAAGCCTGCTGGATATGATAGACTTGAATATGTTGTAGACTTGTTTGTAATCCCTTTGATCTTACGCTCATGTAATGGAACTGTAGTTATAGAATCATTGCCTGTAGTCCCCAAGGGCCGGCTTAAGCTGCTAAGCTAAGCCGGGACTTCAAATTATGGTTTTTCATTTTTGCACATGCAGCCCCCAAAGGTCGGCTTAAACTGTCAAGTTGAGCCATAACTTCATATATTATAGCTCAATTTTGCACATGTTGCCCCCAAGGGCCGGTTTAAACTAACAAGTTAAACCGGTACTTATCATTAGAATCATGGATAAAGTCCAAATATTTAGCCCCCATGAGTCTTCTGTAGTTGGAACAACTGTAGGTGGGTCATTCAAGAATTTGTGTGCAATAGCGCAAACGTACATTAGCCCCCAAGTGCCAAGTAAAATACTGGTATTGTGCTTGGGACTTCACAAATGATTATTATAATCACATGCTGCTACATCATCTCTTTGTCATACATGTTGAATTGAGCATGAAAGAAACCCAATTGACGGATCTGCAGCGGAACCTTCAAACTCAGCAATCTGAGATTTCCAAGGCAAACTCCAAAGTCAAAATTACTTTGGAAAGTATTGAAAAACTGAAGGGCGATTTCAGCAGTGAGAGAGCCGACTTGGAAACTGAGAGGGCAGCTCTATTGAAGAGAGCAGAAGATGTTGAGGCTCCTCTTAAGCCGGTGACAGATCAGTTATCCGGCTTAAAACAAGAAATCAATATGATGACAGCTGCTACCTTCGGTAAACAACATACCCTTATACATGTCTCATCAGTGTCTCACAATCATTTATCGACTCATGGATATACTTTGCAAATGCAGGTTCCAAAAGCTCCAAGTTGGTTGACGATATGCGCATGAGGCTTAAGGTTGTGTATACTCTTGTGGAACAGCTATATACGGGCGCCCAACGGGCTATTTCTACTTCCCTCCATAAGAAGCAACCACCTTCCCTTATCAAGGAAGTGTTGGAAAAATTATCCGTGCTGCCACAAAGGGTGGATGAACTCAAGCGATCAGCCGCCCGAGCTGGCGAAATGACTGCTTTAAGCGGGGCAAAAGCATGGCAAGCCGAGCTTGACCCGGCCGAATTAGCCACTGGATGTCCAAGCTTCAAAGAAGATGGGTATCCCTTCCTTGCTGAGGATTTCACGCAAATAGTAAGGGAGATGCGTCCTTTGGCCAGCCGATTAGCTGAGGAAACTGACCTTTCCAAATATCATCTGGTTTACGATGTTGATAATTCTAAAGTGAAGTCGCCGGTTCATGAAGCCGTAAATCTTATCCCGCCAACACGTAAGCATACCTTCGCCCCTGATATTGACCCGCCGACTCTTATAGACGATGAAGCTGTTTTCAAGTCTTTGACTGGGATCAATTGGGCCACCTCTGACTTCCAACCAATGGGTGACGAAGAGGAAGAAGAACCGGTGTGAGATAACCCGGAATCATCATCACGCCAAGGCCAAGATAGTTGATCATAGAGCCAGCTTATCCTTCTTATCATTAAGATAATGTGCCAAAAATAATTATTCCTTTGGGCCAGATGACGCCTTGTATTAGGCTAGTTGGAAACAATGTCCTGTCATGCCACCGTGCATGTTTTGTTTGCACTTTGAATCATTGATCTGTCATAAAAGATATGATGTGTATGCTTATAATTCAGCTATGCAGACGATATGCATCGCAATTCCTGCGCATAAACACATAATATTTGCCCTGGTGGTTTACCCCAGGGCAGGTCATAATATCCCATATATAAATTGCTGGTGACTGTATAGTCCATAACCAGGGCGGTTTATCAAAACCTCATATCTTCATATAAAAAAACAAAAATCATACCTGTGAAATTTTGTTCAGGCTGCCGGCTTAATATACCATATGCAGCAGATAAGGCCAATTACCCCGAAAGGCCTCAGAGCATAAACTCCAAGTGCCTAATCATATCATACTGGCGACTTATTGTCTAAAGCCAGACTGGGTTGTTAAACTCCGGATATGCTCAAATATGAGCCATAATGATAAAGGCTACATGGCCTGAATCTTTTTCCCTTTAACCATACTTTAATACGGCAAAAATCAAAGCAATGTATCAAGTAAAATCAGAAAAAATCGAGGCTTTCATAGGCTGCCAGGCCTAAATATCAAGTGCTTTCAAAGGGCCTCAGAGCCACTGAGTTAATCCTTCATTCAAACCTTGTAAACTGGGCCTCACATGTCCAGTCTCCATTTTAACCTTGACAAGTTCAGGGTCTTTTTAAGATTGACTGTCAAGAGTACGGCGGGTCATTTCGAGATTACCTGATCGGAGTGGCAGGCGTACAAAGGCAAGATAACCCGGATTTTATGGTGAATACACCTGGCATCCAAGCCAATCAAGAGGGTAATTAAGGCTATTTTCAGTGAACAAGAAGCCCTCAAGTGATCTTTGCAGCCCAGCTTATAAGCCGGATCAAAGGGTAGTCATAGCTATGCTCAGTGAGCAGGAAGCCCCCATGTATTTTGTAACTTATAAAGACTCACATACTCAGAAATGAAACGACAGAGGCCCCGAATTATCAGGGATGTCGGCTTTATTGTATTACTCATAGTATATATACATTGATTGAAATATGTACACCACAAGAGCCGGTGGCTCAGGTGTAATAAGGCCGAAGAAGTGCAATGTTCCACAGCCGATGGGTCTCCTCCTCCGACGTGCATGAGTCCTTATGGTCTCGAACATCGATCAGATAGTATGATCCGTTACGCAAATTCTTGTTGATCACTAAAGGTCCTTCCCAAGGCGGGGATAGCTTGTGCATATCAGTTTGATCCTGAATGAGCCGGAGCACCAAGTCACCTTCTTGAAAGGTACGTGTTTTAACTCGGCGACTATGATAATGACGCAGATCTTGCTGATAGATTGTCGATCGAGTCGTCGCATGGTCATGCTCTTCGTCCAGGAGATCAATGTCATCCTGATGTGCTTGTTCATTAACAACTTCAACATAAGCCGCCACGCGAGGTGAATCGTGACGTATATCACTGGGGAGAACCACCTCTGCTCCGTAAACCATGAAGAAATGCGTGTAACCCATGGATCGGTTAGGGGTAGTGTTGATGCTTCGTAGTACTGAAGGTAGCTCCTCAACCTAACAACTTGGCGTCCTTTGCAAAGGGACCATAAGCCGGGGCTTGATGCCTCTTAAGATCTGTTGATTCGCCCTTTCAGCTTGTCCATTGGATTGGGGGTGAGCCACAGATGAAACATCGAGATGAAAATGCTCTTGTTGACAGAACTCTTTCATATCACCCTCAGACAGATTAGTACCATTATCAGTGATGATACTATGAGGGTATCTGAAGCGAAAGATCACCTTTTTAATGAATTGAACCGTCATCGCTGCATCACATTTGCTGACTGGCTCAACCTAAATCCACTTTGTAAATTTGTCAACTGCCACCAAGAGGTGAGTATTTTTGTCCTTGGACCTCTTGAAAGTCCCAACCATACCCAGCCCCCAGACCGCAAACGGCCAAGTAATTGGAATCATCCTCAATTCTTGAGGCGACACGTGAGCTCGCTTGGAATTTTTTTAACAAGCGTCACATTTGCTAACTAGATCCTCTGCATCTTCATGAGCCGTCAGCCAATAAAACCCATGACGAAAAGCTTTGGCTACAAGGGACTTAGAACTGGCATGATGACCGTAGTCACCTTCATGAATCTCTCGTAGTATCTCATAGCCCTCCTCAGGAGCAATGCAACGTTGGAACACCCCTGTGACACTGCATCGGTGCAGCTCGCCATTGATAATAGTCATCGACTTAGATCGTTGGGTTATCTGTCTGGTCAGAGTTTCATCCTCAGGTAACTCGCCCCGAGTCATATAAGTCAAGTATGGCACTGTCCAATCAGGAATACCATGAAGAGCCGCCACCAACTGTGCCTCCGGGTCAGGGATAGCAAGATCGTCTTATGTAGGCAATTTAACCGAAGGATTATCCAAAATATCGAGAAAAACATTGGGTGGCACCAACTTACGCTGAGAGCCGAGCCGGCTTAATGCATCCGTTGTCCCATTTTCCTTCGATCCACATGTTCCACTTGATAGCTCTTGAAGTGACAAGCAATCACATCAACCGCCCGGCGGTAAGCCGCCATGAGCGGGTCTTTTGAATCCCAAGTTCCTGAAACTTGCTGATGCACCAGAGCTGAGTCACTGAAACTCCTCACTCGGCTTAAATTCATCCCTTTAGCCATCCAAAGACCATGGAGCAAGGCTTCATACTCAGCTGCATTGTTAGTACAAGGGAACATTAATCTTAGAACATAACAGAACTTATCATCTTGTGGGGAAGTCAAAACAACTCCAGCCCCCGAGCCTTCCAACTGCTTGGACCCATCAAAATGTATAGTCCAAAAAGTGTTATCGGGCTTGTCTGCAGGCATTTGCAGCTCTGTCCAATCATTGCAAAAATCCACGAGCGCTCGAGACTTGATAGTTGTCCGTGGCACATACTTCAGGCCATGGGGTCCAAGCTCAATGGCCCACTTAGCCATCCGGCAGTGGCTTCTCTGTTTTGAATAATGTCTCTTAGGGGATCAGATTTAACCACCGTGATGGTATGGCCAAGGAAGTATTGCTTCAGCTTGCGACCAACATGAACACTCCGTAAACCAGCTTTTGCCAATGGGGGTATCTCTGTTTGGATTCAATGAGCACCTCACTGACGCAATAAACCGGCCACTGAACCGATACTCCTTGCCTTACTCTTTCCTTTCCACAACCACTGCTACACTGACTGCTCTACTGTTGGTAGCCACATATAAAAGCAAAGGCTCCTTATCAATAGGAGCTACAAGGACCGGTGACTCAGCCAATTGTTTTTTCAGCGCCTCGAATGCTTGGTTAGCAGCATCTCTCCAGACAAAGCAGTCTATTTTCTTCATCATCTGGTACAAAGGGATGGCCTTCTCACCCAGGCGGCTGATGAACTGGCTTAAGGCCGCAATACGACCCGCCAACCGTTGAACATCATTGATACACACCGGTTTAGCCAAAGAGGTGATAGCCATGATTTTCTCTGGATTAGCCTCGATACCCCGTTCGGAGACCAAGAAGCCCAAGAGCTTACCAGCTGGAACCCCAAAAACGCACTTGGACGGGTTAAGCATCATTTTGTAGACCCGGAGGTTGTCAAAGGTCTCTTTCAGATCATCTAACAAGGTCTCTTTCTTCCTTGATTTCGCAACTATGTCATCCACATAGGCATGAACATTGCGCCCAATCTGGTCATGGAGACAATTCTGAACAGAACGCTGATAAGTCGCCTGGGCACACTTGAGCCCAAAAGGCATAGATACACAGCAAAAGGCTCCAAAAGGAGTGATGAAAGTTGTCTTCTCCTGGTCCTTAACTGCCTTATTGATCTGATGATAACCTGAATAAACATAAAAAAACTCAAACGCTCACAACCCGCCGTAGCATCAATGATTTGATCAATACGAGGGAGAGCAAAAGGATCAGCCGGACATGCCTTATTAAGATCTGTGTAATCCACACACATACGCCAAGTGCCATTCTTCTTAAGAACTCGTATCGGGTTAGCCAACCACTCAGGGTGGAAGATTTCAACAATGAACCCAACCTCCAAGAGCCGGGCCACTTCTTCCCAAATAGCCTTGCGCCTCTCTTCATTAAAACGACGAAGGAATTGCCTGACCGGTTTAAACTTCGGGTCAATATTAAGAGTGTGCTCAGTGAGTTCCCTCGGTACACCTGGCATGTCTGAAGGCATCCATGCAAAGATGTTCCGGTTCTCACGGATGAACTCGATGAGCGCACTTTCCTATGTCGGATCCAGATTAGCACTGATAGTGAACTGTTGGGACGAGTCGCCTGGAACAAAATCAACCTGTTTAGTATCATTTGCTCACTTAAACTTTAGTAAAGGATCATGCTCTGTAGTTGGCTTTTTCAAAGGGGTCATGTCTTCCGGGTCAACATTATCTTTGTAAAATTTCAACTCCTCCGTTGCGCAAACAGACTCAGCATAAGCGGCATCACCCTCTTCGCACTCTAAGGCTATTTTCCTATCACTGTGTACCATGATGGTACCTTTATGACCCGGCATCTTAAGCTATAGATAAACATAACAAGGCCAGGTCATGAACTTGGCATGCCGGCCGCCCAAACAAAGCATGGTACAGAATCTTGATCTTGACTCCCTCAAAGGTCAATTTTTCCGCCCTGTAGTCCTGGTCATCACCAAAAGCCACTTCCAACGTTATCTTACCCACTGGGTATGCCAACTTACCAGGCACCACCCCATAAAAAATAGTATTGGATGTCTGGAGATCTTTGTTAGTTAAATTAATGCGGCGAAGGGTATCATAGTAAAGGATATTGATGCTACTGCCTCCATCCATGAGTACCTTGGTCAACTTGTATCCTCCCACCTGAAGAGCAACCACCAAAGCCAATTGACCCGGATTATCAACCCGGGTCGGGTGATCCTCGCGGCTCCATATGACAGGTTGTTCAGACCACCTCAAGTATCGAGGGACCGCCGGCTCAACCGAATTTACTGCTCGCTTGTGAATCTTCTGATCTCATTTGCAGAAGCTTGTGGTAAACACGTGGTACTGACCACTATTCAATTGCTTTGGGTTACTCTGGTAACCAGACTACTGCTGATTATTCCCTTGGTTAGACTACTGGTTAAAACCACCTTGGTTGCCATGTCTTTGAAAACAGGAACTCGAACCGTCGCCTCCAAAGCCGTGCCCATGAAAGTCGGGCCCTGACCCGCCAGATGGGACACTGTTATTCTGGAAAGAGCTGGAATTTTTATACTCTTTCATGATAAGACAGTCCTTCCACAGATGATTATACGGCTCTCCTTCATACCATGCTTCGGGCAAGGTTGATTCAGCATCGCTTCGAGGTTGAACTTTTGCCCACCGGGCCGGGAATTTAACCCTTTTCCCTTTCGACGATGATGACTATTCTGTGTATTGGTGTTGGCCACAAAATCTGAACCGCCATCCATCTGCTTACGCTTACCATTGTTCCCTTGACCTGGTGCGTTGTGCTGCTGGCCCTTGTTGTTGCCATTCTTCTTCCCCTTGCCGGCCTTCTCCTCATCGGACTCTGGGTCCTTAGTGCTATCAGAATCAGCATACTTGACGAGGGCTGCCATGAGTTCTCCCATATCATCGCAGTGGCGTTTAAGCCGCCCGAGCTTCTGCTTAAGGGGAAGGAAACGACAATTCTTCTCTAACATTAGGATGGTTGAGCCGGCATTGATACTGTCTGACGAGTGGATAACCGTTGAAATCCGGCGTACCTAATGGGTTGTAGACTCACCCTCATTCTGGACACATGAATCTAGATCAACGATTGACATAGGCTGCTTGCACGTGTCTTTGAATATTTTAATGAAATGCGATTTCTGCACTGCCCACGATCTGATGGAATTAGAGGGTAACCCTTTCAGCCAAGTGTGCGTTGGGCCATCCAACATCATGGTGAAGTAATTAGCATAGGCAGCTTCACTGACATCTAGCATCTCCATGGCCATCTCATAACTCCCTACCCAAGCCTCCGGGGTTGATCCGCCGTATAGTTAGGCACCTTGCGAGGGCCCTTGAAATCTTTAGGCAAACATTCATTGCGTATCGCCGGCACTAAACATGACACGCCAAGGGTTTTAGAGGTCATCCCTGCCTCCACAGACGTTGTTGGGTAGACCGGAGACTGTTGGTGAGCTGCCAACTGATCCGCTAGCTCCGCCTCACGCCACGCCCTGCCCTGATCTACCAAGGCCTGAGCATCATTACCGGCGCGTGGTGGGTCACGCCTATGAGGTTGGGTGTGGTGTTGTTCACTTCTTGAGATTGTTGGTGACTCGATGTGTGTAACACCCCAAAAAATTAGAAATGTTTTGTTAAATAAAATTTTGCCAGTGAATTAAAATTTTGCCTTCTGCTGAATGTTCCTTTGGATTCCAAGACAATTCTTGCTTTGATATGTTGGAGTTTTTACCACTAGTGAAAACTTTCCAGCTAATGTTAGATTCTTTTATGCACCCCTTTAAAACTTTGCTTATATCAGCAGGATTAATTATATCTTTGTCCCCCTAATTATCTTCCCATATAAATGGCTAACCCTAGTTTTAAGGCCTCTTTTGAACTGCAACCACTTGATAATTTTATTCAATATTTCAACCAAAAATTGGAGATGTCAAGTGATGCTATTAGATCACTTTTATGCAAGAATATAACTATTTCATTTAATACTTTGAGCTCCACAGCATGTTTGCCAATCTGGTCCGGCAGACCAAATTGCACTACACCCCCATCAAATATTCCTGTAATGCTTCTACCAAAATTAAGGGATGTTCATAGCAGTATGTTATTCAACTTTATGCAAAAACCCACCTTGGTTCTTTGGAAGCTTTGAGTGAACCAACCTCTTTTCCATTCTGGTTCAGTTTGGTGTTTTGCACTGCAACCCTAGTCTATTTTGCTCTAGTGCTCTTGAGCATCCTCGTGCCTGTAGTCTTTCTAGCAAAACCCTTAAGTTCAGGAGAGTGGGCCTATTTGGATAGTTTTGGTCCATGTAATTATGCCTTTTACTTTCTGTCCAGAACTGGGATCTTGCAAAACTTGCACTAACAAGTTTTTACTTTTGATAAACTAACCTCACCACCCTCTTACCCATCCAAGGAAACATCCATCTGGTAAATTTGACCACCCCAAGAGTTAGCTAGATGCCACTGGCATTTTGTCAAACACCCTGAGTGCATGACCAATTTGGCTTAGTCTCTGGTTCATGTTATGAACTTGATCCCCTGACTAGACCAGCATGTCTCTTGAGTTTGTTCCAACCTTTAGCCCCACTCTGCTGACCCCCTTGCGGTTTGGAGCTCCCTAGCACGCCTTGGCATATCGCCGAGCAAGTAGCGTGTGTGCTCCGGGCGCGCCCAGAGCGCGCGTTTTGCACGAGCGTGCGCTCGGGTCGCCGCGTCGCGCCCCTGGCCCCAACTCATCTACGGAGCCACGCCCGGCCTTATCCGCACCCTAGAACACACCAAGCCGTCCCTGGGACGCCACAGCGCCGCTGTCAGAGCACTTTTGGCGGCACGCCGGCGAGCACAGTGGATTTCTGCCACGGTCGGCGCCGCCCAAGCCACGCGCGCTCGCCAGCTGCCCCCTGGAGCAGTACGAGCTCATCCGCAAGCTCGTCCGCAAGCGTTCGTCGTCGCCACGTCTCCTGCTGCTACAGAATGGCGGTCGCCGGCGATCTTATCCCCTGCCGCCGCGGAACCGCCATGGCTCGCCTATTTAATGGTGCCCCAAACCTCCCCGCAGCATCAGACCATCACTAGACACCCCGCAGAGCAACCCCGTAGCAACCATTCACCCCAGGGGAGTCTTCTTCTTCATATCCGGCGAATACAACCGCCGTCATGCTCCAGTTCAATACGTCGCGACCATCGCGCCTCCCGTCCAGCCAACACCTCCATTCGACTCCATATGATCCTACGGAGCCGCCCATCGCCTCAAACCAGCTCGGGAGCCACCGTATAGCAAAGCCCCAAACCCACCGAGGCCGCCGTCCGCCGCGAAGATCGACGTCGTCGCTATCCTACGCCCCAGTCGACCACACGACCACCGGGAGGACCGCACCAACCCCACGGATCCATCCCTGCACTCGAACGCCCTCGAGAAGCCGCCGTTCGCCGGTGACGATCACCGGAGCTCCGTCTCCGTCGGGCGAAGGAGGAAGGAGGCGGGTAGACCAGTCAAACATTACAGGTGGGCCCGCAGGTCCCACCGTCAGCCCCTCACGTCCCCCGCCCGCCAGTTTAAGTGGAGGCGCACTTTCCTGAAGTACGTCTTCTCTTCTCTGAAAACGTCTTCTGAGCCGATTCGTTTTCCTTTTTCTGGTTTTTATTAAAACCAGAGTTGACTAAACTTTGACTGGCAATATCTTTTAATCTATAAATCCAAATGACTTGATTCTTTTTCTGTTGTTTCCCAAATATTGTCTAGTTTATTTTCATATTTATATGAAAATTTTCTAGACAACTTTTTGAGGGTGTTCTAAGTCTATGTATTGATTTCCTTTTAATTCTTTTAGGAATTTTGAAGAGGGAGAAAACTTCCAAAGTTCTTGGAATGCTTTTCTCCTCCCCTCTACTGGAAGGCAAGCATCTTGAACCCCATTTTGATATATGTTCTGTGTTGTTTGCCAAAACATAGGAACTCCATCAATATACTCAAATGGAGGAACATTATTTCATGTGGAAATCATACTCTTGCATATCAACATGTGGTGAATAATTCTTTTTTTTTCAGTCATGTATGTGATATTGGTGATAGCCACCACTCATCATGCCACATATGCCTGGCAATAGTTCGGATGGAGTCCGAAGGAAGGTTGTGTTTCGGTGAACCGACCACGTGACTGACATCTCGTTGTGACGAGGATGTGCAGTGAGGCAGCATGTAGCATGAGGGGTGTGACCCTGTCAGGGAGCGGTAAGAAGATTGTGGCACTAACCATGCAGAGAATACATAAACCTCCTGAGCCGACCGTAGATCGAGTCTTGTTCCAGTAACCCCCATGCTTGTTTCGTGCTACCACGTGTCCCTGCTACAGGTAGGGTACGGTTCAGTAAATTGTCGACCCCTATTCTATCACACACCATACAGAGAGGCCACGGTGGAAGATACCGGCTGCAACCGGTAGGCAGGCCACCAGGTCCGGGGGCATGGGTGTTTCGGTTGGAGCCGAAGGGGATAGCTTCCCCAGTTTTCGTGCGCGTTATAAATTGTTGTGATCCCATGCTAGTCGAGGTTGTAGCCTCCCGACTTAGAGTTTGGCTTAACCAGTGTCGTGGGTGATTCCAGACACCGGTAAGTTAGGCTGGTGTGTGCAGTCAGGTGTGTCTTCAAATTAAAAGACCGTAGGCGGAATTAGTCCAGAGGGGCTATAGAAAATCCGTTATCCGTGGGTAAAGAGTACACCCTTTGCAGAGATATAAAACCTATTCGAATAGTCGTGTCCATGGTTAAGGACTACAGTCTGGGATGGGTCGAGTGTCGGTCTTAGTGTCGGTCTTCGGAGGAGAAATCTATTAAACCAGAACTTTATTTATGACCTGTGACAGGTAGTGATTGTGAATTATCATTATTATGGATAACCATTCGTATTATTTGAAACAATGAGTATCCTTGGGACGGTTCTACCTCCGGGATATTCACTGTTATTTATTTTTCTTTACAAGACCTTTATGTGATGTCGCTCAGACGTCCGACTGTGGCATTCCTTTTATCTACAAGCGATTTATGTGATGTCGCTCAGACGTCCGACTGTGGCACTCTTTTTATTTATAAGCCATTTATGTGATGTCGCTCAGACGTCCGACTATGGCATTCGTTTTATTTATAAGCCCTTTATGTGATGTCGCTCAGACGTCCGACTATGGCATTCTTTTTATTTATAAGCCCTTTATGTGATGTCGCTCAGACGTCCGACTGTGGCATTCTTTTATTTATAAGCCCATTCTATGGTGTCGCTCAGACGCCCGACTGTGGCATGCTCGTTATTCATTTGTTACTACTTTCTGGTTGCATATGCCTTTTACTCAAATGTCCTGCTTGCAATTATAGTCTGTCATATCATTATTATCCTATCAATCATAATTTATCCTCGAGCATGTTTACGTCTCACCCATATTCATAATGCTTGCGAGTACATTCAAAGTACTCACTGGCTTGTCCCTGGCTATTGTCTTGGCCAGATTCCTTGCGTGGGAAGGAACGACGTGAATGTCACCCCGGAGCCTACACTATTGGAATTAGCAGCCTCACGAAGATAGGTGTTATCCCGGTCAGCCGTTCCTGTGGGAAATGGAGTCCCATAGTCACCGATGATCCACAAACCGCTTCCGCCATCAATCACTAAAAGCTTGTGTTGTACTCACAGGCCAGAATGGTCTTGTACTACATATTTTGTACCTTTGCTTGGAATTTTCTGTATCAAGAGGTGCCTCATCAGCTAACAGAAATCCTGGGGCTGATGAGCACAAGGGCCAAATTTTGGGAATTTAATACCCCGAAATTCCGGTCCTCACAACCTTGGTATCAGAGCCAGGCTGACCGTTGGCTAATCCTATCTTAGCCAGGTCCAAAAACCTAGATTAACCACCCCACCAGACCATATTTCAACCCCAGCCAAGCTTCCCGCGTAAGATACCCACATAGTGGACCGACGCCTTTGGCAGTCGGTGCCCAACCTATCAGCCTAGCTTACCGATCACACGCCAGTGACCGACACCTAAACAGTTCCTTCCGCAAGCGTGCGAAGGAAGACTCCATCCTTTCCTATAAATAGGGCATGCTAGCCCCCAAACCCAACACCACACAGCCTCTACCCCCATACCGAGCTAAAATGCCAGGACCCAATGTCCACAATGAAACCACAGCAACCAACCTTGGAGGTTTTGTGACCGTGCTCGCAAACCTCACCCGTCGTGCCTTTGCGATGGAAGAGCCCCCAAAATATGTTGTGTACCAAGACTCCATGGGCGGTGAAAGCCGTCAATTCTGGGCCACTGTGCACATCTACGGTAGGGGTCTATCACCAGAGCGCCCCTACAGGTTCACCGGAAGGACAACTTCCTTTGAGCCGCAAGCTATCCAACTAGCCGCTAGGGAGGCTATAGTTCAACTCAGGCACCTGTCGCCCAGAGTTAACTGTCGCTCATTCTACTACTACCCCAGTCGTAATGGGTATGGCAGGCCTCCCCGAGTTGCGAGCGGAGACCACGAGACGGATCCTGCATTATTGCACCTGGTACGCTATGTTAGTGTGCTCGAGGAACTGTTCGATCAAATCACCCTTGATCTGATCGCAGCTCGTGGAGAACTGCTTCGCCGACCCCCAGCAAGAGGACGAGACGAGTCCGGCACCGACAACCCAGTCGTGTTGTTCGGACAACCAATTGAGTCCCCAAGGCCTGCCGCGGTCATTGACCAGAATGCCTTGGTATCTTCAGAAGTGATGCGTCGTCTGTTTGGCGCACGCTCCAACGGGATTGTAGCCAACAATCCTCGCGAGGGTCATCATCACTGCCCCGACTCTGCACCTCCTCAGCCACCGCCAGCCAATCCCAACGATGAAGCTCCCGGAGAAGCTTCAGCATCCACAAGGCAAGGCCGCCTGGATATAAACGAAGTTGATTAGATCACCCGATTACTGCCAAGCCTTTTCTAGTCCACACCCCATGGCATTGTAACCTGTATACCGGCATGTAAATACAGTTTACTTTTGCACCCTTGTGGCACTCGTGCACAATTGTGTTAGTATGCGAACCCCCTTTATTCTTTTCTCGGGTGTAACTCCCAGAGCACCTCACCGACAACCATTACAGCGAATATGTCTTTTTACAAGACGTGAGTACCTGTAGCTTTGACCCCAACGTCGTAAAGCAAAACCGACGATATAGATGCCCTCACCATAACCCTATAAACCAGCCAGGCTGCTATATATAGGCCACACCGTGAACTTTCCAAGCATCCCTCACCCGGTGCTCTCCTCTCACAGCCTTTTCCTTCACTATGCCGATCCCTAGTATTTACCTGAGGACCCCTAAGGCATCCCCCGGTAGTTTCGTGAAGATATTGTGGGATTTTACCTGCAGTACCATGAGTTCTACCCGTCTACCCCAGTATGAGCTGCTCAAATCGAGGATCACACCATCCACCTCGAAATATTGGGCAGTGGTACACATCCCACCCGCAAACCCAAACCAAGACCCCACAGAGGTTTCCTTCATGGGGAAATCCATGCCAACTCCACAGATGGCCATAGAGGCTGCCGCCTGCGAAGCGCTTGCTCGCCTTCGATTCGCGGTGCCCTATGCCAGCGAGCGAGGATATTACTACTTTCCAAGCCGCGCAGCACCCGGAGAAGCAGCAGCTTTTCCTGGTGGGCGAATTGAGAGAGACCCGGTACTAGCCAACCTTACACAGTATGTGATCGCGCAAGAGCGTTTGACCCAGCGGATAATGGGTTATCTCCAGAGCCTCGCCGATTTAAATCCTCGGATCGCCATCGGCAGACCCTTGAGGCCCGCGCAGGAGAAGCACATTCATCGACTAGTCAACCCACTACCACCGATAGAAGAAGAATGTCCCCTGGCACCAGAGACCTTTTCCCAGGACCCTGTTCATTTACCGTTTATATTTTAGACGTAACTGCCACGTGGGTGTACCCGTGTCTTTTTATGAGAACTGTGTGTCGCATCGTGTGTTAAATAAATCTTTCATGTGTTGTTGCATCTTGTCCATCTGCTTGGCATAGATTTTCCTTTCATACCACAGCACCACAACAACGATAATACAACTCCGGCCACTCCACACAGTACACTAAGTTGCTAGTCCGCCTGCACCTGCTTCATCAACCACCTGCTTACACACCACAGTCTCTTGAGAAGAAACTCGTGGGAATTTATTCGAGCAGTAAATGCCTACCACCCGCTAACAACCATTTGGCACCTGACGCTCTCACCTAATCCCCGTGATCGCCGCCACCGCGGAGGGCTAGCACTCGAGTAGCCACATCACGACGATCATCGAGGATCATCGCGCACAAGAGCGCAGATACACCCAGCAATGCCGCCAACCCCACGCACACAAGGATCATACACCAGTCCGGCATCACCTTCGCCATTAGAGCCTCGACCCGAGCTCCTGCAAACACAAATGGAGGAGAGGGAAGAAAGGAGAAGAAGAGAGGCCGGGTGAGAGGAAAAGGAAGTAGCTCCTCGGCCGTTTTATAGCTCGAGATCGGTGTACGGTGGGCGGAGTCCACCAGCGCCGCTCGTCGCTCGACCGCCGGTGTTCAGAGGCGAATCCGCGAGCAGTGCCGACAGCACACTGGCCCGCGAGGTGAGTGCACGCTGCACCGGCAGCTAGCACGCCGCGCACTATGGCAGTACGGCCTAGATACCCTCCGAGCTAGCCGTCGCCGGTGGAGAAAGTGCGGGAAAGCGCGCGGGAGAGAGGAGAAGAGAGTACCGGAGGAAGAAGAAGAGGCTGACAATGGCCCCACCTGTCAGCCAATGAGAGCACTGTGCTCTCGGGTGCGACCAGCGTGTTTGTAAATTTGGAAATTCCATTTCTAAATTTACTATAACCCGGAGTAGAAACATCTCATTTTTCCGTGCCACGCCAGTGTTCAACACTGCAGTTACACCACTGTTTGCTCATGCACTGTAGTGGCAGTTATTTGCATAATTAGAGCAGTAAAAAATTTGGTAGTATCTTTTGAGGCAGTAGTAGACCTTATAGCCACCCTAAACAAATCTCGAGGACGAGATTTTTCTTAAGGGGGGTAGTGTTGTAACACCCCCAAAAATTTAGAAATGTTTTGTTAAATAAAATTTTGCCAGTGAATTAAAATTTTGCCTTCTACTGAATGTTCCTTTGGATTCCAGGACAATTCTTGCTCTGATATGTTGGAGTTTTTACCACTAGTGAAAACTTTCCAGCTAATGTTAGATTCTTTTATGCACCCCTTTAAAACTTTGATTATATCAGCAGGATTAATTATATCTTTGTCCCCCTAATTATCTTCCCATATAAATGGTTAACCCTAGTTTTAAGGCCTCTTTTGAACTGCAACCACTTGATAATTTTATTCAATACTTCAACCAAAAATTGGAGATGTCAAGTGATGCTATTAGATCACTTTTATGCAAGAATATAACTATTTCATTTAATATTTTGAGCTCCACAGCATGTTTGCCAATCTGGTCCAGCAGACCAAATTGCACTACACCCCCATCAAATATTCATGTAATGCTTCCACCAAAATTAAGAGATGTTCATAGCAGTATGTTATTCAACTTTATGCAAAAACCCACCTTGGTTCTTCGGAAGCTTTGAGTGAACCAACCTCTTTTCCATTCTGGTCCAGTTTGGTGTTTTGCATTGCAAGCCTAGTCTACTTTGCTCTAGTGCTCTTGAGCTTCCTCATGCTTGTAGTCTTTCTAGCAAAACCCTTAAGTTCAGGAGAGTGGGCCTATTGGGATAGTTTTGGTCCATGTAATTATGCCTTTTACTTTCTGTCCAGAACTGGGATCTTGCAAAACTTGCACTAACAAGTTTTTACTTTTGATAAACTAACCTCACCACCCTCTTACCCATCCAAGGAGACATCCATCTGGTAAATTTCGCCACCCCAAGAGTTAGCTAGATGCCACTGGCATTTTGTCAAACACCCTGAGTGCATGACCAATTTGGCTTAGTCTCTGGTTCATGTTATGAACTTGGTCCCCTGACTAGACCAGCATGTCTCTTGAGTTTGTTCCAACCTTTAGCCCCACTCTGCTGACCCCCTTGCGGTTTGGAGCTCCCTAGCACGCCTTGGCATATCGCCGAGCACGTAGCGTGCGTGCTCTGGGCGCGCCCAGAGCACGCGTTTTGCATGTGCGTGTGCTCGGGTCGCCGCGTCGCGCCCCTGGCCCCAACTTACCTACGGAGCCACGCCCGGCCTTATCCGCACCCTAGAACACGCCAAGCCATCCCTGGGACGCCACAGCGCCGCCGTCAGAGCACTTTTGGCGGCACGCCGGTGAGCACAGTGGATCTCTGCCACGGTCGGCGCCGCCCAAGCCACGCGCGCTCGCCAGCTGCCCCCTTGAGCAGTACGAGCTCATCCGCAAGCTCGTCCGCAAGCGTTCGTCGTCGCCACGTCTCCGGCTGCTACAGAATGGCGGTCGCTGGCGATCTTATCCCCTGCCGCCACGGAACCGCCATGGCTCCCCTATTTAAAGGTGCCCCGAACCTCCCAGCAGCATCAGACCATCACTAGACACCCCGCAGAGCAACCCCGTAGCAACCATTCACCCCAGGGGAATCTTCTTCTTCATCTCCGGCGAATACGACCGCCGTCATGCTCCAGTTCAATACGTCACGACCATTGCCCCTCCCGTCCAGCCAACACCTCCATTCGACTCCATATGATCCTACGAAGCCGCCCATCGCCTCAAACCAGCTCGGGAGCCACCGTATAGCAAAGCCCCAAACCCACTGAGGCCGCCGTCCGCCGCGAAGCTCGTCGCCGTCGCTATCCTACGCCCCAGTCGACCACATGACCACCGGGAGGACCGCACCAACCCCGCGGATCCATCCCTGCACTCGAACGCCCTCGAGAAGCCACCGTTCGCCGGCGACGATCACCGGAGCTCTGTCTCCGTCAGGTGAAGGAGGAAGGAGGCGGGTAGACCAGGCAAACATGACAGGTGGGCCCGCAGGTCCCACCGTCAGCCCCTCACGTCCCTCGCCCGCCAGTTTAAGTGGAGGCGCACTTTCCCGAAGTACGTCTTCTCTGCTCTGAAAACGTCTTCTGAGCCGATTCGTTTTCCTTTTTCTGGTTTTTATTAAAACCAGAGTTGACTGAACTTTGACAGGCAATATCTTTTAATCTATAAATCCAAATGACTTGATTCTTTTTCTGTTGTTTCCCAAATATTGTCTAGTTTATTTTCATATTTATATGAAAATTTTCCAGACAACTTTTTGGGGGTGTTCTAAGTCTATGTATTGATTTCCTTTTAAATCTTTTAGGAATTTTGAAGAGGGAGAAAACTTCCAAAGTTCTTGGAATGCTTTTCTCCTCCCCTCTACTGGAAGGCAAGCATCTTGAACCCCATTTTGATATGCGTTCTGTGTTGTTTGCCAAAACATAGGAACTCCATCAATATACTCAAATGGAGTAATGTTATTTCATGTGGAAATCATACTCTTGTATATCAACATGTGGTGAATAATTCTTTTTTTCAGTCATGTATGTGATATTGGTGACAGCCACCACTCCTCATGCCACATATGCCTGGCAATAGTTCGGATGGAGTCCGAAGGAAGGTTGTGTTTCGGTGAACGACCACGTGACTGACATCTCGTTCTGACGAGGATGTGCAGTGAGGCAGCATGTAGCATGAGGGGTGTGACCCTGTCAGGGAGCGGTAAGAACATTGTGGCACTAACCATGCAGAGAATACATAAACCTCCTGAGCCGACCGTAGATCGAGTCTTGTTCCAGTAACCCCCATGCTTGTTTCGTGCTACCACGTGTCCCTGCTACAGGTAGGGTACGGTTCAGTAAATTGTTGACCCCTGTTCTATCACATACCTTACAGAGAGGCCACGGTGGAAGATACCGGCTGCAACCGGTAGGCACGCCACCAGGTCCGGGGGCATGGGTGTTTCGGTTGGAGCCGAAGGGGATAGCTTCCCCAGTTTTCGCGCGCGTTATAAATTGTTGTGATCCCATGCTAGTCAAGGTTGTAGCCTCCCCACTTAGAGTTTGGCTTAACCAGTGTCGTGGGTGATTCTAGACACCGGTAAGTTAGGCTGGTGTGTGCAGTCAGGTGCGTCTTCAAATTAAAAGACCGTAGGCAGAATTAGTCCAGAGGGGCTATAGAAAATCCGTTATCCGTGGGTAAAGAGTACACCCTTTGCAGAGATATAAAACCTATTCGAATAGCTTTGTCCATGGTTAAGGACTACAGTCTGGGATGGGTCGAGTGTCAGTCTTAGTGTCGGTCTTCGAAGGAGAAATCTATTAGACCAGAACTTTATTTATGACCTGTGACAGGTAGTGATTGTGAATTATCATTGTTATGGACTAACCATTCATATTATTTGAAACAATGAGTATCCTTGGGACAGTTCTACCTCCCGGATATTCACTGTTATTTATTTTTCTTTACAAGCCCTTTATGTGATGTCGCTCAGACGTCCGACTATGGCATTCCTTTTATCTACAAGCCCTTTATGTGATGTCGCTCAGACGTCCGACTGTGGCACTCTTTTTATTTATAAGCCCTTTATGTGATGTCGCTCAGACGTCCGACTGTGGCATTCTTTTTATTTATAAGCCCTTTATGTGATGTCGCTCAGACATCCGACTGTGGCATTCTTTTTATTTATAAGCCCTTTATGTGATGTCGCTCAGACGTCCGACTGTGGCATTCTTTTATTTATAAGCCCTTTCTGTGGTGTCGCTCAGACGCCCGACTGTGGCATGCTCGTTATTCATTTGTTACTACTTTCTGGTTGCATATTCCTTTTACTCGAATGTCCTGCTTGCAATTATAGTCTGTCATATCATTATTATCCTATCAATCATAATTTATCCTCGAGCATGTTTACGTCTCACCCATATTCATAATGCTTGCAAGTACATTCAAAGTACTCACTGGCTTGTCCATGCCTATTGTCTTGGCCAGATTCCTTGCGTGGGAAGGAACGACGTGAATGTCACCCCGGAGCCTATACTATTGGAGTTAGCAGCCTCGCGAAGATAGGTGTTATCCCGGTGTAATGCCCAGGATGGAACTATACCTCCTACGTGTCGAGGCACGACTTAAAGGCATAAGTCCATCCTAGAATGATCTCAAGTTTGGTAATCTTTGCACATCTCATGTAAAAGAGGGGAATTGTAAACATAAAATAGTTGGCTTACACTCGCCACGTCACACAAATACAATACATGTCTCAAACATCATACATTAAGAATATCACAACCCTCTAAGGGCAAAAATTCCAAATGTCAAGATACCAAACTTAAATAAAAAACCACAGGTCGGATCGAATCCTAGTAGAAGTCTCCACTACTGATCATCAGGATAACGAACATAGTATCGACTACGCTCCTCGTCGTACTCCCAGTCTAGCTCGGTGCCATCACCTGGATAGCTCATAGCTGGACCTGCATCTGGTGTGGTGAAGTAACTGTGAGCCACAGAGGACTCAGCAATCCCGTTCCCGGGTAACAAGTCTATTTATGCCTTGAGAGAGGATAAGGCTGAAGAAAAGAATAAGTGTATGCAGCAGCAACTAGCAACTAGCTTACGTGAGAGAGAGCGAGAAGAGAAGCCTCGGTCGAGAAGTGATCACGAAGTGATCCTAGCTACAAGCTCAACAAACATAACCCCTCCGTGTTCAACTCCCAAATCCCTATTCGGAAATTGACAGTCACGGAACACACACTGGTAGTGTATTAGAAACATTGTGTCAAGTTATCTACAACCGGAAATTAACAAGCTCCCATCTGCCACATAACCGCGGGCACAGCTTTCAAAAGTTCATAACCCTGCAGGGGTGTTCCAACTTGACCCATTACAAGCCCATGATCCGCGGAGTCGCAACTCCAAAGTGGGAAGACCCGAGTATTCTCGGAATCCCGTGCTCAAGATACTCCGAACTAAGGTAAGGCTAATCTAGCAAATCCTCCCGGCGTGCCGACACCCTAATAGTAGCCGCGCGTATCTCGTCTCAGGCCACGACCGGATGGGACAAGCTACGGGTTTTTACCAGACCTTGAGTTTCCTCGAGGTGGCCCCGCAGGTTGCCCAGTTCGGACCAACACTCATGTGGAGCACTGGCCCGGGGTTGTTGATTAAGAAAAAGGGTTTATAACTCCCTATGCAAGTTGAATTTGTTATTAGGCAAATAGTACCAGTGTTGGGACTTGCTGTAAAAGACTTAGCACTTAGCGGTTTATCGAGGGGGTCCCATACACCCCAACCGTGTTAGGAACGCATAATCAAGGAACATAACACCGGTTTATACGGTTCCTAACGGCATGAGTGGAACAAAACACCAAGCAAAAGGCTTAGCCTTCCACCCTTGCCAATATATAGATGATTTCATTTAGCAATTATATAGTGTGACATAACCCAACAAAACTTCAACATGAAGCAAGCATCTTCGATCTTCACTTGCAACTAGCAATGCTATAAGAAGGGCTGAGCGAAGCATACTTAGCCAAGCAACGGTTTGCATAGGTAGGGTGGTTAAACATGGTGATGGTTACAAGTAGGAGGATGACAGGAAGAACATGGGCATCGAGGCAAAACTGTAGAGCGGAACTACTAGCAATAGGCAAAGATAGTAATGTTATCGAGGTTCGGTCATCTTGCCTGAAGAGAAGTCGTTCGGATCGTAAGAAGGGTCCTCGTGCTCAACCTCGTTGGTAACCTCGTGCTCGTACTCGTACTCGGTATTAGCTTCCGGCTCTAAACAATACAATCACACAAGGCACGAATCAACAAGATGCAATGGGCACTCGAAAAATATGGATACATGATGGATGTACTAAGGATGCACATGGAGCACGGAAAATAGCACTCAAGCAAAAGACCTCAAAACATTATAACAACAGGATATTATGAATCTACACGGAAAATCAATCAAGTTTCATATAAGACTCGCTGAAATCGGAGCTACGGGCTAAAAGTTATGCCCGAAACAAGAAATGAGCGAAAGCTGAAAATTACAGCAACATAGCAACTTCGGGGCACAAAATAATTAAGCTACAGCACTCAAACAACATGGCAAAGAGCATGAACATAAACTAGACATATCCTACAGCAAATAAGTCCAAATGTGCACCCCCAAAGGAGCCACGGATCAATAGCAACAAGCTTGGACATATTGAACTTGACAATAAAATTCTGGCAGCAGAATTTTATTGAAACTTTGGAGCAAAAGTTAAACATGCTACAGCCACTCAAATAAGCATGTGAGAACATGAATGGAAATCCAACAATATCTACTACAAGGAACAATCAAGATCCACCCCAAAACTATCATGGTTTGACCTAGAGCAGCAAGCAAACATGGCATCGGAACATTACAGATTTCAGACTTAGTGAAAATCCACTAATTCCTAAAACAGCAGTTTCATCATGGCATCTAAATGAGCAAGTTTAAGTCACCTCGAAACTAAACATGGCAAGTGGTAAGCACCACAACAAAGTACACATGATGGTGATTCTGGAACACACAAGCATGCATCAAGGAGATAAACACAACGATAGCAACGAGCTCAACAAGATGGCATTTCATAACAAGTGAAACAACATCACAGCCTCATGGCACTTTGCAATGAAGATAACCATGGCAAGAATAAATCTATCATGCAACCTAACACAAACAACATGTAGAGCATGGCAAGACGAACACGTGGACATGTCATTTGCATCAATCGGACAAACGAGCTAAAAGATATCACTATGCAAAGATGACATAAAAACATCACATAGCAGCAATTATATCACGATGCACTATTGCAACAGAAAAACAAGCAGCTAGATGATCTCTAACATGCATGACACAAAGAGATGAAACATAGTGCTAATCACCACGAACGTCTGGACATGCTATTTGCGCGAAACGGACATCCACATAAAAAGTTAGAGCAGTTGCAAGATAGCATCAGACAGATAAAACTGGGACTTAGTGGTATAGAAATAACCTCAGATCTCAGATCTGGAAAAAAAACACGGGCCCTCGGTCTGGATCCGGTCGGCCCGGGTGGAGGAAGCGGAACGGGCCGGCGGGGAGGCTTCGGCCCAGGCGGTGGAGCGGCTCGCGACGGGCCAAGGCGGAGGCACGGCTGGCGGCCTGGAAGCGGCCCGGTGGAGCGGCGCGCTGGAAGCGGCCCGGTGCTGGTGGCTGCGGGCCGGCCGGTGCGGGAAGGCGGCTGGAGCGAAGGACGGAGGCGCGGCTGGCGCCCGCGGCGGCTGACGCGGCCCAGGCGGGGCGGCCCACGGGTGGAAGGCGGCGCCCGCGGTGATGGGGAGGCGCGGTGGCCCGCGACGGCGAAGGAGGCGATGGAGCCAGGTTGGATGGGCCGGGCGAGGCGAAGCCCGGGAGGCTGGAGGCCCCGGCGCTCGATCTGGCGAAAGGGGGGTCGAGGCGCCCTGGGCCTCGATCGACCGGATCCCCCAGGCGTGCGGGCGATGCGGGACGGCCGGTGCGGGAGCGCTCGGCCCCGGGGAAGTGGTCCAGCGGCTGGATCGTTGACCAGATCGGGAATCCGATCGGGATCAGATCGGTGGCGATGCGCTGGCTGCTGCCTCGAGCGAAAACGGCGGCAGGGTTCTCGAGGGGATCTGCCAAGTGGCTGTGAGGGGGAGGCCAGATCCAAAAATTAGGGGGAAGGAGGAGGAAGAAGCTAGAGATGCCTAAAAATAGACCTAGGGGTCTATAAATAGCAGATTTTTAGGGTTGAGGGATTTGGGGGTGCTTCGGAGCCCTCCGATCGCGATCCGACGGATCCGATCGCGGGAAAAGTTTAGATGGGCCTATGAGAGGGTAGTGGGCTGCTGGAGGGATCTTTCGGGCCACAAAGTGAAGGCACTTTGGACCCACACGAATAATTGTTGGGATAGCAAACGGAGTCCAAACGCGACGAGATTTGAGAGGCGGGTTACACACAACAAAACATCAATGCACGACAAGTCTCGCGGCACACCGGTAACGTTACACGGCCAAACACCAAAGTAGGCCTACGGGATGTCACGGACACGTGAGGGAGCTCCGGAACGCGAAACGGACAACGGGAAGGAACGCGTGGAACCGGATGCAACCGACAACACAAATGCAATGCGATGCACACATCTACATGATATGAATGAATGCCACACACTCACACAACAAAACGACGAAACCCGAAAGACAATGAACCCGGAATGGAAATAGATGAAGCCGAAGATATATTATATGCCCAAAAGGGAAAGTATTACATCCGGGGCATTACAAATTCTCCTCTACTACAAAAAGATCTCGTCCTGAGATCAAGGACTGGAAAAAGGAAGGGTACTCGGAACGAAGATGATCTTCTCGTTCCCACGTAGCTTCTCGGTCGGTGTGATGTGACCACTTGACTTTCAGAAATTTGATGGACTTGTTGCGGGTCTTGCGTTCGGTTTCTTCGAGAATAGCAACGGGATGCTCTCGGTAGGACAAGAACTTGAGGAGATGGAATGATACTTGATGAAATCAACAAAACACTGCCTCCGGAACAATTAATAGAATGGCACAAGGGGTAAGAAAGATTCAGACAGCACTCCAGTTAAAGGACAGGCGAAACTTGATAAGATTAGAGAATTAGAATGGAGGACACAACACTCCGGTTAAATAGACAAGCAAGGGAGAATATGATCTTGATAAAAACGAGATGATGGTCAAAGAGATCGTCATCACAGTGCCTCCGGAATGAAAGAATATATGCTAGGTCGTTGGCAAGAGAAGAACAGAGAAGAAAATGACAACTTCTCCCACGAATGAATTTGAAAGAGCATCCTTACGAAGAAGGGTTGAACAGAATTGTTGGCAATTCAACAACGAAAGAATAAGCTTGATGTGGGCTTATGGAAAACATCTCAAAATTATGAGGTGACAACCAGCCACTTACGAAAACATTTGATTGGATTGAGATCAACAAGGAGACGAAAAACTTATTCCACCGGAAGGATAAATGAAGAACTTGGGTCATTTATAAGCACCATAAATAGCAACAATTCTCAGAGAAAGCTTTTAGGTGAATTATAACCCAAGATAACTCCAACGAATAAATTGAAAGGTTGAAAAGATCTCCTGAACAA
Organism: Secale cereale; assembly: GCA_902687465.1. Lineage (NCBI taxonomy): Eukaryota > Viridiplantae > Streptophyta > Magnoliopsida > Poales > Poaceae > Secale > Secale cereale. The sequence continues at coordinate 653,842,513 of LR738711.1, forward strand.
GGAAAATGATGGGTTTAAATATCTCATTCTTGAAACTCGTGAATCATAAAACATGAAGGAATTGTCAAGAATGACATAACACCATCTGAAAAGACAAGGTAGAAAGAATTGCAAATGGAAGCATGACGAAGAATGCTTGAGCTCCAACAAGAATCTTGATGAAGACTTCGAGGATGAATTAAAACATGATGAACCACCATGAAAACTCCAGTAATGAAAGCATGAGAAGTGAAACATGAAAAGAATAAGATTCAAGGCCTGCGATGAATTAGATGGAGCTTCAGAATGGTATAATTGAAATAACTTGGAGCTCCGGAAAACAAGATGAACAACTTAGAACCGAGAATATGATATGATGAACAAGCTCCGGAAAACAGAGATTAATCACTCGAGGAAATAAGAATAAGATTTATTATATGCTTATCCTTCATCAAATTAAATTGATGACAAGCAAACGGATTTGGCGTACTACTTATTCTCGTTGCAAAGAATTAAAGAGGGATCTAGCACAACCTTGGATAAATCTTCAACAAAGCATCGGTAGGATTGAGAAAAGAACAAATGAATTAAAACGATAACAATGGAAGAGTAAACTTGAAAGAACCACCGTAAAAATATGGAGACGAACGAAGAGACATCAATTAAGAATAGTTGGAGGACGAAGTTGAAAACTGAGAACGAATAAATATTCTGAAATGATGGCCTTCGGAGGATCACAATGGAAAGAATTCATGAAATGCTCCGGACGGGTATGAAAATAATTCCTCACAATCAAAACGATAATGAGGATGGCATGAAGCTAGAACCACGAATCTTGGAAGAGAACGGGCCGAGAATTAAGAGAAACACTTCTCCGGTCTCCAAATGTTGAGAATGAAGACGAGAAATGCCATGAAGAATTTCGAGATACTCCGGACAAATGACAAGAGGAAGGTGGAGCTAAAGATGGAAATAATTGAAAACAAGCTTGGAGAAGGCATGTGACTGATGTAAATCATTCTTACGTCACCTTTGAAAAGAATTTCAGAATAACTCCAGAAAAATTGGAAGAGTCAGGTAAGATCCTGGGAAAAGACCTGTGGGTTAGGGCCCACTAAGGAAATCACCGTTGGAAGAGATTGCTTGAGAGATATTGCACCGGTTGAATTAAATGGCTTGAATAAGAAGACAATGCTCAAAATAATTTGAACGGATTAAGAATGGTATTATGAATCTTTAGCACTCCGGATATGGATAGCAAGAGGAGAATGATTAAATGGTGCACCAGAATAAGAAAGCATTGTGAAAAGAGGAAAAAGGATAAGATCAACACCGAAATCTTGAATTACATCCACCGGCAGAATTTGAGAACAAAAGAATGATGAGCTTGAAGCTCTTGAGCAACTTCCTGAGTATCATCGGATAAGAACATTGAAGGAAATGAATGAAGAAATATCACATGAATAAAATGGATACTTCATCTGAGATTTCTTGCTTCGAGAAGAAGAAGGGTAGGAGGGTGGGGAAAACAAAGACAACTTGAGATGAAAGAAACAGACAAATTGTCAGATTTCTCAATGGCGTCCGGATGGAAATAACTTGAAGAGAAGGCACACCGGTTGAAAAGGATTAACATGAATATCTCGATGGTTAAGAAGGACTAGCATTCCCATAGAAATATGAGAACACCGATTAAGAAAGGTATGGAATCAACATTTGACATCGAAGCAACTCGAATACCAGAATCAAAACAAGAACAAAGGATAGATATGCAACATAGTCTTCACAAGCATCATTCAAACAAGAGGAACGAATGAAATTCTCAGTTAAATGATAACATCAATCTTCACGAGAAGTCACATAGGGGACAAAAGGTAAAATAAGAAAAACAACAAGGTACAGACGGGAACAAACACAAGATAGGAGCTTCGTTCTAACATCTTTGTGCTGAAAGCATATGAACGCGTTACGAAAGGGTTTTGCAATCCCCGGATCAGCATAGCCAAGGACCCTTTAAGATGCAACTCCCGATCGGAACATCGGTCATAATACCACTTCACTCAATGTAGAACCCCGAACTCGCTAACCTGCATTCGTTGGAAGAATGCCTATGATCTACTGGATAAAACCCACCTATTAATTTCCGAAAGATTCCAGTTATGCAATCAGGTGTTGGGGATACACGGGAAGCACCGCGCAATCAACTCTAAACCTACATCCAGGTGTAACCATCCTTCAACACATAACCAGTCTTTCTCGGAAACTGTGTACCTCGGACCTTCGAAAGCATCCACTATACCAAGCTATGGCAATACTCCCGAACTACCTCCCCAGTACTGGGTGATGTTGGGGTTATCTTGCCACTGGCCGTATAGGAGAGATTTTCGATGTCGGCCGTCTTAAGTATTTAGTACTGCCGCGATATGCTTGTGACGACAATACCCCGAAGCTCAACTCCCCGGGACACTGCCACAACCCCTAATGTCAAGAGGCATCGAGAACAATACTCTCGTCACAAGACCATCGAAACAATCCCAGAATACTCGCGGGATTCCTAAAAAAAATTTGTGCAATTTTTGAAAATAGAAGAGACAAGAGTAGTCGTCAGGAGTCCTCACCAGAGAGAAAGGAGATGAGAAGCAAAGAAATCCTACTCTCCGATATAATATATAGGACTCAAAATGTTTTCAGTGTGTGCCTAGACTTGACCGTCAACGATTCGATCAATCAGTGGGGGCTCCTAGGTCGGAGAAGGCTCTGAATACCAACTTGTAATGCCCAGGATGGAACTATACCTCCTACGTGTCGAGGCACGACTTAAAGGCATAAGTCCATCCTAGAATGATCTCAAGTTTAGTAATCTTTGCACATCTCATGTAAAAGAGGGGAATTGTAAACATAAAATAGTTGGCTTACACTCGCCACGTCACACAAATACAATACATGTCTCAAACATCATACATTAAGAATATCACAACCCTCTAAGGGCAAAAATTCCAAATGTCAAGATACCAAACTTAAATAAAAAACCACAGGTCGGATCGAATCCTAGTAGAAGTCTCCACTACTGATCATCAGGATAACGAACATAGTATCGACTACGCTCCTCGTCGTACTCCCAGTCTAGCTCGGTGCCATCACCTGGATAGCTCACAGCTGGACCTGCATCTGGTGTGGTGAAGTAACTGTGAGCCACAGAGGACTCAGCAATCCCGTTCCCGGGTAACAAGACTATTTAAGCCTTGAGAGAGGATAAGGCTGAAGAAAAGAATAAGTGTATGCAGCAGCAACTAGCAACTAGCTTACGTGAGAGAGAGCGAGAAGAGAAGCCTCGGTCGAGAAGTGATCACGAAGTGATCCTAGCTACAAGCTCAACAAACATAACCCCTCCGTGTTCAACTCCCGAATCCCTATTCGGAAATTGACAGTCACGGAACACACGCTGGTAGTGTATTAGAAACATTGTGTCAAGTTATCTACAACCGGATATTAACAAGCTCCCATCTGCCACATAACCGCGGGCACGGCTTTCGAAAGTTCATAACCCTGCAGGGGTGTTCCAACTTGACCCATTACAAGCCCACGATCCGCGGAGTCGCAACTCCAAAGTGGGAAGACCCGAGTATTCTCGGAATCCCGTGCTCAAGATACTCCGAAATAAGGTAAGGCTAATCCAGCAAATCCTCCCGGCGTGCCGACACCCTGATAGTAGCCGCGCGTATCTCGTCTCAGAACACGACCGGATGGGACAAGCTACGGGTTTTTACCAGACCATGAGTTTCCTCGAGGTGGCCCCGCAGGTTGCCCAGTTCGGACCAACACTCATGTGGAGCACTGGCCCGGGGTTGTTGATTAAGAAAAAGGGTTTATAACTCCCTATGCAAGTTTAATTTGTTATTAGGCAAATAGTACCAATGTTGGGACTTGCTGGAAAAGACTTAGCACTTAGCGGTTTATCGAGGGGGTCCCATACACCCCAGCCGTGTTAGCAACGCATAATCAAGGAACATAACACCGGTTTATACGGTTCCTAACGGCATGAGTGGAACAAAACACCAAGCAAAAGGCTTAGCCTTCCACCCTTGCCAATATATAGATGATTTCATTTAGCAATTATATAGTGTGATATAACCCAACAAAACTTCAACATGAAGCAAGCATCTTCGATCTTCACCTGCAACTAGCAATGCTATAAGAATGGCTGAGCGAAGCGTACTTAGCCAAGCAACGGTTTTCATAGGTAGGGTGGTTAAACATGGTGATGGTTACAAGTAGGAGGCTGACAGGAAGAACATGGGCATCGAGGCAAAACTGTAGAGCGGAACTACTAGCAATAGGCAAAGATAGTAATGTTATCGAGGTTCGGTCATCTTGCCTGAAGAGAAGTCGTTCGGATCGTAAGAAGGGTCCTCATGCTCAACCTCGTTGGTAACCTCGTGCTCGTACTCGTACTCGGTCTCAGCTTCCGGCTCTAAACAATACAATCACACAAGGCACGAATCAACAAGATGCAATGCGCACTCGAAAAAGATGGATGCACTAAGGATGCACATGGAGCACGGAAAATAGCACTCAAGCAAAACACCTCAAAACATGATAACAACAGGAGATTATGAATCTACACGGAAAATCAATCAAGTTTCATATAAGACTCGCTGAAATCGGAGCTACGGGCTAAAAGTTATGCCCGAAACAAGAAATGAGCGAAAGCTGAAAATTACAGCAACATAGCAACTTCGGGGCACAAAATAATTAAACTACAGCACTCAAACAACATGGCAAAGAGCATGAACATAAACTAGACATATCCTACAGAAAATAAGTCCAAAGGTGCACCCCCAAAGGAGCTACGGATCAATAGCAAGAAGCTTGGACATATTGAACTTGACAATAAAATTCTGGCAGCAGAATTTTATTGAAATTTGGAGCAAAAGTTAAACATGCTACAGCCACTCAAATAATCATGTGAGAACATGAATGGAAAGCCAACAATATCTACTACAAGGAACAATCAAGATCCACCCCAAAACTATCATGGTTTGACCTAGAGCAGCAAGCAAACATGGCATCGGAACATTACAGATTTCAGACTTAGTGAAAATCCACTAAGTCCTAAAACAGCAGTTTCATCATGGCATCTAAATGAGCAAGTTTAAGTCACCTCGAAACTAAACATGGCAAGTGGTAAGCACCACAACAAAGTACACATGATGGTGATTCCGGAACACACAAGCATGCATCAAGGAGATAAACACAACGATAGCAACGAGCTCAACAAGATGGCATTTCATAACAAGTGAAACAACATCACAGCCACATGGCACTTTGCAATGAAGATAACCATGGCAAGAATAAATCTATCATGCAACCTAACACAAACAACATGTAGAGCATGGCAAGACGAACACGTGGACATGTCATTTGCATCAATCGAACAAACGAGCTAAAAGATATCACTATGCAAAGATGACATAAAAACATCACATAGCAGCAATTATATCACGATGCACTATTGCAACAGAAAAACAAGCACCTAGATGATCTCTAACATGCATGACACAAAGAGATGAAACGTAGTGCTAATCACCACGAACGTCTGGACATGCTATTTGCGCGAAACGGACATCCAGATAAAAAGTTAGAGCAGTTGCAAGATAGCATCAGACAGATAAAACTGGGACTTAGTGGTATAGAAATAACCTCAGATCTCAGATCTGGAAAAAAACACGGGCCCTCGGTCTGGATCCGGTCGGCCCGGGTGGAGGAAGCGGAACGGGCCGGCGGGGAGGCTTCGGCCCAGGCGGTGGAGCGGCTCGCGACGGGCCAAGGCGGAGGCACGGCTGGCGGCCTGGAAGCGGCCCGGTGGAGCGGCGCGCTGGAAGCGGCCCGGTGCTGGTGGCTGCGGGCCGGCCGGTGCGGGAAGGCGGCTGGAGCGAAGGACGGAGGCGCGGCTGGCGCCCGCGGCGGCTGACGCGGCCCAGGCGGGGCGGCCCACGGGTGGAAGGCGGCGCCCGCGGTGATGGGGAGGCGCGGTGGCCCGCGACGGCGAAGGAGGCGATGGAGCCAGGCGGGATGGGCCGGGCGAGGCGAAGCCCGGGAGGCTGGAGGCCCCGGCGCTCGATCTGGCGAAAGGGGGGTCGAGGCGCCCTGGGCCTCGATCGACCGGATCCCCCAGGCGTGCGGGCGATGCGGGACGGCCGGTGCGGGAGCGCTCGGCCCCGGGGAAGTGGTCCAGCGGCTGGATCGTTGACCAGATCGGGAATCCGATCGGGATCAGATCGGTGGCGATGCGCTGGCTGCTGCCTCGAGCGAAAACGGCGGCAGGGTTCTCGTGGGGATCTGCCAAGTGGCTGTGAGGGGGAGGCCAGATCCAAAAATTAGGGGAAAGGAGGAGGAAGAAGCTAGAGATGCCTAAAAATAGACCTAGGGGTCTATAAATAGCAGATTTTTACGGTTGAGGGATTTGGGGGTGCTTAGGAGCCCTCCGATCGCGATCGGACGGATCCGATCGCGGGGAAAGTTTAGATGGGCCTATGAGAGGGTAGTGGGCTGCTGGAGGGATGTTTCGGGCCACAAAGTGAAGGCACTTTGGACCCACACGAATAACTGTTGGGATAGCAAACGGAGTCCAAACGCGACGAGATTTGAGAGGCGGGTTGCACACAACAAAACATCAACGCACGACAAGTCTCGCGGCACACCGGTAACGTTACACGGCCAAACACCAAAGTAGGCCTACGGGATGTCACGGACACGTGAGGGAGCTCCGGAACGCGAAACGGACAACGGGAAGGAACGCGTGGAACCGGATGCAACCGACAACACAAATGCAATGCGATGCACACATCTACATGATATGAATGAATGCCACACACTCACACAACAAAACGACGAAACCCGAAAGACAAAGAACCCGGAATGGAAATAGATGAAGCCGGAGATATATTATATGCCCAAAAGGGAAAGTATTACATCTGGGGCATTACACCCGGCCAGCCGTTCCTGTGGGACATGGAGTCCCATAGTCACCGATGATCCACAAACCGCTTCCGCCCTCAATCACTAAAAGCTTGTGTTGTACTCACAGGCCAGAATGGTCTTGTACTACATATTTTGTACCTTTGCTTGGAATTTTCTGTATCAAGAGGTGCCTCATCAGCTAACAGAAATCCTGGGGCTGATGAGCACAAGGGCCAAATTTTGGGAATTTAATACCCCGAAATTCCGGTCCTGGCAATGTGCCTGCTATATCTCCGTCTCGGACGAGGAGTTGAGTGAATGCGTTCACGGCTGTATGAATAAGCCGCTTGTTGAGCCACAGCTGTCTGGAGAAGCTCATCGGCTCTCCGTATCTCCATCGCCGCTGGAGACTCACCCTTAACAGGGATAGCCGCCAATCGTGTTGCTGCAGCGACCATGTTGTCCAGAGGATTAGAGTAATGACCCGGGGGCGTCGGGATGTGCTGAGGCGGAGTCACATTCAGACGAGGCGGGTCCATAGCTCGCGGCTGAACCGACGGCTCGGTCGTAGTTGTCTCAACCGCACGGTTCACCACGGGCGGGTCACTAGTTCCTGCCCCAGGCATGTTAAACAAGTTCCTTGCCTCAAACTCGGCAGGTAGGCGGGTCTGGTGCCTCCTCATGACGGTGTTTGAAGCGTTCCGATCTAAGGTAAGACGAAATGATTCCGCTTGAATCCGCTGGGCCTGAGCATCCAAAGCAACTCGTTCTGTGGCCATCCTGGCATTCTCATAATTGAATTCCTCCTTAGCCTGAGCTATCTCATATCGCAGCTTCGCAATATCCGCCTTATATTGTGCTTGATTTTCTGGTGTCACCTCCGCAGCCAATAAGGTTGCCAACGCCTCCAATAGTTTAGACAATCGGAGAGTCGGTGATCACGCAGAAACGCCATCACCAGCCGTCACCACCGCCATTGAACCGGAGGTCATAGCCGCGGTTGTAGTTGGACCAAGCACCAATTGTGTGCCGGCCAAGAAGATCGCAACTCGGTTCGGCAGCTCATAGCAGTCCGGAATACTATCACCATCGAAACAGCCCCCAAGCCTGTCGTCTTGCAATTGATACACCGAATTGGTCTCGCCAGTTGAAGATTTACCGTCGGAGTAGATTTCCGTTTCTGCCTCAGACACAGATCTTTCACCATGATCCGCTCCGTGGATGAAACCAACGAAAGCATGCTTGACAGCGGCTCGAACCTTGGCGGGTCGTGCGCGCTGAGCCATCTCGATGATGTCGGTGTAGATGTTCGTCTCAGGCCCTTGCTCACCAATCTTGCCGATGAAGACATGAATCCCACCGAAGGGGACCCGGTACCCGTACTTGACTGAGCCGGTGAGGGAGTCCTGGATTCAGGGGTCCTCAGGCGTCCGGGTCGATGAACCTGGGCCTTATTGATTGGCCGCGAAGATAGAAGCATAAGACTCTACCCTGTATTCGGTAAGGACTCCTATGTATGTAGAAAGGCAGGCATGATGTCCGGATGTAGCTACTACTTCCTCCCCAAGTCACATTTGTAAACCTAGGCCCCCTCCAGCGTGTATATAAGCCGGAGGGTTTAGCTTGTAGAGGTTGATGACAGAATCATTATATCCACATATGCTAGGCTTTAGGGTTTAGCCATTACGATATTGAGGTAGATCAACTGTTGTACACATATACATCAATATTAATCAATAAGGAGTAGGGCTTTACCTCAATCGAGAGGGCCCGAACCTGAGTAAACATTGTGTCCCCAATCTCATGTTACCATCGGTCCCTAGACGCATAGCTTGGACCCCCCTACCCGAGATCTGCCGGTTTTAACATCGACAATGGTGCTTTCATTGAGAGCTCTGTTGTGGGCTCGCAATAAGCGATTGATGGCTCGTCTCATCATCAACGATGAGATCACCCTCGGAAACAATTTGGCCATTGGCCAGGTTCTCCAGCTCGGCGGGTTCGCTGTATGCGCCCGCGTGGCCTCCGGGCCGACCGTACTTCCTGCGGTCATCAAGCATCACCCTTATGTTGACTCCAGCCACTCTGATGACGCGACCTCGGCAGAACTCTTGCCCTTAAACGAGTTACTGGATCGCATCGCCGCCCTGGGGCTTTCATCGCCAGGAGATCAGATCGGACTTAAATCCGATCAGGATGAGATCGATCCCATCCAGATCACTCATCTAGTGGCGACAGTCGAGTACGGAGTCGAAGATACTCCCCCTCTTGAGATGGAGACCGTCACAGTTCGGATCTCCGAACCCATCGAGCCGAACACGCCCCTGTCGGGTGGCACCTTGTGTTTTTTGAGCTCTGGGATTGACGCCAGGCCCGCGGGAACGTTCTGATCCTGCTGAGCCTAGATCGTCCACACTGGAGGTTGTCAAAATCCTGAATACCACGTTGGGATTACACTTAAAATTACCAACACCCACCCACCCTGGGAAAAACTCTCCAAGTAAATCCGGATTCCCGGACATAAATGATCTCGCAAACATACAGCAGCAGCCCGAGGAGACGGTCAACTACTTTTGGGTCGGGTTCCTGCTTGTCAAGAACAAGATTAAGGACTGCTGTGATGACGATGCGGTCCCCTTATTTCATTGCAACTATACAGATGAGGGAGTCTTGAACGCCCTCAACTAACGTCGTGTTCTGAGTTTCGCAGACCTATCGCACTTAGTACGAAAGTACCGCGCAATGGAAAACACTTGGAAAGCCCAGAATATACCTCTAGAACAGTCCATATTCGGAGTACACACTGTTAAGGCTAAACGAACATACCCTAGCAGGCCATCCGATAATATGCCTATCGGCAAGAAGAACAAACCTTTTACAGGACGCGGGTCCGTACTGGATGAACTGCTCGATAAACCTTTCCAAATACAAGCAGCCCTGGACAATATCCCAAACCACCGCCTTAGGGCATGTTGGGTACTCCGGCAGGTAGCAAAGAGCGGTGCAACAATCCTTGCCACCGCAGTATCAGGGGAGAAAGACTCCGGTGTCTTCACTGTCTTTGAGACGTTCTCCTCAAACAACCCCCGCAAGAGAGCAAATCGCGGACTTGCCAAAGTCTATCAAATTAGCTCTGCATGTCCGTGGAGCGACACTTCAATCACTTTTTCTGCCGAAGGCGCACCTCAAGTCCGGACAGTCCGAGCAACAATAGCTCTTGTACTAGATCCAATAGTAGAGGGCTTTCGCCTCACAAGTACTCATGCACGGAGGAAGCGGACTTAACCTCATATATGAGGAAACGCTTGCAAAAATGCAGATTGACAAATCCCGCATTGAGCACGCTAACACAACCTTCAGAGGAATTATTCCCAGCCGGGAAGCCCGATATTTGGGAAGCATTAAGTTCGATGTAGTATTCAGCTCATTCGAGAACTACAGGTGGGAGGAACTGCTCTTCCACATTGTTCCCTTCAATAGCGGATACCACGCCCTTTTAGGACGGTACGCTTTTTCACGCTTTCAAACCATACCCCATTAGGGGTACATGAAGCTTAAAATGTCAGGGCCCAATGGAGTAATCACATTAACAAGTGATCCGGATAGAGCACTCCGCGCCGAAAACAAAACGGCATCCTTAGCCCTAGAGGCATTATCAAAGCCCTCGCGACCGAGGAACTAACCACCTTACGAGCCACGGTGGACAATGACAATGTAATCCTTGCCAGAAGATCGAAATCTACCTCCTTCAAGCCAGCAGATGAAATTATAAAATTTCAAGTACACCCAACAAGGCTTTCCCTAAGGATCCCTTTCCTGTGCCCCGCATTGATCAGATTATCGATGCAATGGCCGGACACGACTCGTTGTGTTTCCTTGATGCTTACTCCGGATACCATCAGATAAAGATGAAGGAATCCAATCAGGCCGCAACGGCATTTATCACGCCGTATGGTCCCTTCTATTTCAACACAATGCCCTTTGGACTTATAAACGCTGGTGCCACATATCAATGCATGATTCAAACATGCTTAGAGAAAAAAAATTGGCAAGACAGTGGAGGCATATGTTGACGACGTAGTCGTTAAGACCAAACACGTAGATACACTGGTGGATGATCTTCGCCTTACGTTTGATAACATTCGAGCATATGACTCAAGGCTCAATCTAGGAAAATGCGTCTTCGGCGTACCGGCCGGAAAGCTATTAGGGTTCATTGTATCCCATAGAGGAATCGAAGCTAACCCAGCTAAAATTTGGGCCTTGTCGCAACTCAAAAGACCAACCAATCTCAAACAAGTGCAAAAACTACCAGGATGCGTAGCGGCCTTGAGCCACTTCATCTCTAGGTTAGGATAGAAAGCATTGCCCCTTTATAGATTGCTATGACACACTGACAACTTCAAATGGACGGATGCGGCCACAGCTAGATTGGAAGAAATAAAAACTCTACTAGCGAGCAACCCTATCCTAGCCGCCCCAGGTGTTGGCGAACCAATGCTGCTATATATATCAGCCACTCACCAGGTAATGAGTGCCGTGCTCGTCGTCGAACGAGCCGAAGAGGGACATAAGTTCCCCATTCAAAAACCCATATACTATGTATCCGAGGTTCTCACACCGTGTAAATCACGGTACCCCCACTATCAGAACATTGCCTATGCGGTCTTCATGTCATCTCGGAAACTCCGACACTACTTTCAAGAGTGTCCGATCACAGTGGCATCCGAAGTACCACTTAACTATATCATAAACAATAAAGAGGCCACTGGACGCATAGCCAAATGGGCCATCAATCTCTTACCGTTCGAAATATCATATAAACCGCACCGGACTATTAAATCCCAGGTGTTGGCTGACTTCGTCGCAGAATGGACTAAAGCCGAACTCCCTAAAAAGTACGACTCATATTCCCACAGGACAATGTACTTCGACGGTTCCAAAATGCTAGCCGGATTGGGGGCCGGCGTCATCCTGATATCTCCAACATGGGATACAGTTCGGTATGTACTACAAATCATGTACATGGACTCAAACAATGTAGCCGAATATGAGGCACTATTGCATGGTCTCCGCCTAGCTATATCCATGGGAATACGATGCCTCGAGGTACGCGGAGACTCAAACATCTCTATCTCCCAAATAAACGGAGAATTTGATGCAAAGGATTCAAAGATGGCAGCTTATCGCAATGCCATATTGAAAATATCAGCTCGATTTGAGGGGTTGGAATTCCACCATGTAGCCCAGGATAACAACCAGGCGGCGGACGTACTCGCTCGTATGGGTGCTAAATGCAACCCAGTCCCACCTAACACCTTCGTGGAAAGGTTGTTTAAGCCATCAGTAACATGGCACTGAGAGCGGCAATACTAATTCGGGTCCGAACACACCCCCAATCGAACTCAACCCAGACGTCATCAGGGACTCACACATGGAGATAACATCTTCGGCTCACAAGATCATGGCTGTCATAGCCCCCTGGACAGAGCCCTTCTTAGCTTACCTTAATAGGCAAGAGCTCCCTGATGACCAAAATGAGACCCGCCGTATAATTCGGCGTTCTAAAGCCTACAAAGTTCATGAAGGTGAACTATATAAGAAAAGCACTACTGGTATTCTCCAAAGGTGCATCTCCGAAGAGGAGGGATGGCAACTTCTCACTGAAATTCACGTTGGAATGGGCGGCCATCACGACGCAGCTCGGGCGCTTGTGGGCAAAGCTTTTCGAGCTGGCTTTTTCTGGCCCACTGCCCGAGCAGATGCCCAGAACCTAGTCCAACATTGCGTTGGCTGCCAGCTCTTTGCAAATCAAAGTCACATGCCTCCCACTGCTTTGAAAACCATCCCCGTTACTTGGTCTTTTGCGGTCTGGGGGCTTGATATGGTCGGACCTCTTAAAGGGGGGAGCCATAAAAAGAAATACTTGCTGGTGATGGTGGATAAATTCACTAAATGGATAGAAGCCAAACCAGTAAAAACAGCTGATGCAGGGACGGTGATATATTTTATATACGGTGTAGTACACCGCTATGGTGCCCCGCACAATATTATCACAGATAATGGCACCAACTTTACAGCTAACGAGGTAAAAAAACTGGTGCACAAAGTTATGCATTAAACTTGATTACGCCTTCGTGTACCATCCTCAAACAAACGGTCAAGTTGAAAGAGCCAACAGTATGATAATGAGCGGCATTAAACCCCGACTAGTGTGCTCCCTACGGGATTCTGATAAACACTGGGTTGAGGAGCTTGACTCCGTACTCTAGGGGCTGCGGACCACACCTAATCGGACGACCGGATACACACCTTTTTTCATGGTGTACGGCGCAGAGGCTGTCCTGCCTTGTGACATTATTCATGACTCACCTCGAGTGCGCATGTATGAAGAGCGAGAAGCCGAGCTAGATCGGTAGGACGACCTAGACGGACTTGAAGAGGAGCGCGATACAGCGCAGGCCCGTTCCACATTTTATCAACAATAGGCCAGACGGTACCAGAGTAGAGAAGTACGGGCTAAGACATACTATGTCGGCAAACTTGTTTTACGCATCTCGGAGAAGAAAAAGGACAAGCTCAAACCAAAATGGGAGGGGCCCTTCATTATCAACGAAGTACTCACCGGTGGATCATATCGCCTTGAAATGCACAAGACAACTGCCTTGAGCCAAACCCGTGGAACGCTGCCAGGCTCCTACGATTCTATGGATAGTTCGGTAGCATTTTTTCCTCCTTTTAAGTTAGGTTTTGTCTTTTATTTTTATTTTTTCGCATCTTACTTTTTTTACTTTTCCTTTCATTGGTAAGTATTCGGCTCACCCGAACTATCACATGATAGAACATCTTTGAATGTATCTACCTCCAATATACTTGGGGGCTTCTTTGATGAAGCCCATTATCAAAAAACTTCTTTCTTACAATGTCGTCTATTTTTTACAGTCTTTCCTTGCCATTATATGCACCAATATGACTTAAGTTTTGGCCAAGCTGGGTTGCCTGGCTCCTGTGCTTACCCCTACGTTCCTGATTGTTCGGTTAGGGTGTAAAGGGAGCACCTCTGCGATTGTTACAACCGAGTAATCCTGACCTGTACCTCAGACTGGGTGTAGCCAAAAGCTAGCGTTCTTAAGGAAATAATTGGTCGGCGGATACACGACATATTGCTTTTAACGCATACATTTTAAACTATCATAGGATAGGGCGTCCTACAATCATTTTACAGGATCAAAAGCCTAGGCATGCATATATACGCATGCTGGCCGAGGGAAAGGAACCCTTAACGGACCTATTCTCTCTGGAAGATGTTTCTTACATTAAATAGTAATATAACATAACTCCCCGAACACAGTTTGTCTGTTCAAGCAAATTATGACCGGATTGCCTGGTTTCCGAACATACCACGTGTTTACCATAGGTATAGTATTCAGAAACACTCCAGCCTTTGGGTTTATGGAGGTTAAAGCGGAAGGTCGGCCATGACAACCTTTTATAATTTCGGCCGGAGATAAGTTTGATGTTGAAGTACATTGATACATAGAATCAAACAACTACTCTTTTTCTATTCCCTCTATAAGGTTGTCTAGTTTACAGTCCTGTTGGGAAAACTTGGCAGCTATCTTCACTTGGTCATATACCAAGCTTACGGGAATCTCTTGTCCATCTGATCCTCGAGGTCCCACGCGGGCCATATGATTCGGATCAAGGCTGGTGTAGCGTGTCTTCACCATGGCCCAGGCGTCTCGAGCACCCATGCGACATGCTGACGCTTTCCATAGTTCAAAGCGGCGTCGAGCCCCTTTGAACAAATCGGCCAAGTCCTCCATAGTTTCTAAAGGGGAATCGCCCCGCCATAAAGCCTTGGCCATATTCTTCATGGCCATCCGAGCTCACTCGTGTACTCTGGAAAGCTCTTGCAGCACGTCGCCTTGAAAACCTGACACTTCCCCTTCGGGCCGCCCAGTTAACAATCGTGCAGGCACTGTTTTATGAAAAAGTTTGAAAACAAGGGACTATAAGGAAAGCTAGGCTTTAGGACATATTGAATATGCCGCCTTTAAGCCTCCGGTTCTCTTGCAAGGCACCTGAGAGTTGGGCTCGCACGTCCTTTAACTCTTGTTCTAGCTTGACATTTTTATCCTGTGCTTGGTTTCTTTCATCTATGGTTCATGTCAATACATGCTTACCAACAGCTATTTCCCCTTCGGCATATTTTTTGTCCGCCAGAGCAGCCTGTAGCTTCTTCTCCCATTGGTCGGCCGGCCCTGTTGCTGCATTTGAATCAATATGTACTTAGAAACTATTGATCAATACAAATATCATACTGTCCAGACACTATTGTTCTTACCATCAGTCTCCTTTTTGGTTTTCTTCAAATCCTCCAATTCGGTGGTGATAGTCGTCAGTTGGGTCCGGCATTCTTTCAGTTCCTTGGATAAGACGTTATTCTTTTCTTGGGGTGCCTACACAACACAGCGATCCTCAAATCAGCTGAACCAACTGCTTTAAGTCTCGGGGGCTACTGGCATGGGAATACTAAATTAACACTTACCCGCATATCTTTTGAAAGTTGGTGAGTGGCTCCAGCGAGTCCGTCTTGAGCGGCTCGGATATAAGCATCTGTAGAACTGAGGGCGTTAAACGCCTCCTCAGAAAAGGCTAGGTCACGCATGGCTGCTTTTCGTCGCTGGTGAACCATCGCGACCTCCGCTTCGGAATTAGTGACTGATATTCCATCTGAATCCTCTTGAAGAGGAAAATCCGGCACTGTATCCGCGTTGACCCTTGTCCTCGTAGACGGGCCTGATGCAAGATTGGTTGGATCTTGATCTGCGGGATTCCCTCACACATTCTGGTGTATGTTCCTCCTAAAAGGAAAAATAAGGCGGAAAGTTGTAATACAGGCTTCACTGCCTAGTATATGTTAAAACAAACATATCTCTTCGAAGGTTCGGTGGTGTTCACGGACCTCTTTCGATTCAAGGCCTCGCCTGGTACATACGTCGCCCTCTAGGATGACGTTCTTCGCATAGTTCGGCATGAGGAGCGCCGCCCCTTTTAAGCATAAAAAAGTGCGATTGGTGAGGCGCGTTGGGAATCATCTTTTTGAGGAGGTTGTCCTGGGTTCTTATGTGCGAGGAAGGAATAGGGCCGGGATAATCGGCTACGATAGCCACTTCGATGATGTCACGGCTGGCTTCATAGAAAACTCCATTTTTTAGCTCTATGCCTATATCCGGATCTTCCTCGTATCCGGGGCCCACGCTTCAAAAGTGGTCCTCTTGTTGTGGGGCGGGAGTATTAATCCCTGCGACCACCTTCCTCCACTCCTGTTGGGGATAACTGAATTCAGTTTAGCCAATACATCTCACAATGAAAAACGGGCAATAATAGTGGTCAAGAGAAACACTTACCCAGTCGGGAGGGTTGTACATAGAGAAACCTTCCCGGCACTTCAAGCGTAGAAAGTCTTGCTTCTCTCCCTTGTAAAGATCTGCTAGGATGGCGGCTAGAGCGGCAGGGTCATCTGGACCTAGGCATAAGCAGCGTGAGGCATCATCCTGGCCATTATAATGCCATATAGGAAATCCTCTAGCTTGGAGCGGCTGCACCCATCGCTTTATGGAGATCACCATCACTTCAATTATTGACAGCCCTGAACTGGCAAGCAATCTGATCTTGCTGGCCAGTCTCTTGACCTCCGCACTATCTTCTTCTGTGAGGTTGCGGGGATGCCAGTTGAAAAGTTTCTTCGGAGGAACACTGGAATATTTGGGAAGGCCTGCCGAACTGGATCCGGCAAGGCAACATCCTCGATTATAAAACCACTCCGTAGGCCACTCATTGGATGCCTTCTTTGGAGTGCTGGACAGATAACATGTCCCTGATATGCGCCATACTTCAGTGCTACTGACCTCGAATATGGATCCCTCCTCGGAGTGAGGGACAAGGCAGAAGAACTTCTGCCACAGCTCGAAATGAGGCTCGCAGCCCAGAAATAATTCGCATAAAGCGACGAATCCCGCAAAGTGTAGGATAGCCCCCGACATAAAATTATGGAGTTAAAGACCATAGAACTCCAGGCGCCCCCGAAGGAAGGGGTGGACGGGAAATCCTAAGCCTCTTAGAAGGAAGGAGATGAAGCATAGCCGCTCTCCACTGGAGAGATTGGGAAAATTCTCTGCCAGGGTTTGATTGTCGATGGAAGTTAATCTGGCCCGGACGGGGACTAGATCCTCGGGAGGAAGATATCCCTCCATTTGAAGCATTCTCAGATGTGCATGGGACACGAAGCAACTTTCCCAATCGCCTGCTCGAGGGCCGTGAGGACGCGAGGAAGAGCTGGGAACGCCAACCATGTTTGAAGATTTTTCATGGCAGGCGCTACGGATTTTTCCACGTGGAATGGAACGGAATGGCATCTGCGATCTAGTCTCCTTATATAGGCATCTTTCCAACACAGTCAAGGGGGTAATCGCAAAAATACCCAGGCGGTTCGCGTTCGTTCGACACGTGGAGGCAAAGGCGACGGCGGCGAGGAATTGAAGGAATATATAAAGCCGAACTATCATCCAGAAAGTCTCACCTTGCAAGACCGAAGACATGAAGCCGGACACAATCTCATCCTTGAAGGCAAGTCCGGGGGCTAGTGAGGGAGTCTTGGATTCAGGGGTCCTCAGGCGCCCGGGTCATTGAAGCTGGGCCGTGTTGATGGGCCGCGAAGATAGAAGCAGAAGACTCTCCCTCATATTCGGTCAGGACTCCTATGTACGTAGAAAGGCAGGCATGATGTCCAGATGTAGCTATTACTTCCTCCCCAAGTCACCTTTGTAGCCCTAGGCCCCCTCCGACGTGTATATAAGCCGGAGGGTTTAGCCTGTAGAGGCTGACGATAGAATCATTAAATCCACATAGGCTAGGCTTTAGGGTTTAGCCATTACGATCTCGAGGTAGATCAACTCTTGTACACATATTCATCAATATTAATCAAGCAGGAGTATACCTCGATCAAGACGGCCCGAACCTGGGTAATCATTGTGTCCCCAGTCTCCTGTTACCATTGGTCCCTAGACACATAGCTTGGGCCCCCCTATCTGAGATCTGCTGGTTTTGACACCGACAGCCCGCCTCGGGGCCCCAGCTTGACTCGTCGATGTAGTGCTTGCCGCAACGCCTCTTAGTCATCTGGCCCACGGCATATCCCTTGAGCTCCGCGAAACTGCCCTTGAAGAACTTGAAACCACCGTGCGCCAGCCCCACGGTGGGCGCCAATTGTCGTGGATTTGTCACGACAGATGCCCTAGAATTAGGACTTAAGTGTGGATCCATCACTACTAGGTTAGCTTGAAGGGGTTAAACGGGACAAAGGACATGGAAGGTTTTTTATCCTGGTTCAACCCCTCGATGAGGTAAATGCTTAATCTAGCTAGCGTTGTATTGCTTGAATCTCAACAACCAGGGAGCGAATATGCTTGACCTAGCTCTCGAGCAATTGTTTCTTGAGTTAACCCGTTGCCGGGTCACCCCTTTATATATGCAGGTCGATGCCCGGCGGCTTATAGATTCCCGGCCGGCTCATACACAATGTGTCCGGCTCGGTACAAACTAAGCTTCTCTTACAATACAAGTCACACATATGGCGGTTCACACCCGTGGGCCTCAAGCCATCTCCGGGTCTTGGGCCTCAAGCCATCTCCGGGTCTTGGGCCATCACGCACCACCATCTTGGGCTTCTTTGCCTTAAACCGCCGGTGGTATGACCCGACCCATCCTGGGCGGGTTATACCCACTAGTTATATCTCCAACGCATTTTGATGCTCCTCGCCCTCTTCCAGGACATGTGCGCCAGAGGCGCTTCATACCCGCTAGACCAAAACAAACCAGTCGTGTAACCAATGATAGCAACAATCAAAAAAATTGAAAAAATGGAGGAAAGGCTGGGGGCTTACTCCTCTTCTTCTTCCTTTAAGAGATGGGAGATATCCCAGTATGCTCGGCTACTGGAGGTAGGAACTTGTGCGGGAAGAGCAGGCGTTATGGCATGTTTCGCTGCCGGAGGAGCATGGGGCTGAGAGGTCCAAGCTTCCTTCGCGATCGGTGGAGCCTGTGGTTGGGAAGCCTGTTGACGAGAAGGTTACTACTACCGAGAAGGTTTTTAAAAGAGGGCCTGCTGCCGAGGGACCCTGGAATTAGCCTTCGTGCTGGCAGGTTCACTGCTTGTTGGTTCGGCGCGCGCTGGTTTCTTCTGCACAGGCCTCTTCGAAGTGTTAGGACTTTTCAGAGCAGTAGGAGCAGGGGGCTCCTCGTACTCACACTCTTCGGTGTTCTCCTCCTCTTCTTCCTTTTCTTCTTCTCCATAGTCATCACCCGCAGCACGAGAACCTCCAACGCCTCTGGCGGATTTTGCCCTCTCGGCAATGTGGGCCAACTCGTGATCCTTAGTGGGATGGATCAAATCATCTTCTATACTCCCGGGCATTTCCGCCAAGTTCTTGAACCATTCATCCCCTTTGGAGTCATTCGGTTCCTTCCATGTGCTTTCAATGCCTTTGGCGTTGCACGTCGGCATCATCGCGAAGATAGTATCCTTGGCGGAGTTGTTACACAGCGGGAGCACCATCTCTGGAAAGGTGCGCTCGCAGCCCTAGTTGAAGAGCTTGCAGATGAGCGAGTTGTGCTCCATTACCATCAAGTCTTCGGAGAGGCCAAGATACGGCCGTATCGTGTCAACAACATTCTGGTACTCCAAAGCTAGTGAGCGCCTCTACTGCAGAGGAGCAATCCGACGCCACAGAAAATCAGCCCCAACCATCTCGATGGTCAAGTCGTCAGCTCGAAGATTGAAGATCCAGTCTAGAGCAAGGTTGTGATGCCCGGGAAACACCCGCCAGTGATCGTTACTCCTAGGGGGATCTAGACTCGCCCCATAGATCAATACTAGCCTTTTCTGTGCACCTTGTCTTCACTCGTGCGCAACCGGGACCAACTTTTTGTTCGGTCACTGATACGTCTCCAACATATCTATAATTTTTTATTGTTCCATGCTATTATATTATCTATCATGGATATTTTATATGCTTTTATATGATTTTTGGCACTAACCTATTAACCCAGAGCCCAGTGCGAGCTTCTGTTTTTTCCTTGTTTTGGAGTTTCACAGAAAAGAAATATCAAATGGAGTCCAAACGGAACGAAACTTTACAGAGATTTTTCTTGGACCAGAAGACACTAGATGGACTTGGAGTACATGCCAGGGGACCCTCGAGGCGGCCACAAGGGTGGAGGGCGTGCCCGGGGGGTAGGGCGCGCCCCCTACCTTGTGGGCCCCCCGAGCCTCCCCTGACCTACTTCTTCCACCTATAAATTCACATATATTCCAGAAACATCAGAACATCCATCGAAACCACTTTTCCGCTGTCGTAACCTTCTATCCTCGTGAGATCCCATCTGGAGGCCTTTTCTTGTACTCTGTCGGAGGGGGAATCAACCACGGAGGCCATCTACATCAACCCTATTGCCCTTCCGATGAAGTGTGAGTAGTTTACCACAGACGTACGGGTCCATATCTAGTAGCTAGATGGTTTCTTCCCTCTCTTTGATCTTCAATACCATGTTCTCCTCGTTGTTCTTGGAGATCTATCCGATGTAATCTTCTTTTCGGTATGTTTGTCAAGATCCGGTGAATTGTGGGTTTATGATCAGATTATCTTTGAATAATATTTGAGTTTCTTCTGAATTCTTTTATGTATGATCTTATATCTTAGTAATTCGCTTCGAACTATCGGTTTGGTGTGGCCAACTAGATTGATTTTTCTTGCAATGGGAAAAGTGTTTTGCTTTGGGTTCAATCTTGCGGTGCTCAATCCTAGTGACAGAAAGGGACATGACACATATTGTATTGTTTCCATCGAGGATAACAAGATGGGGTTTTCATCATATTGCTTGAGTTAATGTGACAGCCTGGCTTATTAGGGATGATAGACTACTCATATCAATAAGGAATTCCTTCTTTTCCGGGAGCCCATTCGGATAGAACTCCAAAGTTAAGCGTGCTCAGCTTGGAGTAGTTTCAGGATGGGTGACCGACCGGAAAGTTGCTCCCGGGTGCGCACGAGTGAGGACAAAGTGCGCAGAAAAGACTAGTATTGATATGTGGGGCCAGTCTAGATCCCGCCAGGAGTAATGACCACCGGCAGGTGTGTCCGGGGCGTTACAAGTTGGTCTCAGAGCCGACCCTCGCGGTTACACGGATGTTTGCGGACAGCTTCGCGGACATGTTGTTCATGACGTTCTTGACCCGTCGTGGCACACGGCATGGCACATGTATCGGACTGGATGCACAGACGTTTGTACCAAGAGGGAACGTTCCAATGTGTAATGCCCAGGATGGAGTTATACCTCCTACGTGTCGAGGCACGACTTAAAGGCATAAGTCCATCCTAGAATGATCTCAAGTTTGGTATCTTTGCACGACTCATGTAAAACAGGGATTAAAATGCAAAAGGAGATAGTTGGCTTACACTCGCCACTTCACACAATACATTACATAAGCAATACATCATTCAGAACATCACAACCCGACTACGGGTGAAGAACCAAAAGAAAGATACCAAACAACAAAAGCCACAGGTCAGGATCGAATCCTAGTAGAAACCACTACTGAACATCGAAACGTCACAAGCAAACGGCCACAAGCTTCATTGAACTCCTGATGAAGATCTGAACCAACTCCTGCATCAAACTCGGCTGAACCTGCAACTGGTGTGGTGGAGTAACTGTGAGCCACAGAGGACTCAGCAATCCCGTTCCCGGGTAACAAGACTATTTAAGCCTTGGGTGAGGACAAGGCTGAAGAAAGAACGAGAGGTGAAGGAACAAACAAGAGTCTGCAGCAGCAACTAGCACTAACTTACGCAAAAGAGAGCGAGAAGAGGAGAGCATCGGTCGAAAGATGATCACGAAGTGATCCTAACTAAGCCGGTCAAACATAACCCCACCGTGTTCAACTCCCGAATCCCTATTCGGAAATTGACAGTCACGGTACACACGCTGGTAGTGTATTGTATCATTATGTCAAGTTATCTACAACCGGAATTAACAAGCTCCCATCTGCCACATAACCGCGGGCACGGCTTTCGAAAGTTCAAACCCTGCAGGGGTGTTCCAACTTGACCCATTACAAGCCCACGATCCGCGGAGTCGCAACTCCATAGTTGGGAAGACCCGAGTATTCTCGGAATCCCGTGCTCAAGTTAAACCGAACTAAGGTAAGGCTAATCCAGCAAATCCTCCCGGCGTGTCGACACCCTGATAGTAGCCGCGCGTATCTAGGTCTCAGGACACGACCGGATGGGCGATTCTACAGGTTTTTACCAAACCTTGAGTTTCCTCGAGGTGGCCCCGCAGAACCCCCGTTTCGGACCAACACTCATGTGGAGCACTGGCCCGGGGGTTGAATTAAATTAAAAGGGATAGCTAGTCCACATGCAAGTTTTATTAGTTATTAGGCAAATAGTACCAAAAGTTGGGACTTGCTGGAAAAGACTTAGCACTTAGCGGTTTATCAAGGGGGTCCCATACACCCCAACCGTGTTAGGAACGCATAATCAAGGAACATAATACCGGCTTATACGGATCCTAACGGCATGAGTGGAACAAAACACCAAGCAAAAGGCTTAGCCTTCCACCCTGCCAGTATATAGGTGATTTAATTTAAGCATTTATATAGTGTGATATAACCCAACCAAACTTCAACATGAAGCAAGCATCTTCAATCTTCACCTGCAACTAACAATGCTATAAGAGGGGCTGAGCGAAGCGTACTTAGCCAAGCAACGGTTTGCGTAGGTAGGGTGGTTAAACATGGCAATTGGTTACAAGTAGGAGGCTGACAAGAAAGACATGGGCATCGAGGCAAAACTATAGATCGAGACTTCTAGCAATAGGCAAAATAGTAATGGTATCCGGGTTCGGTCATCTTGCCTGGGATTCCACAAGGGAGAAGAACGGATCCAAGAAGCAGAAGGAGCAACAGTCGAGCGGATCCTCACAACTCCGGAACGAAACCGAAGCTAACAAGAGAAACAACCGGAAAGAAAGAACAACACGGTAAACACACAAACATAAACATGGCATACGATGCACAAACAAGAATGATGCATGTCCGGTTTAAATATGCATGGCATGGCAAAGTGCACAAACAACACTACAAGTTAAGTGGAGATCAATATGCAACGAGTTGCATATTGACGAAACACCACATATTAATTATTTAGTTGACTCTCATTATTTACAAGACAAGATTAATTGTTATTAACATGGCAAGAGGTGAAGCATAATAAAACTACACTATCTAGGCATTTTAAATGAGGCCGGAAATAACAACAACAAGTCCGGAAAAGTCCCCATGAGCATTTTTAAATAATTATAAGCAAACAACAATTAAGCATTTATAATGTTGTTAAAATGATGCGGATGACATGAACAAGTTTATGCAAGTTTTATTAAAAGGTTGACTTAAAGGAGATATGAAGGAGTATTTGTCACCGTGGTGGAAAGAAAGGGTGCCACGGCAACGATCCGAAAATGATGCAACGCATCATATCGGTTCCGGTTTCTCGGTGAGGGACCGGTGCAAAACAAAAGGTGGAGTGAACGAGTTGAACAAGATGATGGGGTGATCCCGTTGCCGGGTTCCCACGAGTCGGTGGCGAGGCAACCGAGGAACATGACAAAAGGTGGAACGGGCACGAAGCACACACGGGAGACATTTCACACCACAACAAGCAAGCATGCACACGGGTCACGACTCGAGGTTATACCTTCGAAACAATTGTTTCGGGACGGTTCGAGACGTAGAGGAAGGAGTCGTTCCGTAGAGGGAAGTAGTCGTTCTCGCAACTCGTAGAGGAAGTAGAGGTTCACGTCACGTGTCGTGGTACTTGGCGAATTCCCGTTTGCGACGGTAGTGGTACTCGGGGCGACGGTAGACGTTCGGGCGACGGTAGTGGTACTTGGGTCTCCGAGTAGTCGTTCTCGAGCTCGTAGCCGTTCGGTCGTCGAGGTACACGTGTCGTACACGGATGTAGGGGTACTTGTCGTTTTCCGGGCGTCGGTAGACGAACTCGGGCGTTTGTAGA
>LR738711.1:653866599-653928709 GCA_902687465.1 Secale cereale
CGGCGGACACCGGAGGAGGCCGGGCCCTGGCTGGCCGGCCGGAGGGACGACGAAGGCGCGGCAGTCCTGGCCGGGGCGCTCGGTACCGCCGCTGGTGAAGGCCGGAGCTCGGGCCATGGGGCGCCGTGGAGGAGGGGGTCGGCCTGCGGGGCGACCACGGCGGAGGGCCGCTGGAGGCGCGGTCGCGCGAGGACGGAGGGAGCCGAGGGGAAGGGAGCCCGCGCACGGGGCGAAGACGAGGCGAGCGCGGGGATGGAGCATGGGCCGGTGCGGCTGGGCCAAAGGGGAGGAGGAGATGCCTTGGGCCTGGCTGCCTTTTACTGTTTTAACTCTTAGACAGAAATAAAACAAAAAGGAGAGAGCCAAAATAAAAGAAAAGAGTCAACGAACAGAATAAAAAGATGGACATTTTTATAAGGCTTTACGGATTAATTCCCACCTTACAAAAATAGTTCCAACAGAAAGGGAAGGTTTAGTTGGAGAACTTGAGGTGAAAAAGGCATGAAGAAATTATGCACGTGTGTTGAGTTAATTCCAACAAATGGAATATTTATAAATATAGCTCCATAATTATTAGGAGGCTTTTATATGTTATAAAGAGAAGACATCTTCCCTCGATTTAAATGGACCAAAGGCCCACACGGATTATTTAGGTTGAGATGCAAAAATAAAAATGACATGATGGCATGATGACATGATGCAATGCAAAAAAAATAAATAGCACAAGCACAAAAGAAACCCACGGGCAACCCGGAACATCTGGAACCTTCGGGAATCTTCTGGAATCTTCTGGGACGTCAGTCTCGGGCGTCACACAATGGCCCGACGAGGACGTCGGTTCCTCTGAGTGAGGGTGTATGTGACAGCCTGGCTTATTAGGGATGATAGACTACTCATATCAATAAGGAATCCCTTCTTTTCCGGGAGCCCATTTGGATAGAACTCCAAAGTTAAGCGTGCTCAGCTTTGAGTAGTTTCAGGATGGGTGACCGACCGAGAAGTTGCTCCTGGGTGTGCACGAGTGAGGACAAAGTGCGTAGAAAAGACTAGTATTGATATGTGGGGCCAGTTTAGATCCCGCCAGGAGTAACGGCCACCGGCAAGTGTGTCCGGGGCGTTACAGTTAATTCCTCTACATCATGTCATCTTGCTTAAGGCGTTACTCTGTTCTTATGAACTTAATACTCTAGATGCAGAATCATTTCGATCGATGTGTGAAGTTATAGTAGTAGATGCAGGCAGGAGTCGGTCTACTTGTCACGGATGTGATGCCTATATTCATGATCATTGCCATAGATGTCGTTATAATTATTCGCTCTTCTATCAATTGCTTGACAGTAATTTGTTCACCCACCGTAATACTTGTTATCATGAGAGAAGCCTCTAGTGAAGCATATGGCCCCCGGGTCTATTTTACATCTTATAAGTTTCAGATCTACTATTTTGCAATCTTTTACTTTTCAATCTATAAACCAAAAACCCAAAAATATTTGCTTTACTAGTTCATATATTTCTATCAGATCTCACTTTTGCAAATAACCTAGAAGGGATTGACAACCCCTTTATACGGTTGGGTGCGAGTTTCTTGTTTGTTTGTGCACGTATTTGGCGACTTATGTGTAATCTCCTACTGGATTGATACCTTGGTTCTCAAAACTGAGGGAAATACTAACTCTACTTTGCTGCATCACCCTTTACTCTTCAAGGGAAAACCCAACACAAGCTCAAGAGGTAGGAGGAAGAATTTCTGGAGCCGTTGCCGGGGAGATCTATGCCAAGTCAAGTCAAGATTTCTCTTCTTTCAACTCGCCAATCTCTGGTGCAGTTGAGATCTACACCAAGTCAAGACCTATCAAGTACCCTTCATTGAACTCTCATCTCTTGCATTTATATTATTTTCCATTCGCCTCTCGTTTTCCTCTCCCCCACTTCTAAAACGTTTTTAGAAAAACACAAAAACATTTGCCTTCTTTTCGTTTGCCTTTTTCTCTTTCGATCTTATGTTTGCTTGTGTTGCCATGTGCCTTCAATTTGCTTGCATCATTGCTTGCTAAAAATCTATCTACGGATCGTCATCCACTTGCTAATATTTTTAACAGATCCAATTATGTCGAAATAATTGCTAGTAATTTTAGTGCACTAGATTATCTTTACGAGGTTTTGCTTGAAATTCATGAATCTGAAAATTGTGATGAAGTGTTGAAAAAGAAATTTATGAAGCGATTCACGATAGCTCCTTGATTGAAAAGCATGATTACAATGATGTTATTATAAATTCTATTAATGTCAATTGTGCTAATTATATGCAAAATTCTAAGCTTGGGGATGCTAGTTTTGCTATGTCTACTACTTGTTGCAATGACCATGATTGGGGTGATTCTTCTTATGATCTTGAAAATTTATTTAATGCCCATGATGAATATGAGATTGCTAATAATGTTAGCAATAATATTGAAAATGGGTTTGGAAGAGTGTCAACTTTAGATCCCACATATTTGGAGAATGTTCAACCTTATGATTTTTTTTATAAAAGTGGGTTTGGAGAGGTCATGACTTTAGTTAATGTTAATCCCACTTTTTTGTAAGAGTGTCAACTTCGCATGCATGTGGATCGTGTTGAGAATATGTTATGTGATTGCTATATTGTTTACTTTGTTTATGATCCGACATGTAATTATTATGAGAGATGAAAATATGGTTGTAGAAATTTTCATGTTACTAAATTACTTCTCGTTATGTTAAGATGGCCATTATTTCTTTCTTCTTCCTTGCATATGCTAGATCTTGCTTGTCTTGCTAATTTGTTTTCCCATAAAATGCATATGCATAGGAAGTATGTTAGACTTAGATGTGATTTTCACATGCTATATGATGCTCTGTTTGTGCTTCAAGTCTTGTCTTTCATGTCAGCATCATTAAAATTATCAATGCCTAGCTCCAAGGCTTTAAAGAAAAGCGCTTGTTGTGAGGCAACCCAATTTTATTTTTGCTTTTTACTTTTTTCTTTTGTTTTGCAAGTTTTACACATTATTACTTCTGTAGTAATTTTGTTTTGGTGTTTTAATTAGTGTTTGAGCCAAGTAAGACCTTTGTGATGGCTTACGGTGATCGTTGATTTGATTTTGTTGAAAAACATAAACTTTTGCGCCCAGTGCAGAAAATTCAATAATTCACTAGAACGTCGAAAGCTTCTGAAATTTTTACACAAAATTTATATACAAAATCCTCACGTCATACAATTGTTTCAGAATTTTTAGAGTTACAGAAGTATTTGAATTTTTCAGATTGCTATAGACTATTATGTTTTTGATAGATTTTGTTTTCTATGTGTTGTTTGCTTATTTTGATGCATCTATGGCTAGTATCGGGGGGTATGAACCATGGAGAAGTTGGAATACAGTAGATATTATACCAATATAAAATTATAATAAGATCACAATAGTACCTTGAGTGGTTATTTGCTTTGTTTAACTAACGGAGCTCACGAGATTTTCTGTTGAGTTTTGTGTTGTGAAGTTTTCAAGTTTTGGGTAAGGATTTGATGGACTATGGAATAAAGAGTGGCAAAAGCCTAAGCTTGGGGATGACAAGGCACCCCAAGGTAAAATTCAAGGACGGCCAAAAGTCTAAGCTTGGGGATGCCCTGGGAAGGCATCCCCTCTTTCGCCTTCATCTATCGGTAACTTTACTTGAGGCTATATTTTTATTCACTACATGATATGTGTTTTGCTTGGAGCATCGTGTATGATATGAGTCTTTGCTTTTTAATTTGACACAATCATCCTTGTTGTACACACCTTTTGAGAGGGACACGCTTCAATCATGATTTATTAGAATACTCTATGTGCTTCACTTCTATCTTTTGAGCTAGGCATTTTTGCTCTAGTGCTTCACTTATATCTTTTAAGAGCATGGTGGTGGTTTTATTTTGTAGAAATTGTTGAACTCTCTTGCTTCACTTATATTATTTTGAGAGTCTTAAAGAACAGCATGGTAATTTTCTTGGGTTATGAAATTAGTCCTAATATGATAGACATCCAAAGGAGATATAATAAAATCCTTCATATAGAGAGCATTAAAAATTATGTGAAGTTTGACTCCTTGTAATTGTTTTGAGATGTTAAGATGGTATTATTAGAGTCATGCTAGAGGTAGTTTGTGAGGTTAGAGAAATAATTGTGTTAAGGTTTGGGATTCCCGAAGCATGCATGTATGGCCTATGTAACCAAATTGGCATGCACTGTATCTTGATCCTTTCCTCTTTGTGGGAAGGTCGGGGGCGCGCGATGGTTAACTCCTACCAACCTCCCCCCTAGGGGCATGCATCGTAGTGCTTTGCTTTGAGGGCTAAGTAGCCACTCTAGTGTCGCGCAACTTTCGCCGGTGCATAAAATCCTCTTTATGCTTTCCTTAAAACAGCCACCATATCTACCTATTATGGCATTTCCATAGCCATTCTGAGATATATTCCCATGTAACTCCACCATTCCGTTTATTTATGACACGCTTCATCATTGTCATATTGTTTTGCATGATCATGTAGTTGACATAATATTTGTGGCAAAGCCACCGTTCATATTTTTCATACATGTCACTCTTGGTTATTGCACATCCCGGACACCGTCGGAGGCATTCATATAGAGTCATGTCTTTGTCCTAAGCATCGAGTTGTAAGTAAATAAAAGTGTGATGATCATCATTATTAAAACATTGTCCCGTGTGAGGTTATCAAAAATAAAAGAGGCCAATGAAGCCCAAATAAACAAAAGAGGCCAAAGAAGCCCACCAAAAAAATGAGAGACAAAGAGAGAAGGGACAATGTTACTATCTTTTTCCACACTTGTGCTTCAAAGTAGCACCATGTTCTTCATGATAGAGAGTCTCCTATGTTGTCACTTTCATGTATCACTAGTGGGAATTTTTCATTATAGAACTTCTTGTATATTCCAACGATGGGCTTCCTCAAATGCTCTAGGTCTTCATGAGCAAGCAAGTTGATGCACACCCACTAGTTGTCCTTTTGAGCTTTCATACACTTATAGCTCTAGTGCATCCGTTACATGGCAATCCCTACTCACTCACATTGATATCGATTGATGGACATCTCCATAGTCCATTGATTTGCCTAGTTGATGTGAGACTTTCACCCACCTTTTGTCTATTACCACCTCCATTCCACCCATAGTGCTATGTCCATGGCTTGCACTCATATATTGCGTGAAGAGTTGAAAAAAGGCATGAAAAAGTAGAGTATGAAAGCAATTGCTCGGCTGACTCCGGGACGGGCATGAGGGGTGTTTTGTCTTCAGAAAAGGGAGCATAAGGACTATATGATTTTTAGGGATAAAATTCTTTAGCCATGTTATTTTTGAAGCTTTGTAGATTGCTTTTAGTATGATTAAAGTATTATTTTGTTGATATTGATAAATTTTTATTCTGAGTCTTATGGATCTGAACATTCATGCCACAATAAAGAAAAACTACATTGAAAATATGTTGGGTAGCATTCCACATAAAAATTCTATTTTTATCATTTACCTACTCGAGGACGAGCATGAATTAAGCTTGGGGATGCTTGATATGTCCCCAACGTATCTATAATATTTTTATTGTTACATGTTACTATATTACCTATATTGGATGTTTTATATGCATTTATATGCTAATTTATATGATTTTTGGGACTAACCTATTAACCCAGAGCCCAGTGCCAGTTTCTATTTTTTCCTTGTTTTTGAGTTTCGTAGAAAAGGAATATCAAACAGAGTCCAAACGGAATGAAACTTTACGGAGATTTTTCTTGGACCAAAAGACACCAGATGGACTTGGAGTACACGCCAGGGGACCCTCGAGGCGGCCACAAGGGTGCAGGGCACCCCCTACGGGGTAGGGCGCGCCCCCCTACCTTGTGGGCCCCTTGAGCTTCCCCTGGCCTACTTCTTACTCCTATAAATTCACATATATTCTAGAAACGTCAGAACATCCATCGAAACCACTTTTCTCCACCGTAACCTTCTGTTCTCGCAAGATTCCACCTGGACGCCTTTTCTGGTACTCTGATGGAGGGGGAATCAACCACGGAGGGCATCTACATCAACCCTATTGCCCTTCCGATGAAGTGTGAGTAGTTTACCACACACCTACGGGTCCATAGCTAGTAGCTAAATGGCTTCTTCTCTCTCTATGATCTTCAATACCATGTCCTCCTCGTTGTTCTTGGAGATCTATCCAATGTAATCTGCTTTTGCGGTGTGTTTGTCAAGATCTGATGAATTGTGGGTTTATGATCTGATGATCTATGAATAATATTTGAGTTTCTTCTGAATTCGTTTATGCATGATCTTATATCTTAGTAATTCTCTTCGAAATATCGGTTTGGTTTGGCCAACTAGATTGGTTTTTCTTGCAATGGGAGAAGTGCTTTGCTTTGGGTTCAATCTTGCGATGCTCAATCCCAGTGACAGAAAGGGACATGACACATATTGTATTGTTGCCATCGAGGATAACTAGATGGGGTTTTCATCATATTGCTTGAGTTAATTCCGCTACATTATGTCATCTTGCTTAAGGCGTTACTTTGTTCTTATGAACTTAATACTCTAGATGCAGAATCGTTTCGGTCTATGTATGGAGTAATAGTAGTAGATGCAGGCAGGAGTCGGTCTACTTGTCATGGACGTGATGCCTATATTCATGATCATTGCCATAGATGTCGTTATAATTATTCGTTCTTATATCAATTGCTTGACAGTAATATGTTCACCCAGTGTAATACTTGCCCCCATGTCTATTTTAGATCATATAAGTTTCAGATCTACTATTTTG
Source organism: Secale cereale (assembly GCA_902687465.1). Lineage (NCBI taxonomy): Eukaryota > Viridiplantae > Streptophyta > Magnoliopsida > Poales > Poaceae > Secale > Secale cereale. The sequence continues at coordinate 653,873,425 of LR738711.1, forward strand.
CAATCTTTTACTTTTCAATCTATAAACCAAAAACCCAAAAATGTTTACTTTACTAGTTCATCTGTTTCTATCATATCTCACTTTTGCAAATAACCTAGAAGGGATTGACAACCCCTTTATAGCGTTGAGTGCAAGTTTCTTGTTTGTTTGGGCAGGTATTTGGCGACTTGTGTGTAATCTCCTACTGGATTGATACCTTGGTTCTCAAAACTGAGGGAAATACTTACTCTACTTTGCTGCATCACCCTTTCCTCTTCAAGGGAAACATCAACGCAAGCTCAAGAGGTAGCAGTCACCCATCCTAGAATTACTGCAAGCCAAGCATACTTAACTAGGGAGTTCTTTTCGAATGGTCTCCTCGAAAAGAGGGAATTTCTTCTTGATATGAGTAGTCTATCATCCCTAATAAGCCATATATCACATACACCCCTACTCAGAAGAATTGACGTCCTCGTCGGGCCACATGAACGTTCCCTCTTGGAACATATGGCTATGCCTTCAGTCCGGCAGATGTGCCATGTCGTGTGCCACGATGGATCAAAAACATCATGCACAACATGACCGTGCACTTGGCCCGCAAAAATCCATGTAACTATGAGAGTCGGATCTAATACGAACTTGTGACACCCAAACACACCCACTGGTTGTCGTTACTCCTGGCGGGATCTAGACTGGCCCCACAGATCAATACTAGTCTTTCATGCGCACTTTGTCCACACTCGTGCGCACCGGTGACCAACTTCCCGGTTGGTCACCCATCCTAGAGTTACTCCAAGCCAAGCACGTTTAACTTGAGAAGTCTTTTTGAATGGGCTCCCAAAAAGGAATACTGATATGAGTAGTCTATCATCCTTATAAGCTAGGCTATCACAAAGGCCAAGCTTGTAATTGTGGGGCCCAATATTATTCCAGTGGTGGTTTCTCTGGATCTTTCTGTCCTAGGGACGCAGTAGTCCGGGAGTCTTTTTGCTTGACCCAGCACCACTCTGCTCTCCACTCAAACCATTTTTTGTGGAACTTGCCTTTGAGGTACCTCTCTTTCGTGCCAGGCTTGGAATTCCATGTGACGCTGCCTGAGAGGGCACCCCCCCCCCTCGATCTGTAGCACGTAAAAATTGTGAAAAAGGCACATTGTGCACTATCCCCACAAAGTTCTCACGAAGGTGTGCGCATATAGACATACATGTGATGGAATTTGAAGCGAAATCCAAGAGCCAAAACTCGTATGACCGCATTGATGTAAATATGCCCTAGAGGCAATAATAAAGTTGTTATTACTTTATATTTCCTAATTCATGATAAAGTTTTATTATTCATGCTAGAACTGTATTGACCGGAAACCTGAATACATGTGTGAATACATAAACAAATAATGTGTCCCTAGTAAGCCTCTACTAGACTAGCTCGTTAATCAAGGATAGTTAAGGTTTCCTAACCATGGACATGAGTTGTCATTTGATAACGGGATCACATCATTATGAGAATGATGTGATGGACAAGACCCATCCGTTAGCTTAGCATTTGATCGTACAGTTTATTGCTACTGCTTTCATGTATGTCAAATACATATTCCTTTGACTATGAGATCATACAACTCCCGGATACTGGAGTAATACCTTGTGTGCTATCAAACATAACAATGTGACTGGGTGATTATAAAGATGCTCTATAGGTATCTCCGAAGGTGTTTCGTTGGGTTGGCGTGAACCGAGATTAGGATTTGTCACTACGAGTATCGGAGAGGTATCTCTGGGCCCTCTCGGTAATACACATCATAATAAGCCTAGCAAGCAAATTACTAATGAGTTAGTCACGGGATGATGTATTACAGAATGAGTAAAGAGACTTGCCAGTAACGAGATTCAACAAGGTATAGAGATACTGACGATCGAATCTCGGGCAAGTAACATACCGACAGAAAAAGGGAATTTTGTATGTTGTCATAACGTTCGACCATAAACATCTTCATAGAATATGTAGGAGCCAATATGGGCATCCAAGTTCCTCTATTGGTTATTGACCAGAGAGGTGTCTTGGTCATGTCTACATAGTTCTCGAACCCGTAGGGTCCGCACACTTAACGTTCGTTGACGATATAGTATTATATGAGTTATGTGATTTGGTGACCGAATGTTGTTCGGAGGCCCGCATGATATCACGGACACGACAAGGAGTCTCCAAATGGTTGAGAGGTAAAGATTGATATATAGGACGATGGTATTGGGACACTGGAAGTGTTCCAAAGGGTATCGGATACTTATCGGGTCACCGGAAGGAGTTCCGAACACCCCCGGCAAAAGATCTGAGCCTTATATGCCAAGAGGGGGGAAACACATCAGCCACAAGGTGCTGGTGCGCCCCCCATATGGGATGGCGTAAGGAGTAGAAGGAAAGGGGAGAAGGGAAAGGAAAGTGTGGATTAGGATTCACACTTCCTTCCCTCAACCCTCTCTTTCCTTCCCTCTCGAATAAACATGGCAGGGGCACAGGGCAAGGCAGGCCCCTATGGGGCCGACGGCCAACCCTAGGGCGTGCCCTGGCCCCTTCCCTCCCCCTCCCACCTATATATATGAGGGAGAGGGGCCCCTAGAACACACAACATCAATTGCTAACCGTGTGCCCCCCCCCCCTCCACCATTTACACCCCGGTCATATTTTCGTAGTGCTTAGGTGAAGCCCTGCGAAGATCACTTCACCATCACCGTCACCATGCCGTTGTGCTGACGGAACTCATCTACTACCTCGACTTCTTGCTGGATCAAGAAGGTGAGGGATGTCACCGAGCTAAACATGTGCAGAACGCGGAGGTGGCGTGCGTTCGATACTTGATCGGTTGAAGCGCGAAGAAGTTCGACTACAGCAACCGTGTTGTGAAACGCTTCCGCTTACGGTCTACGAGGGTACATAGAAACACTCTCCCCCTCGTTGCTATGCATTTCCATGGATAGACCATTGCGTGTGCGTATAATTGTTTTTGTTTTCCATGCAACGTTTCCCAACAGTGGCATCATGAGCCAGGTCTATGCGTAGATGATATGCACGAGTAGAACACAAAGAGTTGTGGGCGGTGATCGTCATACTACTTACCACCAACGTCTTATTTTGATTCGGCGGCATTGTAATATGAAGCGGCCCAGACCAACCTTACATGTCCACATACATGAGACCGGTTCCACTGACAGACATGTTGTAACATCCCAAATTTTCAATTCGGAATCTTATACATAGATCCTATTGCATTGCATAATTCGTTGCATTTTTGTTCATGGCGATCCTCGAAATTCTAAGCAACTCAAGGACCTACGGAGAGAGCTGGGAATTCTACCGTTTTGTATTTGAGTTTACTCGAATACCGGTGCGAGGATAGTGTTGGTTTTAATTATTTTTCTCTCCTGAAAATATTTCTAAACAAAATATATGAGCGGAGATAATATGACTTCTCCAAAATAATGGAAATATTAGGGGAAAATATTAAAATCACTTTAGGTATTTTTCTGGATTTATTTGCGATTTTTGCATAGGAAAAATACGTGTTTTTCAAAATTGCATTTAGGTCCGGGAAAAATGTTCACTTTGTCCTAAATATTATTAGAGGACGGTGAAAATTTATTTCGGGATTTTTGGAGTCCGTTTAGTATTTCTTTTCTTGGTTTTTCTACGTCAGGACTCGGCTTAAAAAAACGAAACCGCCTTTGGGCCGTAATCGGCCAGGACTCCTCTGGCCAGGGCCTTTATAAGCCGACCGAGGGCCCAGCCGCCGCCAGCCCGCCGCGCCTCGCCTCCCGCGCCAACCCTAGCCGCCGCTGCAGCCAGCCGCCGCCGCCGCGCCGCCCGCCGCCGGACCCGCAGTCTCCGGAGCCGCCGCCGCCGCAGAGGTAGTAGCCGTCGGTTTTTTTTTAAAATCGATCAATTCTTTTCGTAAAACCCTAGATCCGTTTTTTTAGGATAGATCGGTTTTTCTCCGGTTTAGTTATTTAGTGGACGTTCGTCCGTACGTTCGTTTTAACGAACGTGGTTCGCCCGTTAGCCGCAGACAGCGAACGTTCGTTCGTTAGCCTGTTCGTTAGTTTTCTTTTTCGGGGTATTTATCCACGATTATTTTGATCACGATTTCTGCCCGGATCTTGTTTTTCGTTTTTCTTTTCGCTCGAGAGTCGGAATCAGGTGATTCAAAATCCCAGATCTTCGTCTCGACGCCCTCTTTCCGTTTAACCAACTTGAACAAAGTTTTGGCTACTGTAAAATTTGACTTTAGATCAAATTACTAAACGAATCTCATTTCTTTCGCAGTTTGAGTTTCGTTGCTTCTTTCGATTTGATTCTTTTTGCAAACCGGAGTTCTTAAGTTGAACTTTCTGGTTAGATCTAGTCTTTTGGAGTTTTGTTTGTGCATCATTGATTGATTGCTTATGTATGCTATTGTTTGCTTGCGATAGAATATCCGGACTATGAAGCGTGCTACTACGAGTCCCTAGGTTTTGCAAATCGTCAGCAAGGCAAGTAACACTTTGATCATACCCTTTTATTACCCAGTTTTTATGCATTATATCAAACCCTCACACATTGCATGAGTAGGATCTGATAACTTGTGGGACTGGGAAGTAGATTGAGGTAGAACCTATTACCTGCATTATTTTTCAAACCCTTGGGAGTTACTTCTACGTTTGCTTAGGTTGCCATGCTATGCTCGTAGACGTGGTTTGGGTTTGAATGAAATCCATGAAAGATGTGAGATGTTAAATAATGGTTCAACTTAAGGTGGCTACTTGAATACACATCTGGGTGGATTGGTTGCAGGGCACCTGGAGAATCCAGTGTTGTCCTAGGAAATCCCGGGGTTCCGTGTGATTTTTCCTATGGAATACCAACCAGGCTCAAAGGGATCATAAAACTATTCATGCTAGAAACTTCCGTGTGCAGCCACAATGCCAATATGGGCTCTGGCATAGTATGAGTAAGTTGTGTGAGCTCTTTCAGTGGTGGACTAGCAGATGTAGGGGAAAGTAGGTGTACGGGTCCACCCGGGGTAAAGAGTAAATGCCTCTGAAAGACTGTGTCTCGGTCATCCGTTTCTCAAACACCATGCTGTGCAAGAAATCCAACGGAGGAGATCGAGTCTTGTGGGAAAAGTGCACAAACCTCTGCAGAGTGTACAAATTGATCATGATTAGCCGTGTCCCCGGTTATGGACATCTTGAGTATCTGGTACTTGAATTATTGGTTGATCTCATCACTCTAAAGTTAATTTGTTGGGTTAATGATAACTTTTAATTGGGATTGAGTTGGAGGTACCTTCTCAATGATGTTTCAACTACCATGATAGTTAAAATAAAAATGTATTCCTTTGTTGTAGGGAAAAATTGGCTTTACGCAAAAACTTTAACCATAGAGCCTCCACCAGCCATATATGCATATAGTATAGCCTTATTTCTGTTACTTGCATCTTCAGTGTTATCTTGCCAGCATATTCCATGTGCGGACCCGTTTTCGAGCTGCAACATATTACGTTGCAGACTTTTCAGACAAGGAATGAGACGTTCTAGGTCGTTTGTCATGCACTCAGCTATGCCGTTGGAGTTGATGGACTCACTTATCTTCCAAGCCTTCCGCTGTTATTTTGCTAGATGGCCTTAAGCCATAGACTTTTGTAATAAGTTCTCTTTGGAGACATTCGATGTAATAAGTGTGTGATTGCCACTCTGTTATAAATCCTTCAAGTACTGTGTGTGTCAGCATTACCGATCGAGGGATGACACAGAAAGATAGAGACTTCGATCCATTCGGATCGTGGTCGCTACAAGATGGTATCAGAGCACACGCTGAATGTAGGACACGGCCACTAAGATAAACCCTAGGTCACTCTCCTCTACTCATTTCTGACTCCTCTCCATTTTCTACTTCTTTAGGATGGCGGGCCCAAGGAACGAGTTCACGCAACCGGATGAAGACACGCCTTTTGGTCTACACTTGAAGAAAGTCACTAGGTACCTGAACATAGGAATACCAAGCTTTACTGGGACCTACACCGCCACTTTACCAGAAGAGGAGCGATGGAGCATTCAAGTTCAAATTCCCGGGAGAACCTTCGCACCATCCACTGAGCCCATAGAGTTTTCTTTTGATGCACCAACCTGGAGCCTAGGCAAGAGTATGGCAGCCCACATCACTATGGGAAGAATTGGAGAAGTCTATAAGCAGGAGCTAAATGACACTATCTACCAGATTAGTGGATGCCGAGATGAGCGTTGAGACATGATTAGTATCCGGAAGGATAGGTCCATTGCAGCGTTCATCCAGGAGTTAAACCAGCACATTCGACGACAGGAGCATCAGATGTGCGCTGGGATGATAGATTTGAAGAAGGCACTAACCAGGAATTTGGAGCTAGAAGAAGAACTCAAGTCTACCCGTGACAGATACGAGGAGGAGATGTTGATACTAGTGGAGAAGAACGATGATTTGAGAAGGAAGCTAGGAGTATTCATGGGAGATCTAGCACCAGGAGGGGAAGAAGAGGAAGAAGAACCCCAGGAGATTCGTTCTAAAGATTACATCATCATCGACGACACGGATTCAGACCCCGATGATAGTGAAGACGAAGACTATGAAGATGAAGCTGGAGCAGACATCATGGAATCATCCGCCAATCAAAATTTCTAGATGACCACCCTATGACTAGTAGTTTTTCCCCACAAAGTAGTTTTTAGAGCACTTTTGTAACATTAGTTAGATCTTGTAAGACCTTGTTTGAAATTGATTGGTGTGATATGATTGTGTTTGCCTCATGTGCATATGGGTAGTGATTTTCCCTTAGACCTCAATTCTATTCTAATCTCTTCCCTCTACACCCATCAGATGCCTCCAAGATGTGAGCCCGGATTTGAGTTTCCCCCTGAGCTCACTCAGTTGATCCAGCAGCAGAACACTTTGATGCAACTTCTTGTCCAGAACACTCAGAACAACCAGAACAACAACAACCCTCCACCACCACCACCCGTGGACAACCAGACACGTTTCTTAAGGTTGCAACCACCGGTGTTTGCTAGCAGCATTGAACCAATCATTGCTGAAGATTGGCTGCGCAAGATTGGAAGGGATTTGACCACTGCCAATTGCTCGGATGCTGAGAAAGTGCGATTTGCCGCACACCAGTTGTCTGGACCAGCCGAAGCATGGTGGGAGAATTACACGGCCACCTTCCCTATAGCCAATGTCGCCTGGGAGCAGTTTCAGCAAGCTTTCCGTACTGCCCATGTCTCGACTGGAGCTATGAGCATGAAGAAGCGGGAGTTTCGCAACTTGCTCCAAGGAAATCGTACTGTGGCTCAGTACGTGGATGAGTTTAGTACCCTATCTCGTTATGCCCCGGATGATGTGGCCACATATGTCGCTAAGCAGGAGAGATTTATGGAAGGGCTAAATGATGAGATGATCGTACAGTTGATGGTGGCAACTTTCAACAACTACCACGAGTTGGTAGATAAAGCTCTTATGATTGAAGGGAAGCAGCAGCAGATTGAAAGCCGCAAGGGGAAGTATGGACAAGGAAGGAATAATTCTGGAGCCCAGCAGAAGCCCCGATTCACTCCGAATTCGGGAGGATATACCCATAACCATGGAAGCCACAACCACACTGGAGGAAGTTCCCACAACCACAATGGCTCTAAGAATGGGAATGGAGCAAACAATACCCAGAGTCGATCTACCCCGTCCACACCCTCTAAGAAGGATTTCAGCCATATCACCTGTTTCAAGTGCGAGAAGAATGGACACTATGCCACGGACTGCCCTGAAGCTAAGAATGGGAACGGCAATGGAAGCGCTGGGAAGAAGCCCAACCCGTTCAACAAAGGACAAGTGAACCACGTGACCGTGGAGGAGGTTGAAGAACAACTAGATGTGGTGATCGGTAAGTTTTTGGTTAAGTCCTTTACCGCAGTAGTTATTTTCGATACGGGTGCATCGCATTCATACATATCAAGGGGGTTCGTAAATAGACATAAGTTGTCCACTAGAGTCCTCATGGCCCCCATGATAGTAACTTCACCCGGAGCGGAATACATGGCAAATCAAGGATGTTTTCAGATGCCATTGACCATTGGACGCCACATTTTCCCCTCAGACCTAATAGTTTTGGAGTCACAAGGATTGGATGTGATATTAGGTATGGATTGGCTATCGAAGTACGGAGGTAACATTGATTGTGCCAGCAAGTCTATTTTGCTCACCACCCCGGAGGGAAAAAGGATTAAGTATGTATCTAGGCATTCGCCCATAAGGACACAAGTACATTCTCTCACGGGAGTTGTTCAGGAGGAAGTGCCGGTAGTAAAGGAATATCCGGATGTGTTTCCAGAGGAGTTACCAAGCATGCCACCAGATAGGGATATTGAGTTTTTGATTGAGTTGTTGCCTGGCACCGGACCAATATCTAAGAGACCGTAGCGGATGCCAGCGAATGATCTGGAGGAGATCAAGAAGCAGATAAAGGAGTTATTGGAGAAAGGATTTATTCGCCGAAGTTCGTCCCCTTGGGGAGCCCCAGTGCTTTTGGTCAAGAAGAAGGATGGATCTTTAAGAATGGTCGTTGATTATCGTGCACTGAATGAAGTGACTATTAAGAATAAGTACCCACTGCCGATGATCAATGATTTGTTCGACCAACTCCAGGGAGTGAAAGTATTCTCCAAGATCGATCTACGATCTGGATACCACCAGTTGAAGATCCGAGAGAAGGATATACCTAAGACAGCCTTCACCACAAGATACAGGTTATATGAGTATACGGTTATGTCATTTGGATTGACTAACGCCCCTGCCTATTTCATGAGTATGATGAACAAGGTGTTCATGGAGTTCTTGGATAAGTTTGTCGTGGTATTCATTGATGATATTTTGGTGTACTCGAAGGATGAAGAGGAACATGCAGAGCATTTGCGTTTGGTATTAGAGAAACTCAGAGAACATCAGCTATACGCTAAGTTTAGCAAATGCGAGTTTTGGTTGAAGGAAGTTGGATTCCTAGGGCATGTTATATCAGGAGAAGGTATAGCAGTGGACCCCGTCAAAGTGCAGGCAGTCACTGAATGGTTGGCACCCACTTCAGTTGGAGAGATCCGTAGCTTTCTTGGACTCGCGGGATACTACCGGAGATTCATAGAAAATTTCTCCAAGATTGCTAAGCCAATGACGACATTGTTGAAGAAGGAGACAAAGTTCGATTAGACTGAGGAGTGCGAAGAAAGTTTCCAGGAGTTGAAGAAATGGTTGACGACAGCCCCAGTGCTGATATTGCCAGATATACGAAGGATTTCCAAGTATACTGCGATGCTTCACGCTTAGGACTTGGAGGAGTACTTATGCAGGAAGGAAGAGTTGTTTCTTATGCATCTCGTCAACTACGGCCGCACGAGTTGAATTATGCGACGCACGATCTGGAACTAGAAGCTGTAGTGCACGCACTCAAAACCCGGAGACACTTTCTGATTGGAAATCGTTGTGATGTGTACATGGACCACAAGAGTTTGAAGTACATTTTCACTCAGGAGGAGCTGAACCTCAGATAAAGGAGATGGTTGGAGCTTATAAAGGATTATGACATGAAGCTGCACTATCACCCAGGAAAGGCCAATGTCGTTGCAGACGCTTTGAGCCGGAAGAGTTATGAAAATACCTTAGTAAAAGGGGGATTGCCACAGGAGTTAGCAGAACATCTCAGGGAGCTTCGTTTGGAGATAGTTCCTAGAGGTTTTGTCGCAAATTTGGAGGTTCAGTCAACATTGCTGGGAAAGATACGTGAAGCCCAGAAGGAGGACAAAGAGATTGCTGAGATAAAAAAAGGATGAGTGAAGGAAAAGCCAAAGGATTTCGTGAAGATGAACACGACACCTTATGGTTTGAGGATCGAATCTATGTGCCCAATGACCCGGAGATCAGGAAGTTGATACTGCAGGAAGCACATGATTCGCCATACTCGATACACCCCGGAAACACCAAGATGTATTTGGATTTGAAGGAACGTTTCTGGTGGACAGGAATGAAGAAGGATATTACCGAGTATGTGGCCGTATGTGATGTATGTGTAACATCCCGATTCTCGGAATGTTTAAGAAAAAGTTTTCCAAAAATTAGGGTGAGAAAATTTCGTTGTTTTATTCGGTAACAAAAGCTTTAACTATGTTTTTAAATTTAGAGGATTTAATTTGAACTAATGTGAACCTAAATTAAAGTTTGAGTTTACTTCTTTTAGTCGGACTTTATTGTTCTCTTTCGACATATTAAAATATGTGCCCTTGAAGTTTCTTTGGTTTTTTTTGAATTTGTTTGATTTGTGCTCGAGTTCTTTTTCAATTATATATCTTCTTAAGAGGAAAATCAATTTATTTCCCCTCTATCAATCTCTGTACATAATTACTTTATTTTTGCTATAATGTACATAATTCTCCTGGCCCAACATCTTTCTCTTTTTCATAGGTGTGCAATCTGCATTTTTTTTTCTCAAACGAATGGACCAGGCCAAACCTTTCTCTCTCATTTTTCGCTCATTCCTTCCTTCTCCTAGTGGGCTGGCCAAAATGGCCCATGGCTCCCTCCCTCCTGAGCGCCTCTTCTCTTTCTCTTCCTCTCTGTACGTTTCCTACCTGAGACTCAAAGGAAAAGTACATCCCATGAAGGAAGCCCCTCCTCTAAATTCCTTTAATTGCTACTGTTTCCAAAATTGATGATAAATAAACCGGTCCATCTCTCCCACTAGCGAACGCCTCTTCTCCTCCTCTTCTCTGTACGTTCTCAACCTACAGAAGAGAAACAACGAGGCAGTCAGTGCGTACTTTCATTGCTTCCCTCCTCTAATTCTCATAAATCTCATCCATTTGCAAAACTGAGGGCACCATTAGAAGACCACCTATGTCCTCTTCCGTTCTCGCAAGAACCCCTGCCATCTCCCTTCCTTCTCTTTCCAAGAACTCTCCATGAACTTTGAAGCTCCATGGACGCCGGTGCTCGTTCCCGGTGAAGTAGACCATCTCCATCAGCACCCTTGCGCCCCAAGGTCCATCTCCACACCAAGAATCCATTCAGAGAAGAAAGAACACGTTCCGTCGACCACACACAAATAATTTTGCATGTACGTCTACACCGTTCATCAAGTTCCTCTCACCGCTGCATCAAACTCGGTGAGGCTCTACCAAATTACTTTTGCACGCGTACTCTCCATCACCTATTGTATCTCGTAGACATTCTGATTCAACTTATCTCTATCGTTGCTCGCGCCGATGCATGAACGGATCTCATCGACATGGCCGCATACTTTTTAGTTCCTCGGATGACCTTGTGTTCAACATATGATTTGTTTCTCATGCCCATAGTAACCCCATGGTAGAGTTAGCTCGCTGGTTTCATCAATAGAATTTTAGTATAACTTTTGTTATAGTCGTTCTTGACCAAGATGGAATAGGGTTTATTCATCGGTAAATTTCGTAATAATATGTTATTGTTCATATGTTTGCGATATGCCTAGGACAGCATTCTATTGGTCTCAAATTTTTGCGTGTGACAAATGACTTATTAGATTTATTGGTTTACCGATTATAGTTTTTGTTGTGGCAAACTGGTTATTTTTGTATTGTTATTGTCTTAGACATGTCTATAGATTTAAATATAGTTTATATGGTTTCAATTAATGCCTAATTGTAATTGTGTGTTATTCTTTTGTTTCATGTTAGTTCTTGTGATTTTTTATCGTGTGTAGTAGCTGATCGATGAACTTTTGTGTTGGTTTGATATTTTTATATGGTCATGACATGCCTAGGAGTCGCTCCTATTTATTTCATAATTCTAAGTTAGATATCATTGATTAGATTTGTCGTGAGGATTTTATTTATCTATCTATTTATATTATATTGTATTTGTACGTTGTCTCAGATATTATTCTTGTGTAGCGTGTAGCCCTATATTGCATGCGTAGAATATTTGGTAAACATTCGCCATGCTTATAATTTCGTAGGATTATTATAGGCTTTACTTTGTTTATTGAATAATGAAATATTTCATATCTTGACTATTTAATTTTGTTTAGCATGGTGACATCTTAGATATGGTTTACATATTTATTTCCGTCCATGTCGCATGTTCTTTTTATTGCTACATATAAGTCATGCTTGTTACATATAACCTAGTCTATTGCTTCTTGTTATTTATCCAAGTTGTTTCATTCATCTAGGATGGTACCTAAGCATGCTTAGTTGATTGACGAGCCATGTTAGTACTTACACAAAGTAAAATACATATTTGGTTGTATGCCTATAATGTGTTGTACCATTGGTAGTTTGTACCTTTTGTTCATACATGTGATTAGACTTTGCTTGGTAGATATATATCGTAGTAGGTTGTTGATTAATCAATATGTCATGTTGTTATGCTTGTATAACTAGATTACATAGTGTGTTGTATCAGTTCATGTTATAGATCATTTCAAGTTGTGTATCATTTGTCATTACAATAGTAAGTTATACTAGATAGAAATGCATATCATCTTGCTAATCGTTCTGGTAGAATACATGTTCATTGGTTGATGCCATTATCTAGTATTACATGCCTACATGCTCATTTTGCTTTCTCGGTGTGGTTATATTTTATAACAAGCATGATAGTGTTGTGTGATAATGCCATGCTTCCATGTTCTTACATGTCATAAGTAGTGTGCAGGGTTGCGTGCTACTACCCTACTTGATCGCGATGTTAGTTATCTCATAGTTACGGTATTCTATTGGTAGCCTAGTGTGGTATCTCGATCATCCATGTTTAGACATTGCATTGTTTACCTCGCTAATGCGTTATTCTATGCCTTGACATCTTTCATGCTTTATGATGTTTGGTGTATTACAGTTGCCTAGTTCAGTTCTTTCTTATAGATGTTTACCTCTGCATCATGTTAGTATTATGAGTGTTTAACACTTGTTTCATTAATTCATCACATGGTTTGGATAGTTTACCATTCATTAGTTGAGTTGTGTCTTTCTCATATGCCAAGTGTGCATAGTTTGCCATGTTGTTACAATCATGTGCTGATAATGTTGTTGGTAGTGGTTGATTGGACATTTGTTATTTATTATCATAAAGAGCATGTCCTAGTGTAGTATATTGCCATGGTCACTTTATGCTTGATGCTTGTGATATTAGTCAATACATATTTATAACTTATCATTCACATACCATGTGTAATATGTGTCCTCTTGTTAAATTGTGTGGCCATAGTATTGGTTTGATATAATGAAGTTGATCCTATTTTTCTTTAGTTTTGCTTTAGGATAGATCCAACTCAATTCATGTTGTTGTATGATGTTTCATTGCTTACTAGTATGTTTTCTAATGGTTGTTTGTTTGCCTTATGAACTATTGTCTTTGAAGTTATTATAGTTGATGTATATGTTTGACTACTATCGACCATTATAAATATTTTGATTCTATCTAAATATTATTTGTTGTTAACTGTTACGTTTATCATGCCATGTTGTGATTTGTGTAGTTAAATGCATGGGATGGTTTCATTCCATGTGTGTTGTTGCCATTGTGTTAGCTATATAGTAGTTCCTATATATAGTTAGTTGAGATGTGTAGTGGGCGCTACTCGTGGTTAGTATCGTAGTTTCTATCAGAACTTTAGTCTTGATCGCAAATCCTTCCATAGTTGTGTCACTTAAACATTGTCACTTCGTTGAATCCTCTCTACTTACCTCCCTATCGTGTTATCTCATTTCGAATCTCCATCTCGATCAATATCTTGTTACCCATCTACTCTTAATTTGTTTTGGATGTTATTTGGATTTTCCATTGTTTTGGTATTTATTATTGTCTGTTGCTATCGTTACGACGAGTAGGGAATGGCGACGATATTGGATATGGACAGAAACAGGTTACCGAAGAAGGACTCAACAACGAAGGCATGCCTCCTTCTTTGATCATACTTATCCTATGTTTACAAAATTGCATTGTGTTTTATGGTTACTATATGCATGCTTTTTTTAATCTCGTAGCTAGCGTGTCGATTGACACATGCCTTGATCTGCTTGTCGCCTATTCACTTGACACCTAAGTAGAATTATATATTATTCCGGTAGAGTAGAAATGCTTAGCCATGCTTATTATTCTATAGGTCCTTATTTGAATGATCTTCGGATCATTGACACTTGGAACTTGTTGATGAGCTCGTTGAGCTAGGTCGGTTGACCTTGTTGACCTTCTCTAGTATCTTCTACTCTGGGTGAAACTTACCATCTGAATACTGGTGCGGGCGACAGCTGGATCAAGGATTGAAGGAGCGATTGGCCGCCCTTCACGAGTTGGAGGGGGCAATCAGTCGTCCGTGCCACATAAGGCCTAATAAGTCTTGGATTTGAAGATTGTGATAACAGTACAGCCACATGCTATATGGGCACTGGCTTGGTTAATTAGTTAGCTCACTCTTATTGTCGTCATTGCCGTACCGCAGATGGGATAGCTGCCTTGCGAGGAGTGTCCTCGGCACAAAAGGGGGCTCGGACTGTGAACTGCGGTTACTTCCGTGTTGAAACCTAGTGGGCTTGGCACATTAAGTTTGGTCTAATGAAAGACCTCGTCACAATCTCCCTGCCGGTATACCAAATGTTGTACTACGCTAGCGACGGCTAGTGGCAACAAGTCGGGATTGTGTCGTGTGGGTAAAGTGTACAACCTCTGCAGAGTGTAAAACTATTCGAATAGTCGTGTCCGCGGTCATGGACCGCACATGAATCTTTCTTGACATACAGGACCTGTCTTTCTTATTCCCTCTTTCCCCTATTCTTGGAACCTGTGAAGAGTGTGAGTTGATCGAGGATCCTCACTTTGATGAAAGTTATTCTGGAGACAAAACATGTTTTCATCTAAAACTGCTATTATCCAACTGCTAATTGTTTTTCAAACAAAATTAGCTTTTATGCAAATGAGCCATACAGCCTTCCTTTGAAGCCACATGTAGTTGTTAGGACCTTCCCCATGGGAGGCATGTTGAGTACGTAATGTACTCATGGCAATAATTTTGTTGACAACAGAGTTTCATGAAGACAAAGGTGATGACTACGACAACAATGGCGACCCGTAGGAGTGAGGTCACGTGGACTACATTGACTGCCTGTGGCTGAGATGGAGTCGCTACACATTGTACTTTCCGCTCTTTTCTGATTGTAAATGTCATAAGACAATTCGCTAGGTATGTCTTGTGACAAATATACTACTTGTAATACTTTTACGTATTGTGCAATGATATCATTTCGCTGTGTTGTCAACAATGATCCTGGGGTTGACAACTATACCCAGGAGGGTCTGGAAGCTAATTCCGGGTTCTCACAGAAGTGGTATCAGAGCCGATGTCGACCTAGTCACGTGGCCTTAGTTAGAATGGAAAGCCTTAGGGACTATTATTATAAGAAAAACTATTTTGGAAAGGATCATTCTCGTAGTCTTCTCCTTCACTATTTCTCTCATTGTCTCATCTTATTCAAATAAGGTTTAATCTCTACTTTCTTACCTTCTTCTTCATAGTTGTGAAACCCTTCCCCTTGTTCATGGTGTTTAAAATCCAGAAGCTTCAGAAGATGTGCCAAGAGTTTCCAGATAACTTCAACCCCTGAATCTCTAAGTAGCAAAATTTCCCCGAAAAAGACACCTCGAGAACTCAAGAAGTCAACAACCGTCGATTATGCTTCAAACGTCAATGTCGAAGATCTGCACCAAGTTATGATGTGACCTGCCATATAGGATTAGGTTGTTAACACCCTTGTAGTGAAAGAACTCGTACCTTGTAGACGCAAAACCTTTCTTGTGTGAGTATTGTCTGCATATTTTTGGTGTTCTCCTATGCAGTCATACTAAAACCCTATTTGCTAAAATGAGTTGCTTTTGAGTTTTATTTGGATAGTTTCACGATTATCTTAGTGTTATATTTTGATTATCGTTTGGGGTATCTCTTCGTTGTGTAGGATTCTTCTACTCATCTTTTGCTCTTTCCTCTTCTCTATAAACCCCGAAGAACACTTTGAGAGGAAAGAAGTTGCAACATCATCCTCTGAGATATCAATGTGAACCCCATGGAAAACCTCTTTTAAGGGGGGTAGTAGACGGTGATTCATGGCAAGATCGAAGATTTGAAGACCTTCATGTGCAAAGAATAAGAAGATTCGAAGACCTTCACCGCACGAGTCCAACCGCACCAAGCTTGACCTACAGAAGAAGGTCAAGGCCGAAGAATGCCCAACCACTCAGAGAAGCTATCAGATTACCATCGCCAAGATCGTAGGACTGCTTCCAAGCCTTGAGCAAGATGGAGACAGCATCAACGATCGAGGTGTCTCCAATCAAGACCCTGAAGTTGCTTGCCAGCAAGATCAAAATCAATCATGGTTCTATCAGTTTCTGAGAAGAACTGTGCTGAAGACGAAGCTAACCTAAACCCATTCTCTTTAGTCAGCCTGAATCTCGGGGACGAGATTTGTTTTAAGGGGGGTAGATCTGTAACATCCCGATTCTCAGAATGTTTAAGAAAAGGTTTTCCAAAAATTAGGGTGAGAAAATTTCGTTGTTTTATTCGGTAACAAAAGCTTTAACTGTGTTTTTAAATTTAGAGGATTTAATTTGAACTAATGTGAACCTAAATTAAAGTTTGAGTTTACTTCTTTTAGTCGGACTTTATTGTTCTCTTTCGACATATTAAAATATGTGCCCTTGAAGTTTCTTTGGTTTTTTTTTAATTTGTTTGATTTGTGCTCGAGTTCTTTTTCATTTATATATCTTCTTAAGAGGAAAATCAATTTATTTCCCCTCTATCAATCTCTGTACATAATTCCTTTTATTTTTGCTATAATGTACATAATTCACCTGGCCCAACATCTTTCTCTTTTTCATAGGTGTGCAATCTGCATTTTTTTTCTCAAACGAATGGACCAGGCCAAACCTTTCTCTCTCATTTTTCCCTCATTCCTTCCTTCTCCTAGTGGGCTGGCCAAAATGGCCCATGGCTCCCTCCCTCCCGAGCGCCTCTTCTCTTTCTCTTCCTCTCTGTACGTTTCCTACCTGAGACTCAAAGGAAAAGTACATCCCATGAAGGAAGCCCCTCCTCTAAATTCCTTTAATTGCTACTGTTTCCAAAATTGATGATAAATAAACCGGTCCATCTCTCCCACTAGCGAACGCCTCTTCTCCTCCTCTTCTCTGTACGTTCTCAACCTACGGAAGAGAAACAACGAGGCAGTCAGTGCGTACTTTCATTGCTTCCCTCATCTAATTCTCATAAAGCTCATCCATTTGCAAAACTGAGGGCACCATTAGAAGACCATCTATATCCTCTTCCGTTCCCGCAAGAACCCCTGCATCTCCCTTCCTCCTCTTTCTAAGAACTCTCCATGAACTTTGAAGCTCCATGGACGTCGGTGCTCGTTCCCGGTGAAGTAGACCATCTCCATCAGCACCCTTGCGCCCCAAGGTCCATCTCCACACCAAGAATCCATTCAGAGAAGAAAGAACACGTTCCGTCGACCACACGCAAATAATTTTGCATGTACGTCTACACTGTTCATCAAGTTCATCTCACCGCTGCATCAAACTCGGTGAGGCTCTACCAAATTACTTTTGCACGCGTACTCTCCATCACCTATTGTATCTCGTAGACATTCTGATTCAACTTATCTCTATCGTTGCTCGCACCGATGCATGAACGGATCCCATCGACATGGCCGCGTACTTTTTAGTTCCTCGGATGACCTTGTGTTCAACATATGATTTGTTTCTCATGCCCATAGTAACCCCATGGTAGAGTTAGCTCGCTGGTTTCATCAATAGAATTTTAGTATAACTTTTGTTATAGTCGTTCTTGACCAAGATGGAATAGGGTTTATTCATCGGTAAATTTTGTAATAATATGTTATTGTTCATATGTTTGCGATATGCCTAGGAGAGCATTCTATTGGTCTCAAATTGTTGCGTGTGACAAATGACTTATTAGATTTATTGGTTTACCGATTATAGTTTTTGTTGTGGCAAACTGGTTATTTTTGTATTGTTATTGTCTTACACATGTCTATAGATTTAAATATAGTTTATATGGTTTCAATTAATGCCTAATTGTAATTGTGTGTTATTCTTTTGTTTCATATTAGTTCTTGTGATTTTTTATCGTGTGTAGTAGCTGATCGATGAACTTTTGTGTTGGTTTGATATTTTTATATGGTCATGACATGCCTAGGAGTTGCTCCTATTTATTTCATAATTCTAAGTTAGATATCATTGATTAGATTTGTTGTGAGGATTTTATTTATCTATCTATTTATATTATATTGTATTTGTACGTTGTCTCAGATATTATTCTTGTGTAGCGTGCAGCCCTATATTGCATGCGTAGAATATTTGGTAAACATTCGCCATGCTTATAATTTCGTAGGATTATTATAGGCTTTACTTTGTTTATTGAATAATGAAATATTTCATATCTTGACTATTTAATTTTGTTTAGCATGGTGACATCTTAGATATGGTTTACATATTTATTTCCGTCCATGTCGCATGTTCTTTTTATTGCTACATATAAGTCATGCTTGTTACATATAACCTAGTCTATTGCTTCTTGTTATTTATCCAAGTTGTTTCATTCATCTAGGATGGTACCTAAGCATGCTTAGTTGATTGACGAGCCATGTTAGTACTTACACAAAGTAAAATACATATTTGGTTGTATGCCTATAATGTGTTGTATCATTGGTAGTTTGTACCTTATGTTCATACATGTGATTAGACTTTGCTTGGTAGATATATATCGTAGTAGGTTGTTGATTAATCAATATGCCATGTTGTTATGCTTGCATAACTAGATTACATAGTGTGTTGTATCAGTTCATGTTATAGATCATTTCTAGTTGTGTATCATTTGTCATTACAATAGTAAGTTATACTAGATAGAAATGCATATCATCTTGCTAATCGTTCTGGTAGAATACATGTTCATTGGTTGATGCCATTATCTAGTATTACATGCCTACATGCTCATTTTGCTTTCTCGGTGTGGTTATATTTTATAACAAGCATGATAGTGTTGTGTGATAATGCCATGCTTCCATGTTCTTACATGTCATAAATAGTGTGCAGGGTTGCGTGCTACTACCCTACTTGATCGCGATGTTAGTTATCTCATAGTTACGGTATTCTATTGGTAGCCTAGTGTGGTATCTCGATCATCCATGTTTAGACATTACATTGTTTACCTCGCTAATGCGTTATTCTATGTCTTGACATCTTTCATGCTTTATGATGTTTGGTGTATTACAGTTGCCTAGTTCAGTTCTTTCTTATAGATGTTTACCTCTGTATCATGTTAGTATTATGAGTGTTTAACACTTGTTTCATTAGTTCATCACATGGTTTGGATAGTTTACCATTCATTAGTTGAGTTGTGTCTTTCTCATATGCCAAGTGTGCATAGTTTGCCATGTTGTTGCAATCATGTGCTGATAATGTTGTTGGTAGTGGTTGATTGGACATTTGTTATTTATTATCATAAAGAGCATGTCCTAGTGTAGTATATTGCCATGGTCACTTTATGCTTGATGCTTGTGATATTAGTCAATACATATTTATAACTTATCATTCACATACCATGTGTGTTGGAATTTACTAGTATTTACTAGTCCAAATAAATTCAGAAATTCTCATTGACACATTATTATTTTGTTAATTGGGAAAATTAATGAGTCATTGATTAATTAGTAACGGTCGCGTTTATTGGGGCTGTTTCTATTTCATTAACAGACGCGGTTATTACGACCGTTTCTGACTCATTAACAAACGTGTTTATTGTTACTGTTTCTATTTCATAAACGGACGTGTTAAGTACGGCAGTTTCTAAATCATAAACGGACGCGTTTATGGCGGCTCCTTTGACTCCCAACATACACTATATAAACCCGTACCAAGCCAGCCTTGGGAGTAGGTTGTTTTCGTATGGTTTCTCACCGCTCCAAAATATTGCGCCGCCACTCAAGCCTTCTCCATCCCTCCTTCCGGCGTGCACCAGAAGAAGGGACAGCAGGCCTCCGGAACCCCGCCTCTTGCGATCCTGTACGGGAGAGGGGCGATCAGGTTTTTGGGGAGAGCTCTCGCTCGACTGCTGACAGCGATCACTTCCCCAACGACGACTTCTTCCCCGACATCGGCAACCTCTTCCTCGACGACGACATGGCCCAGACCGGGGACAACACAGTCGCTACTACAGCTGCTGCAACGTATGCATCTCTCTCTCATCTGTATCAGATCTCGCTACAATTTCTATGTCTAGTACTTGCCGTAGATTGGATCTGTTTCCCCATTGTACTAGATATTTGCATGCTCGCTTTAGTTGCTTCTGTCATGATTAATTTTATGATATTTCGGATTAAACCATATGATGAATTGCTAATATATTCAACAATCCAAAAACCTGATTATAGGCAATTTGCTACACCTGCTTTTCTTACGTCGACAAAGCCCGATCGGTTCAAGGGTGTGAACTATAAGAGGTGGCGCACGAGAGCAGTGTTTTGGTTCAATCCATGAACTGCTATGCGGCCACCAAGGGCATGCCTGAGGGCGATCTTGAACCTGCACAGCGGGAAGCCTTTGAAAGGGTTGATATTATGTTTAAGACAGCCCTCCTCGGTATTACTGATGATTCCATTGTGGATCCTTATATGTCGTTTGATAATGGCAAGGACATGTGGGCCGCGCTCGAGGCCAAGTTTGGGGTCTCGGACGCTAGTAGCGAGTTGTACGTCATGGAGCAATTCTATGACTACAAGATGACTGATGTGCGTGGCATCATTGCCAAGCTTCCACCTTCGTGGGGCACCTTTGCTACTTCTCTGAAACACAAGAGACAGGAGTTTTCCGTTTTGGACCTCATCGGATTTCTTGATGTGGAAGAGAAGGCGAGAGCAAAGGATACACGTGCTCGGGTTGCTGAGGTAGGTTTTGCTGCGCACATGGTGCAGAAGAAAAACTACCAGCCCAACAAGCCTAAATATAACAAGAAGAAATACGAGGGTAAAGGCAAGCCTGACAACAAGTTTAAGCCATCGTCCTCTACCAACTTTAAGAAGAAGAAGGGATCATGCCACGTTTGTGGCGACCTGAGCCATTGGGCTCCGAGATGCCCCAAACGGCATGAGCTGCAGCAGCTGGAGAATAGTGGCAAGACCGCTAATGTTGTCATGGCTGACACCGAGATGAAGGATATTGGGTACGGTATAATTCCTACCATTCTTTCAATTTGTCATTCTCCTGATTGGTTGATTGACACAGGTGCCAATGTACATGTTTGTGTTGATGCCTCCATGTTCTCTTCTTACCAGGTCACAGGGACTTCCCCCGTGCTGATGGGGAACGGGTCACATGCCATTGTTCGTGGTGTTGGTACGGTCGATCTGAAGTTTACTTCGGGGAAGATCGTGCGACTGAAGAACGTGCATCATGTGCCCTCCATCAATAAGAATCTCGTCAGCGGTTCGCGTTTATGTCGAGATGGTTATAAGTTGGTTTTCGAGTCCAATAAAGTTGTAATTTCCAAGTATGGACAATTTGTTGGTAAAGGCTATGAGTGCGGAGGCTTGTTCCGCCTATCTTTGTCAGACTTATGCACTAAAGTTATTAATCATGTTTGCCACGATAATGAATCTGATATTTGGCATTCACGACTTTGTCATATTAACTTTGGTTGCATGACGCGGTTAGCAAATATGAGTTTAATTCCGAAATTTACTACTGTGAAAGGTTCCAAATGTCAAGTGTGTGTTCAAGCTAAGCAACCTCGCAAGTCCCATAAGACTGCGGAGGTAAGAAATTTAGCACCACTGGAGCTTATACATTCTAATCTTTGTCAGATGAATGGCGTGTTGACAAAGGGTGGAAAGAAATACTTTATGACACTCATTGATGACTCCACTAGATATTGTTATGTGTATCTTCTGAAAACAAAAGATGAGGCTTTAACTTACTTCAAAAACTATAAGGCCGAAGCAGAGAACCAACTTGATCGTAAAATTAAACGGCTTAGGTCTGATCGTGGTGGAGAGTATTTTTCAAATGAATTCAATTCGTTTTGTGCGGAACATGGTATTATCCATGAGAGGACGCCTCCCTATTCACCTCAGTCAAATGGGGTGGCTGAAAGAAAGAACTGAACTCTGTCTGATTTGGTTAACACCATGTTAGACACTTCGGGTCTCTCCAAGGCATGGTGGGGGGAGGCGCTAATGACTGCATGTCATGTCCTAAACCGATTTCCCACAAAGAATAAAACCATTACTCCATTTGAGGAATGGGAAAGGAAAAGATTGAAACTCTCTTACTTACGTACTTGGGGTTGTTTGGCGAAAGTCAATATACCAATTCCCAAGAAGCGCAAGCTTGGACCTAAAACCGTAGATTGTGTTCTTCTGGGCTATGCTTTTAATAGCATCGGTTATAGATTTTTGGTAGTAAAATCTGAGGTATCCGACATGCATGTCGGTACGATTATGGAGTCGAATGATGCGACTTTCTTTGAGAACATATTTCCTATGAAGGATATGGCTAGCTCATCGAATCAGGAAATACCTATTTTATCGAGTCAGGAAATAACTGAGATTCCTGAACCCACCATTCCAATAGAACACGTTGAGAGTCCCTTGGAGGATGACAATAAAGTTCCTGTTAGGAGCAAGAGACAGAGGATTGCAAAGTCCTTTGGTAATGATTTCATTGTGTACCTCGTGGATGACACACATAGGACTATTTCAGAAGCCTATGCATCTCTTGATGCTGACTACTGGAAAGAGGTTGTCCGTTGCGAGATGGATTCCATCCTGGCTAACGGAACCTGGGAGATCACCGATCGTCCCTATGGGTGTAAACCTATAGGGTGTAAGTGGGTGTTCAAGAAAAAGCTTAGGCCTGATGGTACAATTGAAAAGTACAAGGCAAGGCTTGTGGCCAAGGGTTATACTCAGAAAGAAGGTGAAGACTTCTTTGATACTTACTCACCTGTGGCTAGATTGACCACTATCCGAGTGCTACTGTCTTTGGCTGCCTCGCATGGTCTTCTCGTTCATCAAATGGACGTTAAGACAGCTTTCCTTAATGGAGAGTTGGATGAGGAAATTTATATGGAGCAGCCAGACGGTTTCGTAGTGCCCGGTCAGGAAGGAAAAGTGTGTAAGTTATTGAAGTCATTATATGGCCTCAAGCAAGCTCCTAAGCAATGGCACGAGAAGTTTGAAAGGACTTTGACTTCTGAAGGCTTTGTTGTAAACGAAGCTGACAAATGTGTGTACTATCGCCATGGTGGGGGCGAGGGAGTTATTCTTTGTCTATATGTCGACGACATACTGATATTTGGAACCAATCTTGATTTAATTAAGGAAGTTAAGGATTTCTTATCTCGTTGTTTTGAGATGAAGGATCTAGGAGTGGCTGATGTTATCTTGAACATCATGCTGCTGAGAGATGATAATGGTGGGATTACACTGCTTCAATCTCACTATGTGGAAAAGGTCTTGAGTCGCTTCGGGTATAGCGACTGTAAGCCTTCTCCAACTCCATATGATCCTAGTGTGTTGCTTCGAAAGAATCGACGGATTGCTAGAGATCAACTGAGATATTCTCAGATTATAGGCTCGCTTATGTATTTGGCGAGTGCCACGAGGCCTGACATCTCTTTTGCTGTGAGCAAATTGAGCCGGTTTGTTTCCAATCCGGGAGATGATCATTAGCGTGCGCTTGAGAGAGTTATGCGCTATTTAAAAGGCACAGCGAGCTATGGAATTCACTATACCGGAAACCCGAGGGTTCTGGAAGGCTATAGTGATTCTAATTGGATATCTGATGCTGATGAGATTAAGGCCACTAGTGGTTATTTATTTACACTTGGTGGTGGCGCTGTTTCTTGGAAGTCTTGCAAGCAGACCATCTTAACGAGGTCAACTATAGAAGCAGAACTCGCAGCATTAGATACAGCCACTGTTGAAGCAGAGTGGCTTCGTGAGCTTTTGATGGACTTGCCTGTGGTTGAAAAACCAATACCCGCGATCCTAATGAACTGTGATAATCAAACCGTGATCATCAAAGTGAACAGTTCTAAGGATAATATGAAGTCATCAAGGCATGTGAAGAGGAGATTGAAATCTGTCAGGAAACTGAAAAACTCTGGAGTTATTACAGTGGATTATATCCAAACGACTATGAACTTGGCAGATCCCTTCACAAAGGGTTTATCACGTAATGTGATAGATAATGCATCGAGGGAGATGGGTTTGAGACCCACGGTATGAGTTGTCCACAGTGGTAACCTACTCTATGTGATCGGAGATCCCGTGAATTAGAAGTAAGAGACAAGTTGTTGGTCAGCTGAGAGGAGAGTATTCTTATATTTTATCCCACTCCGTGAAGATGCAATATTCTCCTAATCTGTATGGTAGGTTGACATTTGTCTTAAAGTGTTCCAAGTGGTTTACTTATATAAGCGGAGATGTGTCCTACAGAGCATCACTTGAGGAACTCACCTATATGAGCTTGATTGTTGAACGTCGCAATCTGTGAGAATTGGGTGTTCTCTAATAAACTCATGAAAGGCCTTCGGAGTATGACGCATAAGCTCCAACCGCGGGGAAGCCTTGCGGCAGCCTAGTATCGGTCTAGACGTTGTGTGAAACTGGTATCACAGCAAACTTGTAGTTCAAGGCATAGTCCACTATCCAAGTTGTGAATTAGTGTAACATACCATTCTAGGTGGAAGTTCAACTTAACAGTCTCCACTAAGTACCGGTATATAAACAATGCTTTGGAACTTAAAAATGAGGAGATGTGTCTATGAGATTTTGTGGGGGATTGTTGGAATTTACTAGTATTTACTAGTCCAAATAAATTCAGAAATTCTCATTGACACATTATTATTTTGTTAATTGGGAAAATTAATGAGTCATTGATTAATTAGTAACGGTCGCGTTTATTGGGGTTGTTTCTATTTCATTAACAGACACGGTTATTACGACCGTTTCTGACTCATTAACAAACGTGTTTATTGTTACTGTTTCTATTTCATAAACGGACGTGTTAAGTACGGCAGTTTCTAAATCATAAACGGACGCGTTTATGGCGGCTGCTTTGACTCCCAACATACACTATATAAACCTGTACCAAGCCAGCCTTGGGAGTAGGTTGTTTTCGTATGGTTTCTCACCGTTCCAAAATATTGCGCCGCCACTCAAGCCTTCTCCATCCCTCCTTCCGGCGTGCACCAGAAGAAGGGACAGCAGGCCTCCGGAACCCCGCCTCTTGCGGTCCTGTACGGGAGAGGGGCGATTAGGTTTTTGGGGAAAGCTCTCGCTCGACTGCTGACAGCGATCACTTCCCCAACGACGACTTCTTCCCCGACATCGGCAACCTCTTCCTCGACGACGACATGGCCCAGACCGGGGACAACACAGCCGCTACTACAGCTGCTGCAACGTATGCATCTCTCTCTCATCTGTATCAGTTCTCGCTACAATTTCTATGTCTAGTACTTGCCGTATATTGGATCTGTTTCCCCATTGTACTAGATATTTGCATGCTCGCTTTAGTTGCTTCTGTCATGATTAATTTTATGATATTTCGGATTAAACCATATGATGAATTGCTAATATATTCAACAATGTGTAATATGTGTCCTCTTGTTAAATTGTGTGGCCATAGTATTGGTTTGATATAATGAAGTTGATCCTATTTTTCTTTAGTTTTGCTTTAGGATAGAATCTAGATCCAACTCAATTCATGTTGTTGTATGATGTTTCATTGCTTACTAGTATGTTTTCTAATGGTTGTTTGTTTGCCTTATGAACTATTGTCTTTGAAGTTATTACAGTTGATGTATATGTTTGACTATTATCGACCATTATAAATATTTTGATTCTATCTAAATATTATTTGTTGTTAACTGTTACGTTTATCATGCCATGTTGTGATTTGTGTAGTTAAATGCATGGGATGGTTTCATTCCATGTGTATTGTTGCCATTGTGTTAGCTATATAGTAGTTCCTATATATAGTTAGTTGATATGTGTAGTGGGCGCTACTCGTGGTTAGTATCGTAGTTTCTATCAGAACTTTAGTCTTGATCGCAAATCCTTCCATAGTTGTGTCACTTAAACATTGTCACTTCGTTGAATCCTCTCTACTTACCTCCCTATGGTGTTATCTCATTTCGAATATCCATCTCGATCAATATCTTGTTACCCATCTACTCTTAATTTGTTTTGGATGTTATTTGGATTTTCCATTGTTTTGGTATTTATTGTTGTCTGTTGCTATCGTTACGACGAGTAGGGAATGGCGACGATATTGGATATGGACAGAAACAGGTTACCGAAGAAGGACTCAACAACGAAGGCATGCCTCCTTCTTTGATCATACTTATCCTATGTTTACAAAATTGCATTGTGTTTTATGGTTACTATATGCATGCTTTTTTTAATCTCGTAGCTAGCGTGTCGATTGACACATGCCTTGATCCGCTTGTCGCCTATTCACTTGACACTTGAGTAGAATTATATATTATTCCGGTAGAGTAGAAATGCTTAGCCATGCTTATTATTCTATAGGTCCTTATTTGAATGATCTTCGGATCATTGACACTTGGAACTTGTTGATGAGCTCGCTGAGCTAGGTCGGTTGACCTTGTTGACCTTCTCTAGTCTCTTCTACTCTGGGTGAAACTTACCATCTGAATACTGGTGCGGGCGACAGCTGGATCAAGGATTGAAGGAGCGATTGGCCGCCCTTCACGAGTTGGAGGCGGCAATCAGTCGTCCGTGCCACATAAGGCCTAATAAGTCTTGGATTTGAAGATTGTGATAACAGTATAGCCACATGCTATATGGGCACTGGCTTGGTTAATTAGTTAGCTCACTCTTATTGTCGTCATTGCCGTACCGCAGATGGGATAGCTGCCTTGCGAGGAGTGTCCTCGGCACAAAAGGGGGCTCGGACTGTGAACTGCGGTTACTTCCGTGTTGAAACCTAGTGGGCTTGGCACATTAAGTTTGGTCTAATGAAAGACCTCGTCACAATCTCCCTGCCGGTATACCAAATGGTGTACTACGTTAGCGACGGCTAGGGGGAACAAGTCGGGATTGTGTCGTGTGGGTAAAGTGTACAACCTCTGCTGAGTGTAAAACTATTCGAATAGTCGTGTCCATGGTCATGGACGGCACATGAATCTTTCTTGACATACAGGACATGTCTTTCTTATTCCCTCTTTCCCCTATTCTTGGAACCTGTGAAGAGTGTGATTTGATCGAGGATCCTCACTTTGATGAAAGTTATTCTGGAGACAAAACATGTTTTCATCTAAAAATGCTATTATCCAACTGCTATTTGTTTTTCAAACAAAATTAGCTTTTATGCAAATGAGCCATACAGCCTTCCTTTGAAGCCACATGTAGTTGTTAGGACCTTCCCCATGGGAGGCATGTTGAGTACGTAATGTACTCATGGCAATAATTTTGTTGACAATAGAGTTTCATGACGACAAAGGTGATGACTACGACAACAATGGCGACCCGTAGGAGTGAGGTCACGTGGACTACATCGACTGCCTGTGGCTGAGATGGAGTCGCTACGCATTGTACTTTCCGCTGTTTTCTGATTGTAAATGTCATAAGACAATTCGCTAGGTATGTCTTGTGACAAATATACTACTTGTAATACTTTTACGTATTGTGCAATGATATCATTTCGCTGTGTTGTCAACAATGATCCTGGGGTTGACAAATATACATAGGAGGGTCTGGAAGCTAATTCTGGGTTCTCACAGTATGCCAGAGAGTAAAAGAAGAGCATCAGAAGCTAGCAGGATTGCTACAGCCTATGCCGATACCCGAATGGAAGTGGGAGAAGCTTGGCATGGATTTTATCACCGGATTGCCCAGGACCAAAGCAGGATATGAATTCAATCTGGGTAGTAGTGGATCGACTGACCAAAGTAGCCCACTTTATCCCCGTGAAAACCACGTACACCAGTGCGAAGTTGGCCAAGATATACATGACCAGGATCGTATGTCTGCACGGAGTTCCGAGGACCATTGTATCAGATAGAGAAACACAGTTCACCTCAAATTTTTGGCATCAGCTACACCAAACTTTGGGAACGAGGCTGGAATTCAGCACAGCTTTCATTCGCAGACTGATGGACAGACCGAGAGAGTCAACCAGATTCTGGAGGACATGTTGAGAGCTTGTGCGCTAGATTATGGGTCTAGCTATGATGATAATTTGCCCTACGCTGAGTTCTCGTACAACAACTGTTATCAGGCCAGTTTGAAGATGGCACCGCTCGAAGCATTATACGGAAGGAGATGCCGAACACCGCTAATGTGGGATGAAGTTGGAGACCGACAGTTGTTTGGACCGGACTTGATCAAAGAGTCTGAAGAGAAGGTTAAGCTGATTCGGGATAGACTAAAGGTAGCTCAGTCCAGACAGAAGAGTTACGCAGACTCGAAGCGCAAAGAGATAGCTTACGAAATCGGAGACAGAGCGTACCTGGGAGTATCGCCTCTGCGAGGAGTTAAACGTTTCGGAGTTAAGGGAAAGCTAGCCCCGAGATTTGTGGGACCTTACCGTGTTTTGGAACGCATGGGAGAGGTTGCCTATAAGTTGGAGCTGCCCGAAGGATTGTCAGGAGTGCATGACGTGTTTCACGTTTCGCAGCTTTAGAAGTGCCATGCGGAGATGGCCGATATCCCGCTTAGAGACACAGTACCCCTGGAAGCAATTCAGTTGGATAGTGATCTGACTTACGAGGAGAAACCTGTTAAGATTCTCGAATTTTCGAGCTGAGTCACCCGCAGTAAGGTTATCAAGTTTTGTAAAGTTCAGTGGAGTCACCACACCGAGGAAGAAGCCATCTGGGAACGAGAAGATGATCTACGCAAGGACCACCCACACCTGTTCTCTAGCCAAGTCGAATCTCGAGGGCGAGATTCATTCTAAGGGGGGTAGGTTTGTAACATACCAAATTTTCAATTTGGAATGTTATACATAGATCATATTGCATTGCATAATTCATTGCATTTTTGTTCGTGGCGATCCTCGAAATTCTAAGCAACTCAAGGACCTACGGAGAGAGTTGGGAATTCCACCGTTTTGTATTTGAGTTTACTCGAATACCGGTGCGAGGATAGTGTTGGTTTTAATTATTTTTCTCTCCTAAAAATATTTCTAAACAAAATATATGAGCGGAGATAATATGACTTCTCCAAAATAATGGAAATATTGGGGAAAAAATATTAAAATCACTTTTGGTATTTTTCTGGATTTATTTGGGATTTTATTTGCATAGGAAAAATACGCGTTCCTCAAAATTGCATTTAGGTCCGGGAAAAATGTTCACTTTGTCGTAAATATTATTGGAGGACGGTGAAAATTTATTTCAGGATTTTTGGAGTCCGTTTAGTATTTCTTTTGTTAGTTCTTCTACGTCAGGACTTAGTTTTTAAAAAAAAAACGAAAAAACGAAACCGCCTTTGGGCCGTAATCGGCCAGGACTCCTCTGGCCAGGGCCTTTATAAGCCGGCCGAGGGCCCAGCCGCCGCCAGCCCGCCCCGCCTTGCCTCC
Organism: Secale cereale; assembly: GCA_902687465.1. Lineage (NCBI taxonomy): Eukaryota > Viridiplantae > Streptophyta > Magnoliopsida > Poales > Poaceae > Secale > Secale cereale. The sequence goes on from LR738711.1 coordinate 653,903,089, forward strand.
CGCGCCAACCCTAGCCATCGCCGACGCGCTAGCCGCCGCTGCCGCCGCCGCCCTAGCTGCCGCCCCGCGCCGCCCGCCGTCGCCGGAGTCGCCGGAGCCGCCGCCGCCGCAGAGGTAGTAGCCGCCGTTTTTTTTTTTAAAGTTGATCGGTTCTTTTCGTAAAACCCTAGATCCGTTTTTTAGGATAGATCAGTTTTTCTCCGGTTTAGTTATTTAGCGGACGTTCGTCCGTACGTTCGTTTTAACAAACGTGGTTCGCCCGTTAGCCACAGACAGCGAACGTTTGTTCGTTAGCCTGTTCATCAATTTTCTTTTTCGGGGTATTTATCCGCGATTATTTTGATCGCGATTTCTGCCCTGATCTTGTTTTTCGTTTTTCTTTTCGCTCGAGAGTCGGAATCAGGAGATTCAAAATCCCAGATCTTCGTCTCGACGCCCTCTTTCCGTTTAATCAACTTGAACAAAGTTTTGGCTAATGTAAAATTTGACTTTATATCAAATTAGTAAACGAATCTCATTTCTTTCGCAATTTGAGTTTCGTTGCTTCATTCGATTTGATTCTTTTTGCAAACAGGAGTTCTTAAGTTGAACTTTCTGGTTAGATCTAGTCTTTTCGAGTTTTGTTTGTGCATCATTGATTGATTGCTTATGTATGCTATTGTTTGCTTGCGATAGAATACCCAAACTGTGAAGCGTGCTAGTACGAGTCCCTAGGTTTTGCAAATCGTCAGCAAGGCAAGTAACACTTTGATCATACCCTTTTATTACCCAGTTTTTATGCATTAGATCAAACCCTCACACATTGCATGAGTAGGATCTGATAACTTGTGGGACTGTGAAGTAGATTGAGGTAGAACCTATTACCTGCATTATTTTTCAAACCCTTGGGAGTTACTTCTACGTTTGCTTAGGTTGCCATGCTATGCTCGTAGACGTGGTTTGGGTTTGAGTGAAATCCATGACAGATGTGAGATGTTAATCAATGGTTCAACTTAAGGTGGCTATTTGAATACACATCTGGGTGGATTGGTTGCAGGGCACCTGGAGAATCCAGTGTTGTCCTTGGAAATCCTGTGGTTCCATGTGATTTTTCCTATGGAATGCCACCCAGGCTCAAAGGGATCATAAAACTATTCATGCTAGAAACTTTCGTGTGCAGCCACAATGCCAATATGGGCTCTGGCATAGTATGAGTAAGTTGTTTGAGCTCTTTCAGTGGTGGACTAGCAGATGTAGGGGAAAGTAGGTGTACGGGTCCACCCGGGGTAAAGAGTGAATGCCTCTGAAAGACTGTGTCTCGGTCACCCGTTTCTCAAACACCATGTTGTGCGAGAAATCCAACGGAGGAAATCGAGTCTTGTGGGAAAAGTGCACAAACCTCTGCAGAGTGTACAAACTGATCATGATTAGCCATGTGCCCGGTTATGGACATCTTGAGTATCTGGTACTTGAATTATTGGTTGATCTCATCACTCTAAAGTTAATTTGTTGGGTTAATGATAACTTTTAATTGGGATTGAGTTGGAGGTACCTTCTCAATGATGTTTCAACTACCATGATAGTTAAAATAAAATTTTATTCCTTTGTTGTAGGAAAAAATTGGCTTTACGCAAAAACTTTAACCATAAAGCCTCCACCAGCCATATATGCATATAGTATAGCCTTATTTCTGTTACTTGCATCTTCTGTGTTATCTTGCCAGCATATTCCATGTGCTGACCCGTTTTCGGGCTGCAACATATTACGTTGCAGACTTTTCAGACGAGGAATAAGACGTTCTAGGTCGTTTGTCATGCACTCAGCTATGTCGTTGGAGTTGATGGACTCACTTATCTTCCAAGCCTTCCACTGTTATTTTGCTAGATGGCCTTAAGCCATAGACTTTTGTAATAAGTTCTCTTTGGAGACATTCGATGTAATAAGTGTGTGATTGCCACTCTGTTATAAATCCTTCAAGTACTGTGTGTGTCAGCATTACCGATCAAGGGATGACACGGAAACACAGAGACTTCGGTCCATTCGGATCGTGGTCGCTACACATGCAACTTGTTTTGCATAAAGGTGGCTGGCGGGTGTCTGTTTCTCCTACTTTTGTTGAATCAAATTTGACTACGGCCGGTCCTTGTTGAAGGTTAGAACAGCAAACTTGATAAATCACCATTGTGGTTTTGTGCCGTAGGTAAGTACAGTTTTTTCTAGAAGCCCGTAGCAGCCACGTAAAACTTGCAACAACAAAGTAGAGGACGTCTAACTTCTTTTTGTAGGGCATGTTGTGATGTGATATGGTCAAGACGTGATGAGTTATACGTTATTGTATGAGATGATCATGCTTTGTAAATTATCGACAACCGGTAGGAACCTTATGGTTGTCTCTTTATTGTATGAAATGCAAGCGCCATGTAATTGATTTACTTTATCACTATGAGTTAGCAATATTCGTAGAAGCAATAGTTGGCGAGAGAACCATGACGCTATGATGGAGATCAAGGTGTCAAGCCTGTGACGATGGAGATCATGACGATGCTTTGGAGATGGAGATCAAACGCACAAGATGATGATGGCCATATCATGTCACATATTTTGATTGCTTGTGATGTTTATCCTTTATGCATCTTATTTTGCTTAGTACGGCAGTAGCATTACAAGATGATCCCTTCACTAAATTTCAAGGTAATAGTGTTCTCCCCGAGTATGCACCGTTACTGCAGTTTATTGTTTTGAGACACCACGTGATGATCGGGTGTGATAGACTCTACGTTCGCATACAACGGGTGTAAGACAGTTTTACACACACGAAATACTTGGGTTAAACTTGACGAGCCTAGCATGTACAGACATGGCCTCGGAACACTGGACACCGAAAGGTCAAACATGAGTCATATAGTAGATATGATCAACATATAGATGTTCACCATTGATGACTGCTCCATCTCACGTGATGATCGTACATGGTTTAGTTGATTTGGATCATGTATCACTTAGTTAACCCGAGGGATGTTAAATTAAGTGGGAGTTCATTAGTAATTTGATTAATTGAACTTAATTTATCATGAACTTAATCCTAATAGTATTTCCATATATATGTTGTAGATCAATGGCCCGTGCTACCGTCCTTGAATTTAATGCGTTCCTAGAGAAAGCTAAGTTGAAAGATGATGGTAGCAACTACACGAACTGGGTCCGTAATTTGAGGATTATCCTCATTGCTACATAGAAGAATTATGTTCTTGATGCACCGCTAGGTGACAAACCTGCTGTAGGAGTTGAAGCAGATATTATGAACGTCTGGCAAGCTCGGTCTGATGACTACTCTATAGTTCAGTGTGCCATGCTTTACGGCTTAGAGCCGGGACTTCAAAGACGTTTTGAACATCATGGAGCATATGAGATGTTCCAGGAGCTGAAAATGATTTTTGAAGCTAATGCCCGGGTTGAGAGATATGAAGTCTCCAACAAGTTCTATAGCTACAAGATGAAGGATAATAGTTTCGTCAGTGAACACATACTCAAAATGTCTGGGTATCATAACCACTTGACTCAACTGGGAATTGATCTTCCACTTGAGAGTGTTATTGACAGAGTTCTTCAATCACTGCCACCAAGCTACAAAGGCTGCGTGATGAACTATAATATGCAAGGGATGGATAAGACAATTCCTGAGCTCTTCGCGATGCTGAAATAAGCGGAGGTAGAAATCAAGAAGAAGCATCAAGTGTTGATGGTTAACATGACCACTACTTTCAAGAAAAAGGGCATATGAAAGAATGGGAACTTCAAGAAGAATGGCAAACAGGTTGCCGCTCCCAGGAAGAAACCCAAAGATGGTCCTAAGCCTAAAACTGAGTGCTTCTACTGCAAAGGGGCTGGTCACTGGAAGCGGAACTGCCCCAAGTATTTGGCGGATAAGAAGGATGGCAAAGTGAACAAAGGTATATCTGATATACATGTTATTGATGTGTTACTTACTAGTGCTTGTAGCAGCGCCTAGGTATTTGATATTGGTTCGGTTGCTCATATTTGTAACTCGAAACTGGTGCTCCGGATTAAACAAAGATTGGCTAAGGACGAGGTGACGATGCGCGTCGGGAATGGTTCCAAGGTCGATGTGATCACCGTCGGCATGCTACCTCTACATCTACCTTTAGGATTAGTTTTATACCTAAATAATTGTTATTTGGTGCTTGCGTTGAGCATGAACATTATATTTGGATCTTGTTTAATGCGAGACGGTTATTCATTTAAGTCAGAGAATAATGATTGTTCTATTTATATGAGTAATATCTTTTATGGCCATGCACCCTTGAAGAATGGTATATTTTTGTTGAATCTTGATTGTAGTAATACACATATTCATAATATTGATGCCAAAAGATGCAGAGTTGATAATGATAGTGCAACATACTTATGACACTGCTGTTTAGGTCATATTGGTGTAAAGCGCATGAAAAACTCCATGTTGATGGGCTTTTGGAATCGCGTGATTATGAATCATTTGATATTTGCAAACCATGCCTCATGGGCATGCTGACTAAAACTCCATTCTCCGGAACAATGGAGCGAGTTAATGACTTATTGGAAATAATATATACCGATGTATGCGGTCCAATGAGTGTTGAAGCACGCGGCGTGTGTCATTATTTTCTCACCTTCACACATGATTTGAGTAGATATGGGTATATCTACTTGACAAAACACAAGTCTGAAACATTTAAAAAGTTCAAAGAATTTCGGAGTGAAGTAGAGAATCATCATAACAAGAAAATAAAGTTTCTACGATCTGATCACGAAGGCAACTATTTAAGTTACGAGTTTGGTCTTCATTTGAAACAATGTGGAATAGTTTCACAACTCATGCCACCTGGACCACCACAGCCTAATGGTGTGTCCAAACGTCGTAACCGTACTCTATTGGATATGGTGCGTTCTATGATTTCTCTTAAAGATTTGCCTTTATCATTTTGGGGTTATGCATTAGAGACAACTACATTCACGTTAAATAGGGCACCGTCTAAATCCGTTGAGACGACGCCGTATGAACTATGGTTTGGCAGGAAACCAAAATTATCGTTTCTTAAAGTTCGGGGTTGCGATGCTTATGTGAAAAAACTTCAGCCTGATAAGCTCGAACCCAAATTGAAGAAGTTCCTCTTCATAGGATACCCAAAAGAAAATGTTGGCTACACCTTCTACCACAGATCCGAAGGCAATACTTTTGTTGCTAAGAATGGGTCCTTTCTAGAGAAGGAGTTTCTCTCGAAAGAAGTGAGTGGGAGGAAAGTAGAACTTGATGAGATAATTGTACCTTCGCTCGAATTGGAAAGTATATCATAATAGAAAACCGTTCCCGTGATGCCTACACCAACTAGATAAGAAGCTAATGATAATGATCATGAAACTTCAGATCAAGTTACTACTGAACCTCGAAGGTCGACCATAACACGTACCGCACCAGAGTGGTACGGCAACTCTGTCCTGGAAGTCATGTTGTTAGACAATGACAAACCTTCAAACTATGAAGAAGCTATGATGAGCCCAGATTCTGATAAATGGCTTGAGGCCATGAAATCTGAGATAGGATCCATGTATCAGAACAAAGTGTGGACTTTCCCAATGATCGGCAAGCCATTGAGAATAAATTGATCTCCAATAGGAAGACATACGCTGATGGTAATATCACTGCCTATGAACGATCATGGATGTCGCCTAGGGGATGAATAGGCGCTTTAAAACAATTACGGTTAAGGCTTGAACAAATGCGGAATAAACCTAGCGGTTAATTTGTCAAGCATAAAACCTGCAACAATTAGGCTCACCTATGTCCACCAACAACTTATGCTAAGTAAGATAAACAACTAGGTGATAGCAAGAAATATGACAAGAAACAATATGGCTATCACAAAGTAAAGTGCATAAGTGAAAGGCTCGGGTAAGAGATAATTGAGGCATGCGGAGACGACGATGTATCCCGAATTTCACACCCTTGCGGATGCTAATCTCCGTTTGGAGCGGTGTGGAGGCACAATGCTCCTGAAGAAGCCACCAGGGCCACCGTAATCTCCTCACGCCCTCGCACAATGCAAGATGTCGTGATTTCACTAAGGGACCCTCCGTTGGGTTAGCATGTGTGTACAATTTATATAGATAAACAATATCTGTATATTTTTAATAGATACAAACAATATAGCTAAATTTTCATTAGGTATAAAATCTATGGTATGTGCATTTTTTTCATTAGGTATAACATCACGGGTTTGTGTATATTCATTAGATATAATACACTAGGTATATGTATATTTTCATTATGAATAATACCCTTGGTATGTGTGTGCCTTTATTAGGTATAATACTTCATGTGTGTGTGTATTTTTATTGGCATATCATCAGCACATACTCCCTTCGTCCGGAAATACTCGTCATCAAAATGGATAAAAGAGGATGTATCTAGATGTATTTTAGTTCTAGATACATCTCTTTTCATCCATTTTGATGACAAGTATTTTCGGACGGAGGGAGTATTTTTTTATTAGCTCGAGTATGCCGATACTAGGTATAATACTCGGGTATGTGTATATTTTTATTTGGTATAATAGCTCGCGTATGTTAATATTTTCAATAAATATAATACATTTGGCATGTGTAAATTTTAAATAGATAAACAATATCAGTATATCTTTAATAGGTACAAACAATATATCTAAATTTTCAGTAGGTATAAAATCTACGGTATGTGCATTTTTTTATTAGGTATAACACCATGGGTTTGTGTATATTCGTTAGATATAATACCCTAGGTATATATATTTTTGTTACGTATAATATCCTTGGTATGCGTCTGTCTTTCTTAGGTATAATACTTCATGTGTGTGTATATTTTTGTTAATCATATCATCAACACGTATATATTTTTATTGGGTATAATACCCAACAACTAGTGTCATGGTCTAATATCATGTACAACTGTGTATTATAATAACTAGTATCGTGGTCTAATCATATGTACGTGTGTGTATGATGATTTGGACTTTACATGCGTGGGAATTGCCTCCAAATAGAGCAGGCAAGTAAACTTGGAAATAAATTATAAATGCTTCAAGCATGCAAATGTAACAGGAAACAAATCAACACTAATGCACGTTGTTTCCCATTTAATGCATTGAAGGGTTGGACCCCAACAAGGTGCCCACGCACCTAGGTGTCCCACGTAATATATATATATATATATATATATATATATATATATATATATATATATATATATATATATATATATATATATATATATATATATATATATATATATATATATAGGACGATGGTATTCGGATACCTGAAGTGTTTCGGAGGGTATCAGATACTTATCGGGTCACCGGAAGGAGTTCCGGGCACCCCGACAAAAAATATGGGCCTTATGGGCCAAGAGGCGAAACACACCAGTCACAAGGGGCTGGTGCGCAAGAGGATAAGGAAAGGGGAGAAGGGAAAGGAAAGTGTGGATTAGGATTCACACTTCCTTCCCACAACCCCCTCTTTCCTTCCCTCTCGAATAAACATGGCAGGGGGCGCATGGCAAGGCAGGCCCCTAGGGGGCGGCGGCCAGCCCTAGGGCGTGCCCTGGCCTCTTCCCTCCCCCTCCCACCTATATATATGAGGGAGAGGGGGTGCCTAGAACACACAACATCAATTGTTAGCCGTGTGTGGCGCCCCCTCCACTGTTTACACCCGGGTCATATTTTCGTTGTGCTTAGGTGAAGCCCTGCGGAGACCACTTCACCATCAACGTCACCACGCCGTCGTGCTAACGGAACTCATCTACTACCTCGACGTCTTGCTGGATCAAGAAGGCGAGGGACGTCACCGAGCTGAACGTGTGCAGAATGTGGAGGTGCCGTGCATTCGGTACTTGATAGGTTGAAGAGCGAAGAAGTTCGACTACATCAACCACGTTGTGAAGTGCTTCCGCTTACGGTCTACGAGGGTATGTAGACACACTCTCCCCCTCGTTGCTATGCATCTCCATGGATAGATCATTGCGTGTGCGTAGATTTTTTTTGTTTTCCATGCAACATTCCCAACACGCATCACCTCGTCGAAGAAATCTGAGAAAGGGGGGACTAATCTGCAGTATAAATACACGGTGAAGAACGAGAACTTATCGTCAGTGGAAGGGCAAGTTGCAGGCATCACCTCCACGACGTAGTGATCCTTGGTCTTCATCCCCCACTTATAGGAGTACCTCGCTGTGAGATCGTCGACCTTCTACATCGGCTTGAATATGATGTTCTCCCTCCACATCCTTGACACAACAGACTTCTTCTCCTCCGCCTCCTTGTTGGCCTTCGGCTTTGGAGCCATGGAACGTGACAAGGAGAGGGTATGGTGAGCGAGCGGGAGCGGAGCGGCCTGGAATTCTGTTGTAGCGCAAGGAAGACAAAAGTGAATGAGACAATGGGGAATGGAGATGGAGTTAATGGGTAAGTTGAGCACCGCACCCGTGGATTCCCTTCCATGAGGAAAGCAAGGGGGTTGCCTCTTTACCGCTAGGCGTGGGCACGTTTTTTCACGCGCACGACCATATTTGTCGTTTCACTCCCCCACTTTCACATCCCGTATTTAATGCGAAGATGAGCCATCGTGGGTGTGCAGTAAAAGCAATCATGATGATAATAACCTCCTGCCACGCGTGTGTCTATGTGTGTTAATGGGCCTAGCCCAGACAAAAGCTTCGTGCGCGTGTTCGGCCAGGCCCTAGGGCTCCTGTCGGCGTAGTGAACAGTGGGTGTTCATACCCCTGACTACGCACAGACAGTTGCCTCCCTGTCGGAAGGGCTTGGCGGAGGATGGATCCACTCCAAAAGAACTCAAGACATGGTAAACAAATACTGTGAAGAAGACCTACATGCATGTCATGGAGAAGATCATTTCAAGATCAAGGTTCACGCTCCTTTCCGGCAAGGTATCTTCCATGCGGCCAGCAAGCTCTAGACCAGCAAGTTCCCTCCACCGCTCGCCACACCTACTTGTCAGGACCATGCCGAGATGTGGCGAGCGTGCAGGCAGTTAGGTAGAGCTTGTCGGGGCACGTGGTGATCCACGACATGAAGATCAAATTTATTGACACTCGTCCAAGGGTGTATCACAGTAATAAAAGGTAGTTGGGCTGACCATATAGGTGGAGCGGAGCTTCCTTGCCGGCATTTGTCCCAACGCGATACCTAACAATGCATTTTTCCTACACCATCAGTGTTAGGTATGATAGCACTATAGCCACTATCACCCTATAATGACCATTTTGCCACTGTGGTAGCCCCTTTTCTCTATAAAAGGAGGGTCAAGGTACCTTTACAAGGGTCGAAACCCTATCCATTTGTAGTAGCTTAGTAGCACCTCCCGAGCACTTTACCGGCAAGGTTGCGCTCTATGTAAACGCAAGGCTCAAATACTAAATCCACCAAAGTAGGAGTAGGGTTTTATGTATACTGTGGTGTGAACTTGGATAAAATACTCGTGTGCTACGTGGTTGTTGCTACTCTTCGTGTGCCGCGTGCCCAAGACGAACGTAAAAGGGGCCCTCCGTCCCGTAGACTATCGTACGCCAACACATAGGGATGGAAAGTGTGAGGGCTAGAGCGCAAAATGTAAATGACATTGGACGAGGTGCCTCACAAACTATGCTAAGTTACACAAAAGTGGGGGTATTAACAAGAATGCAATGCCGATTAGAGCACCGTCGGCAAGTCCGACGTGGCCACTAGATCGCGCCTTGTTATTGGCCAAAGATTTTTTTAACACGACACAATAAAAAAATGCTCACATAGATACAGGAAAAATGCATGCCCCGGTGTCAAGCCTAGAACTTAAACTGATGGGGGTGGTTCCACCACAAGAAACCTAAACCATCTGAGCTACGCTCAGTTTGCTACGTGTTAAGATTGTAAACTTTAGATGCTATTAGCTTGAGGAGAAGTCGTTGGACATCATGATCACTACTGAATCAACATTGTTTTGTGCCTTGTACCTATTCACCTTTGCCCTCGCAAGTCCAAGGGCGACTACGGCTTCTCTCCTCCTAAGGTCGGTGCCGCAGATCTTCATCGTCTCCTATGGCTTTAGGTCATAGAGGCACGGTCGATCTCAACCCTTGCCGGTGGGAGGGCTCCTCCTTTCTTTTTAGATGTCTTTTGTGTCCGTTTAGGATTTGTGTCCTCCCAGGAAGACGAGAAGACGACGCGTCCCTGGAGATGCAATAAGGTTCTCTCCGCCCTAGCCCCCATTCCAGCAGTGCAACTAACGTCGTTGGAGGGTGTGTGGAGGTGTTTCTTCGGCGGATCTAGAAGGATTCGGTCCGTAGATGTCTTTGGTGGATCCGCCCGGACCAAGTATTAGTTCGTCCCCATTCGGTTATCTTCGGGTAGGATCCTTCCGATCTATGTTTCACTACATCGACAACGGTTGTTGTTCTGGTGCGTTGGTCTTATGAGTTTTTAGCATGACGACTTCCTGACTGTCTACCACAACAAGTTTTGATAGGCCCCTGCGAGCGAGGGGTGATGACGGCGGCGCGTCTTCGGCTCACTTCAATGCTTGTAATTATCGTTAGGTGGTCTACGGATTTGGATACAATTTTTACTATTATCGGCATTCGTTGAACTGCCATGATTTTCCCCCAAGAAAACTTACTATGTGTTCATCTCCAATCATGACAGTACAACGAACACCGAAAATAATAAAAAATACATCCAAATCCGTAGACCACCTAGCAACAATTACAAGCACTGAAGCGAGCCGAAGGCACGTCGCCGTCATCACTCCTCCCTCGCCATGGTCGGACACAACTTGTTGTAGTGACTGTCGGGAAGTCGTCGAGCTAATGCTCCATAGGACCAGCGCACCAAAACAACAACCCCGCCGATGAAGAATAACGTAGATCGAAATGATCCGACCCAGAGACAAACTAATATAGACGAACAACAATTAGATCCGAGCAAATCCACTGAGGATAGATTCGTCGGAGACACACCTTCACGCGTCCACCGTGAAGTGCCATGATTAATTATTAACAAAATGCTTTTAGCTTCGGATGATACGTGTCACTACACCATGTGGGCCAAATGACCCAATCATGTGAACGCGGACAAAATTACTGCTTTAACCTTTTGTGCTAACAAATTCCAGAATTGACCTCGCTTGTAAAAAAAGTTCGAATTTGACCTTTTTTGGTCACGCCAACATCACTGGCGTTTGGCTTACTCGGGAGACGCCATGGACCATGGTGTCTGGACCTGGCCTGCACGAGCTTAGTTGGCGTTGACGTGGCAAAGAGAAACGCCACGCTCCTTGGCGTTTGGAGCAAACGCCATACATGTTGGCGTTTGGTCCCTAGGTGCTTAGATTTGACTAGCTGAGCATGCTTAGGTGAGTGACATGAGACGTAGGTCCTATGCGTGCATGCATGCATGGGTAAGTAGGTCGTTATGGCGCGGAGCACGTTGATTATCAGCGATGAGCCGTGACAGCGTCCCTAGTTCTTTCATGATCTGCTTTATCTTAAGAGATTCTCTAACCCACGAATGGTAAAATCGATATATACTCCACCATAAGTGCTACTAGATGGATTCCTTAACCAAATCTTGGGTATTATCATTACACTCTTGTATGCAGCTGTACTACAATGTTAGACCATCTACTGTTGGATATCTCAAACCATCCCTTATACGCTCGCGGACGCGCCTAGTCAGTGCCCGGACAGGAGAGAGAAGAAAAAAACATGACCCAACCGGAGCCCTTGTATCATTTCTATACGCCTGGGCTATCTGTGAACCCTCGTATCCATCTCAAATATGGGGAGGATATGAGGGCTTGCGGATGCGTCCGGGCATTCGACAACGTTGGACGCGGCCGCACCCCAGACACCCGGCACAGGCTCTCTTGACGATCCGACATGTGCGAGATTATCTGTCGCGATGGTGTCACTTTTTTTGACATGGTGCAGTTCTAGTCCATAAAACTTTCCCTCTAGTACCCGGACGACAGCGCAATATGCTGCCATCTTTGGATCCTTGGTGTCAAAGGTTTTCATGACCTATTGTTGGACCACGAGGTCGGAGTCGCCGAGGCAGATGAGGTGTCAAATACCCACGGAGGCCGTGATTCAAAACCCGTGAAGGAGGGCTTCATATTCTGCTACGTTATTCGAGTCTCAGAAATGGAGTTGGAGGACGTAATTCATTTTGTTACCTCTGGGAGAAACGAGGGCCACCCCGACCAGTTCTTACACTGTCAGTAACCCATCGAGCAGAGTTGGTTCCTCGGGAAGTTGCGTCTGCATTGAAGCGGCGGCTGACGAGAGGTCGCGTCGGTCAGCGCCGCCCTCTGTCCGGTCACATCGCGCATCATCAATGTCGGCTGCTCCGTGCTCTGGGCCGGCATGAATGCGGCACGGTAAGCGGAGCGTGCATCAAAAGGAAAGCACAGGAGAGGCGGGTGGGGGTTTTGGGTGGGCCATGGCAGTCAGAAGAGGGCTTGGGAGCAGTGGGAGAAAATATGTCCGGACCGCACCGCGGACCGATACAGACGCGTTGGATGGCTTCCGCGGTCCGGACAGCACAGTCTGAAGAATATGAAAGGTTTGCGGGTCGGTGTTAGAGATGCCCTTACCGAGGCTCTAATATTTGATTATGGGGTCATATATGCGTTTACGTAGTGAAAGGTCATGAACGACAATTAAATTAGATAACCCTCATAATGGGCGTGCTACGGCCAACAACGATTTGGCTACCTAAGCCACTGCAGGGTGCATGCATACACGTTTACGTAGTGAAAGATCATGAACGATAATTAAACTAGATGGCCCTGATGATGGACGTGTTACGGCCAACAACAATCAAGTTACTATGCATGTAGAGAAGCTAGCAAGCGGCCGAGCATGCATGCAGTAATGCAGCCGGTCAGCAATTAGCAAATCTTAGCCAGGGACCAAACGCCAAGGAGCCTGGCGTTTCCTCCAAACGCCAAGGAGCCTGGCGTTTCGCTTTGCCACGTCAACGCCAGCTAAGCTCATGTAGGCCAGGTCCAGACGCCATGGACCATGGCGTCTCCTGTGTAATCCAAACGCCAAGGATGTTGGCGTGACCATAAAAGGTCAAATTCGAATATTTTTTACAAACGAGGTTAATTTAGGATTTTGTTAGCACAAAAGGTTAAAACAGAAATTTTGTCCTGTGAACGCATGTGGAAAGTGGAAGAGAAATGCAGTCGCATCCCGGGCACACCCGCCATCATGCCGGCGGGCTGTGACGAGACTGTCGGTAAGCAGGGAGACATGCACGGTTCCCCAATGTCATTGCCGCACCAAAGCACCCTCGCGTGAAGTCCGCCAATACGCCCGATAGTAATTCACTGCATCAAACCGGCCTCTTCGTCGATCATCTCCACGTACTCCCTCCGTCTAGGTGAATTAGACATCTTAGAAGGTGCATCGCAACCTAGGCGCAAAGTTATTGGGCAAGGAAAAATACTTGAATCACGGATGAAGCCAATCACATCATTTCTTTCTCAATTAAAAGCATGTTATTAATTAGAAGACCTCTTCAAATCCCAATAGCGTGCCCTAGAAATTGCATGCATTGGTCCTCCAATTAATAGATGGGGTTTAATTAATATGCATGCAACTAGTACTACTCTTTCGCGCCTTAGTGTTTTGGGATTATTTCATTTTCGTAAGGTGACTTACACACCTAGACGGAGGTGCAGGCAGCACATGTGGAGGCCAATCAACTAGTACTACTCTTTCGCGCCTTAGTGTTTTGGGATTATTTCACCTAACCAACTCAACCACAGGTTGATTCGTGATCACGTAGTATCTCGGAGAGGGGAATACGTGCAGTGTTGGGAGGACGTGTACGGTCACTAGCCTCAGACATACACATATTTTTGCTAAAATAAACATGTGCCGGTGATTATGAAGAGGCCAAACATTTCAAGCGACAAAGAAGTAATACTGATCATATAAACCGATATTTTCAGCCGAGCACGCGTACTAATGCCACCTTGTCTCACTCATCAGTCGTCATATGCAGGGATGAAGATGAGCTCAAGATAGGTCCATACAAATAGGCGGGATTCTGCGGGGAAAAGCACGAGAGGAGCCACAAAAGTGAGGGAAAAAACCGCAAAGCGTGTGCAACTTCCCAATGTGCCACAATACATTTTGCATGCAAAAATTTTTTTGAACTTCCTTTTGAATGCAAACTTTTTTTTGAACTTCTTTTTGAATGCAAACTACTAGTACTACTAAACGCCAAATCACAAGGCGGCTAAGGAAATGGGAACTCAAAAAGGCTTCTGATCTTCTACTCTCTTTCTGAACGCGAGAGTTATATCTCGCATATAGCAACATGGAACTAGCTCTCGCATTAGGCGCAACGATACATCATGTTGACACATTATCTTACTTATTTGCTCTAGTAATTTTCTCTCTGTATATTCACTCCCGCTTCAGTTTTCTTCGTTTATTTGTCGTTTTCTTTTGTTCTCTCTTTGATTCTTTTTGTTTTTCATCGGATTTCTTTAGATTTTCTATATCCTTTGATATAACTTCGGTCTGCCTTATTTTTTTGGTTTTTCCTGGATTTTTTCCTTTCTTGCTTCATTTTCTTTGTTTTTCCTCGGTTTTTTTGTTAGCTTGTTCTTTTCTTTGTTTCTTTCTTCCACTTTCCTTGATTTTCTTTAGTTTTCTTTATATCTCTTTCTTTTTCATTGGCTTTCCTCGGATTCTTTCTTTTATGTGCTTTTCTTTATGGTTTTCTTCTTTCCCATGTTTCTTCTTTTTTTTTCTTTGGTTTTCTGTTTCTTCCTTGGTTTGCAACGGATTTTTTTGTTTTCTTCGTTCCTTTATCCGTATTCATAATTTTCCATTGCTTTTGCAGTTGCTTCTTCGGGTTTTTTCTACTTTGTTCTTTTCTTTGTTTCTTTCTTCCATTTCCCTTGATTTTCTTTGGTTTTCTTTATTTCTTTTCTTTTCACCAGTTTTCTTCGGATTCTCTCTTTTCTATGTATTTTTCTTTATGGTTTTCATCTGATTTTTCTTCTCTCCTGCTTTCTTTGGTTTTTTGTTCTTCCTCGATTTGCAAAGAACTTTTTTTCTTTGTTTCTTCATTAGTTTCCACAATTCTCCATTGTTTTTGCAGTTGTTTCATCCGGGTTTTTTGGGTTTCTATTTTGGTTTTCATTATATTTAATTTTCCTTTGTTAAATATATACTACAAGTTTAACATTTTTATTGCATGTTCAACATTTTTTCTATACACAGTTTTCATATTCTTGATTAACATTTCCCGAATAAAAGACTAAGGTATTTTAAATACATGGTTAACATATTTTGTACACATTCTAACAATTCTTGATTAACATTTTTTGAATACAAGATTAACATTTCCTAATACACATTCAACATATTTTCTATACACATTTAAAAAAAATCAAAATCTTGATTAACATTTTCATATACAAGATAAACATTTTTAAATCATGGTTAACTGTTTCAAATGCTAGATTAACATTTTTCAAATATAGGATACATTTTTTACTACATGATTTTTTCTTTACACATCACATATTTTCCGAATGTTTGATTAAAAAATTCAAAATACTTGTTTAACATTATTACAAGAGCTTGATTAACATTTTCTAAATACATGATCAACTTATTTCATACACATTGTATATTTTTTGGACACATTTTTCATATACATGAGAAACATTTCTTATACACATTTAACATTTTTATATGCTTGGTTAACATTTTTTGAATACGTGATCACATTTTTAACACTTTCAATGCATGATTACAAAAATCACTACAAGATTTTTTTAAATTCATGGTCAACATTTTTTCTATACATATTTTAACGTTTTCAAATGCTTGATTAAAAAATTATAATGCAAGTTGGAATTTTGTTTATACATGGTCAACATGTTTTCCATAAACATTTAACATTTTTCAAATGTTTTATTAATTTGTTTGAAATACTTATTTACAAATTTTTAAATGCTTGATTAAGATTTTTTAAATACATGATTAACATTTTTCACACGCGTTGTATATTTTTTGTATACATTATTCATATACATGAGAAACATTTCCTTTATACACATCCAACATTTTTCAAATGCTTGGTTCACATTTGTTTTGTAATATTGTATGTAAAGTATTTTTCGCAATATATCAATTTAGAATATTTGAAAGTATAAATGAAAGTAAAAAAAGAAAAGAAAAAAAGGAAAATGTGAAAAAGGAACAAAATATGAGTTCGCGGCCTCCCGCGCCACCGGGCTGGCCCACTTAGGGATGCGCGTGACGCTAGAATACGCTAGGTCTCGCTGTAAGCGAGAGATAGCTCCGCCCCTCTCTAGCAGCTCAAACATCATGCATAACGTTATGATTTAGGACTCAACAGGAATCGCCTAATCTTTTTTAGGATTCAAGTGGAGACCCGATGTTGAGCTGAATGGAGAATCGATGATTTTCCTTTTATGGGTTATTATCACAGTTAAATCATGACATATTTAGGTTGCCTGGTTTGCTTGCGATTTCGGGTTCGAATTTATTGAGGCGGTTCTATATCGATTATGTTGTTCGACAGAAAACACTTTTAATGATTGTACCAAGAGAGAGAACTGAATCACGACTGCTATCCCATTGCCCGTTGCCAGCCATTTGATTTTCCCTTCCCATTGACTAACATGTGCCTCTTGCCGCCTTTTCCTTAAACATCAGCGGCCTACATCTATAGTAGAGGGAACATAGCGGATGTCTGAATTCGCACCGTTGGGGCTCTCTGCGGGCGCGGAGGGCGCCTCCCTGCTCGCCGCCGGCGGGGAGACTCGGGTTGCCGGTGCTCCGGGGTGCGTGTCGACGACGGGCTCCGCCCCGTGCTGGGCTGGGGCCTCGGTCGCCGGGGCGCGGGGGACGGTGCGGTCTCCGCCTCGGCCAGAGGGCTGGACGGTGGTGCGCCATGGGGGTGGCTCACCCCGCGTTGGGAGTCGTCGGTTGGATGCTGGGCCGCCGGAGATACCTTCTCGTTTCGCCGCCCCTCGCTCCAACCGTTTTTGGGCTCTGGAGGGGGACGTCTCCGACGAGGAGGACGACGCGGCCGAAGTGCTGGTTGGCTCGCCGGATTTGCCCGACCCTCGGAAGGTTCCGGAGGGCCCCACGGTGGGGGATTTTGTGGCGTTCGCGGCGCGCAAGATGGATCTGGGCCCTGGACGGCGGTTTGCCCCTGGGGATAAAGGTCCTCGGGCCATGGCGCGACGGATCTGGACGCCGTCGGGGTCCTCCTGCGCCGGTGGGGTGGCTGCGTTGGTCTCCCCGGTCCGAGCTCCGCCGCCGTCGGGTTCGCGGCTGTCGGGGCGCTCTGCCTTGGTCCGGTCGGAGCTGCAGGCTCCGGCTCATCCCTCTCCGGCGGCGTCTCCTCGTGCGGCGGCGCGATCCTGCGGGGGGACGGAGACGACGACCGCGCCCGGGCCTAGGGTTGGGCCGGGTGCTCTTTCCGGGTCGGGCGGCTCGGATGGGCCAGGCGCTCCTACTGGGCTGGGGGGCACGGCGGGGCCTGTTGTGGCTGGCCCGGGGGTGGGCTCTGGGTCGCTGGTCTCGGCCGCTGAAGCGTTCGGTCTGAATTGCGGCCCGACTCTGGGGGTGGATGCGCCTGGGCCTGGTGGTCTCCCCCCGCTCGGGCCTCCACGGCCCATCTCGATCAAGCCCGCGTCGGCCTCGGGGTCCAGATATATATGGCTGCGACGCGGATGCCTCGACCCCCACTTAGGGTTTCCTGCTTCTCCCAGAGAGGTGCGGCGTCTAGCTCACTCCGCCCGCACCCTCTTCCCTCTCGCTCCCCCTCCTCCTCTTCTCAAGACCTTCGCGGCGGCGGTAATGGGCGACCGCCGCGCGGAGAAGCGACCCTTCGAGGCTCTCGATCCGGCGGATGAGCGGCGCAAGGAGGTGGATCTACGAGACAAAGCCAAGAGAGCGCTGCGGGATCGCTCCGACGGCCGCGATGGCCGTGGGCGGTCCGACGGGCCGCGCGACCTCGGCGGGCGCGAGGGGGATTGGGGTCCCCCTCCCCCATGGTGGATCCATCAGCAGGCCAAGAAGAACAAGAAACAACATCTCCAGCGCCGGCGCGCTCCGGAGAAGAAGGCCGAGGGGGAGATCTACGCTGAGGGTAGCGGGGTCGCTCATTTCCCCTCGAAACCTCGGGCTACTCCAGATCCGGTGGGTCCGTGCCTCCCCGCTGCCTCCAAGGGTACGGCGGCGGAGCCTATTCCGGTGGAGGAGGCGCCCGAGGTGGAGTGCTTCAAGTGCGGAAGGCTCGGCCACTACCAATCGAAGTGTAAGTTCAAACCCCTCTGTGTGCTGTGCAAAGAGGAGGGACATGCTTCGGCCAACTGCCCGACGCGGGGTCGGCAGCTTCATCTGCAGATCATGGGGAGTGCGATTTCCGGCGAAGGCTTTTTTGTTTGGAATACGACGACGACGACGCGTTGGAGACCCCCATCGATGAGCGCATCAAGAACGCGGCTATCCTCTCGGCCGAACCTGGGAAGCTGACGCTCCGCATCCTCAAGCAAGAACTCAAGCATATGGTGGCGAACGATTGGGACTGGCAGGTTACGCAAGTTGGCGATGATGACTTTCTGGTGGTTTTCCCCTCTGCTGATCTTCTGCACATGTCTAAGTCTAGTGGAAAGCTTTTCCTTTCTATCCATGACATAACCGCAAGGGTGCGGGATATGTTACATGAAGAAATCCAACCTATGCTCATGCCGGAGACGTGGGTTCGTCTATGCGGCATTCCGAAGAAACATCGACGTGAGGACCGTATCAAGGAGGGCCTTCGGATGCTGGGCCGGCCTATCGTGGTTGATGAGTTATCCCTGATTAGGTTGGGGCCTGTCAGGATGAAGATAGCTTGCCGTGCTCCTGAGAAACTAAACGGGGTGGTTGAGGTCTGGTTCAACAGCGAGGGCTACCAAATCAAGGTCGAACGTGAGGTTCTCCCTAAGCGCGGTGGCGACCGTGCCCCCCTGGCGGTGACTGCGCCCCCAACGGCCAAGGTCCCGTCCACGGGCCTGCGCGCGCCGCCGCCCAAGAACCCTGGATCGGCCCCGTGCGGTCAGGGCGGGGCCAGCGCTCGGGGAAATACATCTACTACCGCACCCCCTCTGCCTGTTCCCGCGGACGACCCGGATGATAGTCTCCATGATACTTCTATTGACACTGAGACCTGGGAAAAGCTGGGAGCTTTGACCTTCGATGTGGGAACCATTGGGACGGCGACCCAGGACACCGCGGTTAGCGTCCCTCCGCTAGCCCGGTCCCTCGATACATCTTTCAACGAATATGGGTCCAACCTTGACGCTCTTCCTCTGGCTTGTCATGGCGGAACCGGAGCGCCTAAGGCTCCTCCCTCCCTCAACACTCCTCTGCCCGAAGATCAAGAACTGGTGGTGCTTGGCGACACCGAGCACACACCGGGACCTAAGCGGGGATCCAACAGCGCGGGGCGTCAACCTAAGAAGACGGCGGGGAGGAAACCGACGTCCAAGGCCACTCCTTCGACGGGGACTGGGATTTCCGTGGAGCTGGGTGGTGAACTGGGCGCCGCCTTGGGCGCGACGGGGAACAACAGCAAGGCCAAGCGTACGAGGGCGACTCCGGTGGCACAGCGGGCTCCTAGTGCGCGTGCCAAGTCCAAGTTGGGGGAGTTATCGTCCATGGAAAGCGCCCAGCTTCGCATCGCCGACAAGAACATGGAGGCCTCTGGTAATCCCCCACCCTCCTTTCGCATTCTTAATGCTTTTTCCGATGATCACCTTGCTTCGATTTTGGATGATGCTGGTGTGTTTGTGCCTAATCCCCCTGGCGAGATTATCTCTTTAATTAGGGCGCGTGAAGACGCGCAGGCATCTCTGTCTGAGGCTGCTGCCAGGTGTGCAGTGCCAGATTTACCCGAGATCATCCCAGCTGGGGCTGGTGATATCGTGGTGCCCAATGAGGCTGCATCGAATTTAGGGTCTGATGCACCTCCTTCTTCTTCGAGGGACTCGCAGGGGCGGGGACGGATTAAGAAGAAAGTGGCTAAGGTGATCACCTCTAGGGGTGTTTGCTTCCGTAATCGTATTATTTAGATGCGGTTCCTCTTTTGGAACATTAGGGGCTGCGGCCATGTGGGCCGCCGCACCCAGCTTCGAGAACTCATAGCTAAGGAGCGCATAGATTTTATTGCTCTTCAGGAAACGATCAAGTTAGATTTTTCGCATAGAGACCTCCTTGCTTTTGACCCCCTCCAGCGTTTTGATTGGCACTGGCTTCCTTCTTCGGGTCATTCCGGAGGCATCCTGATGGGGTGCAATCGTGATATCTGTGAGGTGCTAACCTGGGAGGTTGGTCTATTCTGCGTTTATGTGACAACCAAACACAAGGGCTCGGGACTTACCTGGGTTACCATTTGCGTGTATGGCCCGGCTAACCATGACCGCTCTCACGAGTTCCTCCACGAGTTATCTTTAGTTGTGAGCACTAAGCGTAATCTTAATCTCCCCGTTGTGGTTGGGGTGATTTTAACTTGATCCGCTCGGGTGCGGACAAGAACAACAGCAACATTGACTGGACAAGGGTGTCCATGTTCAATCAGGCTATCGCTGCGGCTGTCCTTAGGGAAGCGGCTAGGACCGGAGCCAGGTACACCTGGACCAACAAACAAACTAATCCTGTCCGAAGTGTCCTTGACCGGGTGTTCTTCACACCTGAGTGGGAGGCCCTTTTCCCTCTATGCTCGTTAGTAGCTGAAACGCGCATAGGGTCGGACCACATTCCGCTAATCTTCTCCTCAGGGGAGGAGTCGATTAGACGCAGCCAACATTTCTATTTTGAAACGGCTTGGTTTGAGTACGAGGGTTTCGAGCTTATGGTTCGCAATCGTTGGGATGATATTATCACAACGATCGGACCTCAAAGATCTTCAGCGAATCTTTGGAACGCCGCGGCGGCTAAGCTTCGGGCCTTTTTACGTGGCTCGGGAGCAAACCAAGGTAGTACGTCCAAAAAAGAGCGGGCTCGGCTGGTGGACGAAATCGCGCGCCTCGACTATGAAGCGGACCTTCGCCCCTTTTCGGAGGACGAATGGTCACACAGATATGCCTTGGAAGACCAAGTCCTGGCTCTGCTTCGGGCCGAGGAGGAATACTGGCGCCATAGGGGCAGCGTCAAATGGGTCACGAAGGGCGATGCGAATACTGGCTATTTTCACGCTTTTGCGAATGGCCGGAAACGGAAAAGTACTATTCTCCGCCTTCAATCCGACTCGGGTCTGCTGCTCACCCAGGAGCAAATCTCGGCCCACATCTACGGATTTTTCATTGACCTCCTGGGGACGGCCAGTGAAAAACCTCTGCGTCTTCGCGCGGATTTGTGGAATCCGGCGGAGCGGGTCTCTCAGGAGGAAAATGATAACCTAGCGCTCTCTTTCCTTCCTGAAGAGATTGATAAGGCCCTGTTAGATATGAAGAACGACACGGCGCCTGGACCGGATGGTTGGCCCGTGGAATTTTTCAAGCGTTTTTGGCCCATGTTGAAACACCTGTTTTACGACATTATTAACGGCTTCGCCCTAGGTACGATAGATCTTTCGAGCCTTAACTACGGTGCCATTAGCCTTATCCCTAAGGTCAAAGGGGCGGACAATATCCGCCTGTTCAGACCTATCACTCTCATCAACGTCCCCTTCAAGATCTGCGCTAAAGCCTATGCCTCTCGTCTAGCTCCAATAGCGCAGCGGATAATTAGTCATAGCCAAACGGGCTTCCTTAAACATAGAAATATTCTTGAGGGTCCGATCTCTTTGTTGGAAATTCTGCACGAGCTTAAAAAGAATAAAACTAAGGGAGTTTTACTCAAACTCGATTTCGAGAAGGCCTATGACCGTGTGAATTGGGACTTTGTCCAGAAAGTCTTCCTCAAAAAGGGTTTTGAGGCAGGTTTTGTTCACCGCATCATGCATCTTGTGTCTAGTGGACACACGGCGGTCACCATTAACGGAGAAATGGGTAATTTCTTTCGTAATAAGAGGGGACTCAGACAAGGGGATCCGAGCTCCCCTTTAATCTTCAACTTTGTGGCGGACGCACTTGCCGCGATGATTCACCGTGCGTGTGCTGCCGGTCACATCTCCGGTCTTGTCCCGCATCTCATTCCGGGCGGAGTGTCTCACCTCCAATACACTGATGATACGTTACTCCTCTTCGAGCCCAATGACAGTAGTGTGGCCTCTGTCAAACTCATTCTCCTGGCCTTCGAACTCATGTCGGGGCTGAAGATTAATTTCCTTAAGAGCGAAGTCATTACCATAGGGATGGATGACCTCTCGAGCTCTCAAGTGGCAAACCTACTCAACTGCAAGCGTGGTGTCTTTCCGATTAAGTACTTGGGTTTACCCATATCTTCTCGCGGACTTACCATCGCTGAGTGGGAACCTCTTTACGGGAAAGTTGCCAACCGTGTTAGCCCTTGGCGTGGACGATTTATGTCGTCTGCGGCCAGACTCATCCTGACCAACTCAAGCTTATCCTCTCTCCCCATCTTTATTATGGGTATGTACCTCCTGGCGGATGGAGTTCATGCCAAACTCGACACCCCCCGATCTCGTTTATTTTGGGAAGGAACGGGAGCCAAAAAGAAATACCACTTGGTCAAATGGGTGGCAATTTGTCGTCCAAAAAAACTTGGGGGACTTGGGGTTACCAACTCCAAGTTAATGAATGTTGCTCTCTTAACCAAGTGGTGGTGGAGATTAGCTCAAAATGAGTCAGGGCTCTGGGCTCGAATTCTTAAAGCCAAGTACTTTCCGGACGGAACGATCTTTCAAGCCCAGTCCTCGGGTTCGATGTTTTGGAAAGGAATCCAGGCCGTTCGGCCGGCTTTCGCTTTAGGGGCACAATTCACAATTAAGAACGGCGTCTCTACCCGTTTCTGGCTCGATCATTGGTGGGAGAATGCCCCTTTGTGGCAATCTCATCCCGAATTATATCACCTAGCCACCGATACCAACATTATGGTTGCCGACGCCCTTAGAGTCAGCCCCCCGGCGATTACCTTTATTCGTGCTCTAGGACAGGTGGAAACTGCCAACTGGGATAATCTGGTGGAGGCTTGGAGGGATATAGAGCTTTCCCCCGAGCCAGATGCCGTCTCTTGGAAACTTACGTCCTCTAAACTATTCACGGTCAAATCCATATACTCTAAGATGTCTGAGGGCTCGATGTTTTCCATGGCTAGGGGACTATGGAAAGCGGGTCTGCCTTTGAAGATCAAAATCTTCATGTGGCAGATGGTGAGGAATAGGCTACCATCCTCTGAAAACGTGGCCAAACGGAATGGTCCGGCGGATGGCACTTGTACCCTGTGTGGGCTGGTCGAAGATGCCAACCATATATTTTTCAAATGTGTGCTGGCCCGTTTTGCGTGGAGTGCGGTGAGGGAAACTTTCTCCAAAAATTGGCACCCTCAATCCACGAAAGACCTCTTAGACATTCTCTCTGCCCAGAATGGATCTTCCGCTAGAATTCGGTGCCGTTGCGTTGGGGCGCTTTTATGGTCCCTTTGGACGGTTCGAAACAAATTCACTATCGAACACAAGTTCCCAAATCATCCAGCTGACATATTATTCAAATGTCACATTTTTCTTCAGGTGTGGATGCCGTTGGGGAAAGCGCATGACGAACAAGACATGATTTCTGTCATGGAGAAGATCAAATCGATGACAAGCCAAGTTCGTCGAGACGAGGGGCCCTCCACTATTGCTTCAGCATGATCGTTTCCCACCCTATCGTTTCGCCTTGTCGCTTTTGTTGCTTGTGTTGGTACTGCAGTTTGAACTTTGAGTTTGCTATGTAAGGTTTGTAACTTAAACTCCTGTGTGACGACGATTGCCCTAAGTGGCTTTTTTAATTTAAAGCCGGACGCACCCAGCGTCTTCGTTCCAAAAAAAAAGAGAGAGAACATGAATATGGGAAGTTGTAGAAAAATGACTGAAAATCGAGGCTTGTAAGTGCAACAAGGTTACAACTGAACCTGCAAAAGTTGTATCTTACAGATATATCATGAAATAAAATCCTGGGGTTCTAGCAAAAATATAATCTAGGTTAGTCATGCAGTTGTTCAGCCTGGAAATTTGGGTTCAATTGCTAGAATTAAAACATGATGCACAAAGGTATTTTTTTCCTCAGGACCATGCTTAGTGTGTGGGGAGACTACCCATCACGATTCAAAATTTTGGTACTCATGCTATTAAAATTCATCAGGACTAGCCTTGATGTGTGGTGTGACACATCGAGATAACAATTTGGGTACCCATACTAAAAATCGATATGTGCATCCTTAGTTGGTGTAGAGGCCGAGGAAAGTTAAATTATCTCCCCAAGTTTCTAACATGAAGATAAAAATGATGACACTTTGACACTCACTACCCTTTCTTATTCAACGTTGTGACTCACAATTTCAATTTACGAGAAGTTACTATGTGAGGGTGGGTGTTCACTTGGGCTAACAGTCGATCGATGTCCGCATATGATAAATTCGACAAAATACTCATGAATACGGAATGGGAATTAATATCTCAATTTTTTTTGAAAAATCACCGGGGGAGCTACCCACCTGAATATATTTCTCAAGTTTTGCGATCCATCGTTTGACCGATTACAAAGGGGAATTACATAAGCACGTGTAGACGTGAGGACGGGTAAGAACGCCACGAGGAGGCGGCCTGTTTATCTGCTAGCTTTGTCATCCGGTGTGTCCAAAGCATTAGGTCTTGAATGACGCATTTGAGGGTGGTGATGATGTGATGGTTTTGTTGCCCGATGGTCATGGCATTCCTGGACTCCTATATCTTTCATAGGATAATGAGAAGCATGGAGTTCCAAATCTTGTGGTCAGTGGTGGTGGGCAAGAGACAGCCCCAGAGATCCGCGATGTTGTGGCAGGAAGGAGGCCGAGCCTGTGCCAAATGCGCTGCGCAGCTGGGCAGTTGATGAAAATATGAGAGGTATCTTCCCCATCAAAGCCGCATCAGGGGCAGAGAGCATTTGTAACAATATGTTTGTGAAGTAAGTTTTCCTTTGAGTTGAGACGCCCACGGAACAATAACCAAGCGAATTAAAATCTCATGTGGTAACTGTTAGGGCCCTAGAGTACACTGAGATACTTTCAGGTCATATGCATCCATCATTATTAATTCTAAGTCTACTAGCCCCTTACTACTTTTCATCCATTCAAATTTGAATTAAGATGGGCACAACATGATGGTTTTGCAGACTTAGAGCATCTCCAATATAAGATGGAAATTTGAAGATGTAAAACAAGAGATGTAAAAATTTTACATCTCCAAAAAGTGTTTTTTAATCTCCAAAAAGAGGCAACTCCATCAAATGATGCATATTGAAGATGTAAAACTGCAACTTCAATAGATGATGCAAAATGGAGATGTGAAAACTAGTCGGCGATGGCCGAATCGGGGCGCCGTAGTGGGGATGGCGGCGGCGCGGCAGCGTCGGTGTGGTGACTGTGCAC